>CM062288.1:207393334-207921938 GCA_031216915.1 Pictodentalium vernedei | reverse complement strand
ATGCTCATTAAAGATCATGGACATAAAAGTTAAAGGTTTGTCCGAGGAAAGTGGTGCAGATTTCTTTCCAATGACAAACTCTATATGAGCATGTTGTCAAAGCTTGATATTTAATCTATTTATATCTGTGGCATTTCCATGTTTTCAGTCATGGGGCTTGATACAAAGCCTCACCTGACCTGCTTAACCAAGAGCTGGTGGAAAGCATGATAGGCACAAGCACAACTATCCCTGTATTGTTGACTGGGTACTTGAGACTGGCCACAACTCGGTTTTGGTTGTGAAAAAAAAACCGCGAGTTGCACCAAAATTGCAGTCATACAACCGACGTTACGTTTTTTTTTTAATTGATCATTAATACAATGCATAATCTATGTATCCTGGAACAAGGGTCGAGCTAATTTGAAAACGCAGGTGTAATTTCTTAGAACTAACCCATATCATCCACGATCGGGTGTTGGTGTGGGGGGGGGGGGGGGGGGGGTGGGGGGTGGGGGGGGGGGTGAATGTGCCAAGCATAACAAACAGATATCTACTGATTACAGAAATGAAAGTAGAACTTGGTAACCAACCACATGCACCACGTGAGAGTTAGAAGTTTTCTTGAGTTAAAATGGTGACTGAAGATCAGAGTCCCATGTACAATAATCGAAATGACCCGAAATCAAAATTTTGTCCCTGCGTGGGACATACATACATTGCGAGTATATATTTATTAAAAGCACAATTTAAGCACATGGAGATACGTTTTGTATATGCTCTGATCGAAGTGCTATTTAAAAACAAAAGTGTCAGCAAAAACAACGAATCACACAAGACACGCACTGAGTTAATTAGAATTTATTAAAGTTAACCACCGTTTCAAAACCCCCAAAAATGTGCAGAAGACTGTTTCATCCATAAAAACGTTGAAATTGCTTACGGTTACGCTCTGTTCCACTGAAAAATTGGTTGCACTGAAATTCGCCCCGCAATTTGCATTGAAAGTTTTTCTTTGAAAACTTGTGTTGGAAAGGGGTTTAAATGTAATACAGCTACGATAAAAATCACGCATATTAGGATGGATAAGAATGGCAGGCCCCATAGCACCAATTGCATGTGTCACAATGTTAGATGGTTGGCAGAAATTGTCATTTTTCTGAACAGAGTATTATTACCCAGCGCAGCAGGTAAGGGAGACAACTGAAATATTTTGTTATTTACCTTAGAAATAAATTAACTAAAATTGTTAATGACGCTTAATTTATGAAGGATGTTGAAAACTTTTTTAACTATGCTTTTCAATTCAATTAGGGACATTCAGAAACCATGAATGACCCAGCTTCTTATGTGAACTTGAAATTTATTTTAAATACTTTAAATATTTTTTTTTAAAAGAATATACCTTCTATTGCAGAGAAGAACACTCTCACCATGGGTGATGCTAAATTTCAAATCCACTGCATTGAGGCAAATACAAAATCTACTGCATGGTAACCCTAGTCATCACTGTTAGGAAAAGAGTTAGGGTATTCAGAAAGCATGAACGACACAATTTTCTGTAGGGGGGGGGGGGGGGGGGGTGGGGGGGGGGGGAGGATTTTTAACCTACATGACTTAGTTTTGTGTGTGCATGTATGTTTGTATAACTTTTATTTATTTTTTTTCCCCACAATTGTGTCCCCTAAGTACATTTATTTTGTCACAATGTCATATACGTTTTATGTTTTTTGCTGTCTTATCCCTCATGTCCACTGACTCCCCCCCCCCCCCCCCCCCCCACCCCCCCCCCCCCCCCCCCCCCCCCCTGGCACCTGACTTCTCCCTAAAGTCTCTGGAGGGAGAAGTCACTTCCCGCTAAAATCAGCTGCCAGGCTGACCCCTGATAGACACCTGTGAAGTAATGGTTACAATACTGTAAATGATTTGCATTGGTGACAGTGTTAAAATTTTCCTGTCTCCGAATCTCATCAAGCTTATAACAGTTCTTGAAAATCATGGTCAGAGGCCTAAAGGTGCTTAAATTTGATTTTCTGATACCCTGCAATAACAATTTTGAATTATGAACAACCTGAATGAATTCAAGTTCACCTGGAAAAAACATTCTTAGACTATCACTGCATTCTTGAACATGAGTTCACTGGTTCTCCACTTCCAAATTCCCAAAATTAGTTGAGAATGCATAAAGTAGAAAAAAACCGAAACCGAAACCGAAACCTGGGTCTTCACCCCCCAAAAAAACCGAAACCGAAACCAAAGTGAAAAAATCACAACCGCCAGTCTCTACTGGGTTCAAGAGTCTCCAGTGGGAAGATCTTTGAAAATGGGAGATCAGTGGCTCTGGTGAACTTCTTTGCACATGACCATTGCTTGCCTCCCCTTAGAAGCCATATGTAACACAATGAGCTTGTTCCAAAAAGGGGTCAAAACCTATGTTTTTGAGACAAAAAATTAAAAAATACTGAAAATTAATTGGTGATTTTTGTGAATAGTGCTGGCCAGTTTTGGCTCTTATGTTGGGTAAAGGGTTATTAAATGATATATGAAATGTTTCCACCCATTTCCCCAAATTTACTGATCTATTAAAAACATATTTACTTATATATTTATTGGGGTTTGGCAACACTTTTTACAGCCAGGATCACAGTGTGTTGAGAACAGTTTTACAGGTGGAGGAAGCCTGGATACCCAGAGAGAACCACCAAGCAATGGCGAGCAACTGTCAGGCTACTCAACATACTAACTCTGCACAAACAGGGTTAGCATTGGTTGAATACAAGTGCATCATCAATGTGCAGTACGCCTTAGTACACAGCACCACCGTGCCCCCATGTGGGTAATCGGGATGAAGTGCCTTGCCCAAGGACACAATGCAGTTACCCCTGGAGGGGATAGAACCATGCCCCTTTAGGTTTGAAGTTCAATGCCGTAGCCACCATGCTCCCTTGTTAAATAGATAGGCACTTAAAGCACAGGACATAATTATTGTCCATCACAGCCAATTCGATTGCATGTCCTGATTCGGTAATGAATCAAATAGAATAGGAAGGATCATTTGTGAATCTATTTATTTCAGGGTTCGCACAGGTTTGGAGAATGATTTTTCCATAGCTTTTCCATAACGTTTCCATAGCCCACAAAAGAAAAAATCCATAGCCCCAGACACCTTCCATGTGGCTAAGTACTAAGGGGTATTTTAAGACGTAAATATATTTTGGTGATATTAACATTGAAAGAGCATGTTGATTAGAATAATACAAATTTTTATAGCTTTTCCATAACCCACTTGAAAAAAAAACTTTTTTCCATGACTTTCCAGGTCCTGGAAAATTCAACTTCATTTTTCCATAACTTTCCAGGAGTTTCCATGGCCTGTCTGAACCCTGTTATTTATTGGGGTTTAATGAAACTTTTGACAGCTAGGGTCACCTCATGTTGGACAGTTTTATGATTGGGGAAGCCGTAGTACACAAAGAGAACCACAGAGCAGTGGCGAGCAACTGTCAGACTATCCAATGTTACTAACTCCATACAAGCAGGGTTAGCATTGGTTGAAGACAAGTGCACCATCACCATACAATACAGTAATACACCTTAGTACACAGCCCCACCGTGCCCCCAAATGCCTTGCCCAAGGACACAATGCAGTTACCCCTGGTGGGGATCGAACTGTGATCCTTTCAGTTGGAACTCCATTGCCGTAGCCACAGAGCCATCACACTCCCTCAAAAATCTATTTCAAATTTCAATAATCACAGGGCCCTAACATTAAATCGTGATTCCCACTGACATCAGAGAATCAAATTCAAGCACTATTTAACCCTTTACCTAACGAATTGCCCGCACCTGCCCGCGTAAAATGCAAATTCAGCAGTTGAAAACATATTATTTTTCAAAACATTTCAACAAAACCATATCATGTGACCCCTCGTTGGAACGAGCTTCTCGAGCTCGTTCCAACGAGGGGTCACATGACATGGTTTTGTTGAAATGTTTTGAAAAATTAAAAAAAATGATATTTAAAATAATAAATTTTGATATCGTCTGCGTTAGGTAAAGGGTTAAGTACTTTTCAAGGAATTTGACAATGGTTTTCAAAGACTATCAGCACAGTAAATATACGATCATTTCATTTGCCTGCCGTTTGCCTAAAAATAAAGTGAACATTTTTTCGTTCACCTACATTACTAGATCTTCGAAAAATATTTTGACTCGAATTGCCATTTTATTCATTTGTTAATTATCCCAGAACTGTCATCTACATTGTAATGATGATAAAACTTGACGTTATGATGACATAATGATGAAATGCTGTGATGTAGCATAATGTTGGAAAGGGCTCTCTGAGCCCTTTCCACCAGTGTATGACATCACAGCATATTATCAGATTACTGACAGAAATGCATGAAATAAACTGCAATGGTCTAGAATCTACTAGTCTTGAAACGATTAACCAACTAACTGAAATCGACTGATTTTCAGGAGAATCAACTCCGAAATCAGCCAATCGACTAGTTGGGAAACTTGCCAAGTTGGTTTTGCCAGCAAATATTGCTGCACAATGATTATGTAAATAAAAGAACCCCTCCCCATAAGTCAATACCTTGGGGTGGCCATGTGAACTTGCTCCGGTATGCACTTATTTCAATAATTTGTTTTACGTTCTGTCCAGGGAGAAAAGTGTGCGGAAACTGTAAGTAAAAACTGCACGGTGGCAAGCTGGTTAATTTCTGTCGGTTATTACTTTCGTACTATTTTGTACAGCACACAATTCATGTCAGATTTTGTCAGATATACAAATCACATACTTGAAAATGAAATGTTACTTAAAAGTAGCACTGTGACCAGATTACTTATTTATTTATTGGTGTTTAAGGTCACATACTTACGCACAATGGCTAATCATGACTGTGACAGTTTTACAGGTACAGGAAGCCGGAGTACCTGGAGAGAACCACCAAGCAACGACAAACAGCTGCTAGCTCCCCAACATCGTAACTCCGCACTGCAGCACAGGCAGGGTTAGATTGGTTGAATGGTTGAAGACATGCGAACCATCGACGTGTAGTACGCCTTAGTACGCAGTGTCATCATGCCCCCATGTGGACAATCAGGGTTAAGTGCCTTGTCCAAGGACACAGCGCGGGAGTCCGAATCGATCGCTCAGACGGTCACCCATCCGAGGATTAACCAGGCTCGAAGTTGCTTAACTTCGGTGATCTGATGAGAACCAGTTACCGCAATGCCACCGGAAATGTTACTTAAAAGTAGCACCGTGACCAGATTTATAATCGCACCAATTTATATATAGTAGGAACAAGTTTTAAATGAGGTTCTCACTTGTTGCACCAGTCATGTGGCCGGTGCAACAATAAAGCACATTGGTTTAAAATTAGTTTCTACTTTGAAAACTCTGCGAACTTCTGAAGCTATTTTTCCAGTTTTCATGTCACTCAGTGTTTTCTCCCCATAGCAGAATGAAGCTCCAGTCAAATTTAATTAACTATCACCGATAAAAAAGTTTGGTATTCATCCCTAAATAATCATGTTACTCGGGGAGAAATGTCAAGTAAATTATAGATATAATCACTAGGGGTGCGACAATATGCCTCCCTCACGATGCAATGTGTATCACAATTCAGTGTGCATGATTCAATAATATTTAACATGATACAATATGTATTGTGATACACATGATCTTTCTTGGCATGCAACTACAGATGTCAGCTACTTTGGAGACTGCATGTATTCATTTCCATAAGCTTATCTGATTTACAAATTAGGATGCACTCTAAACAACAGGTAACTTCTCAATGTGATAACCCATGACATTAAGTAATTTAAGTTTTTGATATGTTCTCAACATTTAATCACTTATATCTTGTTTTACAGAGCTCATTTAGCTCTGTCAAACAAGATATAGTGGATCAGCCAAATAAATATTCAGTACAATAGATAGAGAGTAATCGTTTGACTGGACTGCTTACATGAAATAATTCATGCGAGGTGAGGGACTTTGTACAAACACGAGTGTTTTACAATATAGTCCCTCGCCTCAAATGAATTATTTCACGTAACCAGTCCAGTCAAGCGATTACTCTGTTTATTACTTTTCATTATTAATGATAATCATATTATTTAACCCTTTACCTAACATAACGGCCAGCGTTATTCTCAAAAATCGGCAATTAATTTTCATTATTTTTTTCATTTTTTGTCTCTAAAACATAGGTTACGACCCCTCATTGGAACGAGCTCATCGAGCTCGTTCCAATGAGTGGTCATAACCTATGTTTTTGAGACAAAAAATGAAAATAATAGTTATTCAAGAATTTTTTTTGGAAGTGTCATCTGCTTTTCATATTAGGTAAAGGGTTAAAAAAAACAATGAAGTCCCCATTACACCCATAGCAAAGCGTCTTTGTTTGCGCGCACGGATACATGACCCAATTGCTGATTGCATAATTCACTTGTGAAGTTAGCGTTTATAATCAAACCCGGAAATCCCAGTAAATCACACTTTGGAAAGTAATAAAGGGAATTCACCAAATTTGGGTTAACTGATTAATCCCTTTAATGGCATATTTATTACTATCAGTGTTGGTATGCAAAAACAGGGTTTTTCTGAACTTGTTTTCAAAATCGAAGAAGTTGTTTTGTATGATATTATTTATATTGATTGTATCGCGATACATAGTGAACAACGATACGAATTGAATTGTGAGCAATTTATCACTGTTCAAGCTTATCAGGATTGATCATTGCAGCCCTAATAATCACACAAAATTCAAAGCATTTAACTGGCTGTTCCAGTAAAGTTTGGACTGCCGATGACTACGTTCAACTAGTCGATTACTATCGGCAAGTAGTCGATTCCACAAAATAGCTAATCATTTCAAGACTAGAATCTACACACCAGACTGAGGTGAGTTATCATGTGACTTCTTGTCTCAGAGGTTATAGGTAAACTGAATTCAAGTACTTTTCAAGGAAGGCATTTAATTAACCCTAGGCAATATGCACTGCCAAGGTATTTGCCGACCTAAAATCCATTTTAAAGGTAATAAATTTGCCAAGGCATTTTCATGAATGTTGAGATTTTTAAGAACATGTTCAAATTTTTTTCTGTAGGGAACACCAAACTCAAAGGATTATCATATTAACTAGATGCTAAAGAGCCTGTAATCGCTCACCTGGAACTACATATAAAAATGTGATTTCCCATAGGCTTTCCATAGTAACTATGAGCTGCAATTGTGACCATGTTTGCAACATTACATCAACATTACTTGAGGATCATTGGTAGGTGTCAAAACATCTGAATCCATCAAACAGAATCAAAGAAAGTCTCTGGTGACCACATTTTCCAACCAACGGGAACAAAAAGAGGATCATTTGTGGAGGGCCTCCTATTGACCATTCTTGCTAAGTTTTGGTTCACGTCGGCTCAGTAATTTCAGAGAGAAGATGAAAATGGGATTTCCCATAGGGTTTTTCAATAGTAACTATAAACTGCAATTGATGCCATGTTTGCAACATGATCAACATTAAGTGAGGAGCGTTGGTAGAGGGTGTCCCAGTCATCAACCATGCAAAGTTTCGAAACATTTGGCCCTGTGGTTTCAAAGGAGAAGAGTTTTCAAAATTGACCAATCAGAATCAAAGAATGCTTCTGGCAGCCACGTTTTTCATCCAACAGGAATAAAATGTGTAACAGTTGTAGAGAACCTCTCATAGACCATGCCTGCCAAGACTGGTTCACATTGGCGCAGTACTTTCAGAGAAGATAATGAAAATGTGATTTCCTATAGGGTTTCTATAGTAACTGTAAGCCATAATAGAAGCCATAATTGCAACCCGATGAAGATTAAATGAGGATCATTGGTGGAGGGGGTTACAGTCATCAGTCACATTAAGTTTCAAAACATTTGGCCTTGTAGTTTCAAAGAAGATTTCTTGAAAATGTACACATTTATGAATTCTGTTTCAACACAAAAATCAGTAAAAGGTTAAATATTTTGAAAATTACAATTTTTTCAGACAGTATTCTCTTTCAAATACCTTTGGATGGTTAAAGGGTTACAGGAAACACATTTTACTCCAATTTTGTCATATCTTAAATGATTTATTTGTACTGGACAGCTAATGGGAAAAGAAAATAAACAAAACTTCCATGTTTTTCCAAACACCTGTCATCAATCAGTATTTCAGATAAGTAACTTGAGAGTAATACATGTATTAACATAATTACAGCACTTGTTTACAGTAGTAGTCAAAACAAGTTGCAGGATAATCCTATAAACTATGTATCTTTTCTCTTCCTACACTGATAAGACCAGAAGCTGACATCATATTCTGGAAAGCTCTCACTAATAGCTTTCCAGAAAATGTCAGATTCTGATCTTGCCAGTGCAGGAGCAGTAGCTTAGTTTATTGCAGTTATGCTACAACTTATTTTGACTTGTACTCTATACACAATATTTTGGGTTTTTTTCCCAGTTCTCAGTGGAAAAAACTGGAACCAACCCTTACCAAATTCTCAAAAAACAAACATTTTGCTGACAGTACCGATCTTCATGCAAACAGGAGAGGCACTGGGTTAAGCATTAGAATATAGCCTCTGGTGGCCACATATTTCTATCCTCTCATAGACCATTCCTGCCAAGTTTGGTTCACATCGGCTCAGTAGTTCCAGAGAAGAAGAAAATGTGATTTCCCATAGGGTTTCTATAGTAACTATAAGCTGCAATTGGAGCCATGTTTACAACCCAATCAACATTAAATGCAGATTGTTGGTAGAGGGTGTCGCAGTCATCAACCATGCAAAGTTTCAAAACATTTCGCACTGTGGTTTCAGAGGAGAACATTTTTCAAAATCCACCAATCAGAATAAAAAAATGCTTTTGGCAGCCATGATTTTCGATGCACGGTAACCGAAATGAGGAGCCTTTGTAGAAGACCTCCCATAGACTATCCCTGCCAGGTCTGGTTCACGTCGGCTCAGTAGTTCCAGAGAAGAAGATGAAAATGTGATTTCCCATAGGGTTTCTATAGTAACTATAAGCTGCAGTTACAGCCATCCTTACAATCCGAACAACAATAAATGTGGATCGTTGGTAGAGGGGGGCCCAGGTATCATTTATGTGAAGTATCAAAATATTTGGCCTGGCAGTTTCAGAGGAGAAGATTTTTCAAAATCCACCAATCAGAATCAAAGAATGCCTCTGGCGACCATGTTTCAAACCCATGGGATCAAAATGAGGATCGTTTGTAGAAGACCTCCCATAGACTATCCTTGCCAGGTTTGATTCAAGTCAGCTCAGTAGTTCCAGAGAAGATGATGAAAATGTGATTTCTCATAGGGTTTCTACAGTAACTATAAGCTGCAATTGTGGCCAAGTTTGTGGCCCAATCAACATTAAATGAGGATCGTTGGAAGAGGGGGTCCCAGTCATCATATGTGTGAAGTTTCAAAACATTTGGCCGGTAGTTTCAGAGAAGAAGATTTTTGAAAATCCACCAACCAGAATCAAAGAATGCCTCCGGAAGCCATGTTTTTCATCCGACGAGAACAAAAAAAGGATCATTTGTAGAGGACCTCCCATAGACCATTCCTGCCAAGTTTGGTTCACACTGGCTCAGCGGTTACAGAGAAGATGAAAATGTGAAAAGTTTATGGATGCCGGATGCCAGACACCTAGTGATGAGAAAAGCTCACATGGCTTTTTAGGCCAGGTGAGCTAAAAATTGGTTTTGAGGTCGATTTTGATGTTTATATATCAATGTTTATTCTAAACATACTTTGCAGTATGGTTGAGATTTGAGGTAAATTCACTGAACGTGCTGAAAACAATCTCATGATCTGATCAGATGACAGGCTACTGTCGTGTGTAATAAACAAAAGAAAATCAAACCCAATTTTGTTGACTGAATGTTTCTTGAACTAATATATAAACCATAATTTACTTTATTCAAAATTGCCTTGGCAAATGGTGTTTTTTGCTGAGGAAACATCATTTGCCTAGGCAATTTTTTTGCCAAGGCAAATTTTCCTAATTAAATGTCCTGGGAAAATCAAGTTCTTTTCAAGGATAGAAACAAATTCAAGCACTTCTCAAGGAAGGGGCTGAAATGCAAGGACTTTTCATTTGAGAAGGAACCCTGGAAATGACAGTGTGTATTTTTTAAGTATGAAATGAAAAGCACTGGAAATTGAGATATAACTAGTACTCACTCGCACCCTGATTTTTTACAGAAATTGGCACTTTTGTCTTTATTTACCTCTGATGTGTTTTACACACACTGATTTCCAGGTGAGTTATTCTTGATTCCCTCAGTCATTATCTGAAGAAAAGAGATGAGACATCATTAAACAAAACATATCGAAAAGCTCCATGCCAAGGAGAAATTGAATGCCATGTTCTTTCAATTCTTCTTGAATTCTTTATCCAACATGAATTGCAGATGATACTTTTTTGAGAAGTCGTTGCAGACTACAGAGTAAATAAAATATTGTCTTGTATACTCGAATGGCACTATTGTATCAATCCAAGCCGAGAAAATTGTCACAAGATTCACAATGGTCAGTTCACTTGTAGTACTAAGTTGTAACTCGTGTAGGAATGAAGGGCATTAAATGTTTGAAATTTCTGAAAATTAGTTAGAGAAATGAAACATTTCCACAAATGTTCTTCTGTTTAAATTCCTCCGATCAATCGAGAGATATTTTGGGGTTTCCATTCCATCTCAACACAGAAGTGTACAAATTCAAACATCGTCAGTTTTAAATTTGTTTTGTAGGTATATGAGAGATTGTTTGTTGAATTTATGGGAAACGACTAGTAATCGACTCAAGAATCAATTAATGCTGGTGATTAGGCGACTACAAAAACTGATAGCCACGACAGCCCTAATTCTTACAAATGTACTCCACATGACAAACTTGTATGATTAAGATTAATTTGCATCCTGCAAGCTATTGCCTTGCATGCTGCTGGTGGATATTCCTACCCATGAAATCTTTTACCATTTAAATAAGTTTTAATTTTGGCACATTTAATGAAATTTTCCGACAGACAGACGAATGGACATTCCAGTATACCCTCCTCCACCCCACAACTTGTTGTGGAGGGTATAAAAAAAGTGATAAAACTTAGAACAGTTGCATTGAACTGGAATTAAAGCATATTACATGCCAATGGTACAGATGCATTCAACAGATTTTAACCCGAATGGTGCTGGGTTAAGCAGTTTGAGAGTTAATTATCACTTCTCAGTGGTTCACTGTATATGTTCCCTGCACCCATAAAACTGTCTGACTTGATATGGCCCTGGCTGTTGAATGTTTCATTAAACCCCAACAAATAACTGAATAAATTAAACTGGAAAGTATCAAAAACTGTAGATACCCTGATGTTGTAACACTGCAGAAAATTGAGAAGATAGCCATGATGAATGTTTTGGATTGGATCACTGGTTCGTTTGAAATCTGCAATGTTCAGAAATACACAAATTGCCCCTGCTATTTATTTATTTATTTATTTATTTATTAATTAAAGTTTAACAACACATCAACAGCAAAGGTCACATCGTGTTGGTGACAGTTTTTATGGTGGAGGAAGTCGGAGTATTCGGCGAGAAGCAACGGCGAGCAGCTGCCAGCTCCCCAACATCAAGGTTAGATTGCCTCTGCAGTCCATCCTGTAGATACATATTACAAACTTGAATGATTATTGCCAATGATATCAAAATTTGAAATGTTAACCCTTTACCTAACATGAAAAGCAGACAACATTTACAAAAAAAATTCTTGAATAACTAATTTTTTTTATTTTTTGTCTCAAAAACATAGGTTATGACCCCCTCAATGGAACGAGCTCAACGAGCTTGTTCCAATGAGGGGTCGTAACCTAAGTTTTTGAGACAAAAAATGAAAAGATAATGAAAATTAATTGGCGAATTTTGTGAATAGCGCTGGCCGGTTTTGGCAGTTACGTTGGGTAAAGGGTTAATATTCTTTTTTTCCTACTTTTAAAAAATTTCAACAAAACCATATCCTGTAGCACCCTCATTAGAACGAGCTCACTGTGCTCATTCCAATTAGGGGTCACATGATAGGATTTTGCTGAAATTTGTCTTTTTTCAAGCAGCCCAATTTCTAAATTCCACTGGGTGATGTGTGCAATTCATTAAGTAAAGGGTTAACAATGAAAGGAAGTTTGAAAACCAAAATTTCTTTTCTTAATGTGACACTGAGTTAGTTGATCACCAGGTAAACCATAGGAATTCATTGACAGGCCATTAGTTGGGTATAATTTTGGGCCATCAGAGACCTGCCAAGTCGGCTGCTGTTCAGTCCTGTTGAAGAACATTTTTTGTTATACTGACTGTAGAAAATACCATTTCCTGGTTTCTCAGGGCTATATTGGTGCTTTGGTATACCCATTACTGGTTAAACTATGTGGTTTTATTCCAACTCTGATCACTTTTTATTACAATAGAACAGGTGCCCCCAAAACACAGTCTCTCGGTATCTTGGGGATGTAACCTCAAAGTTGTATCATAAGAACCCTTGCAGTTGTTGCAGAGCGGCAAGTCTTGGCTGCCTATATCGGCAGTCAAGACTAGCCGAGAAACACAACAGCAAAGGCACAGAAAGTAGACTGCCAGGTAGAAAAATGTATACAAATCACTAGACCAGATCAGATTGAATTGTTTCTCCAACAAGAGGTCCAAGGAACCTTAACTGGTAGAGGGCTAAATTATTTTTCAAATGTGATTTGTATCAAGTATTTTTGTGAAAGATACAATGCTGCCAGCAAGAGAATCCTGAGTTTAGCAAGTTTTGTTCATCAATAGTTGTTTTGTTAGTATTTATTGGAGAGTGCCTGTATGAACATATGAACATTTCTTTATCTGCTGCTGCACAAATGACAAGCTAATGCACACAGTGTAAAGTCACTAAAGTGGCTTTCAGCACTTTTCAGTACAGCCATGATAGTGTCTTCTAGCACACTACCAGTTAATCACTGACCTGACAAGTTGATCTAACAAGGAATTAAGGTCACATTCAGCTAGACATGCCTATGTACCACTACAGCAGAATGCAATCATTATTTATAACTCCATCGTCCATGTCAGATGATTTTCAAGATAGGTCTCATGGACTTGGTCCAATTCTACCAGCTGTGGACAAGCACTAACAGACTTCAAAAGAGAGCCTAAATATTAAACCAGGGACTCGATTTGAACGAATCTGACACCCCCCCCCCCCCCCCCCCCCTACAGATTTTTATACCAAATATCAAAAGATTTTAACTGGTGAATCTGAAAAAGAAGATTTTTAATGAATGTTCCTCACATGGCACAAAGTTAACATTCGGGCTGTCATGTGGAGCCCAAATATTAACCCAGGGACCCAATTTGAACAAACTTGAATGTGACCCCCCCCCCCCCCCTCGAGATGTTGCATACCAAATATCAAAAAATTTTCATTGGTGAATCTTAAGAAGACTTTTAAATGTAATAAGTTAATCTTTGGGCTCCCACAGAGAGCCTTAATATTAAGCCAGGGACTCAAAATCAAACAAACTTGAATCTGACACCCCAAGACATGTTACATACCAAATATTAAAGTATTCCAACTGGTGGATCTGAAGAAGCAGATTTTTCAAGAAATTTCCTCATATTGAATTAAGTTAAAATTCAAGCTCCCATAGGGAGCCCAAATATAAACACAGGGCCTCAATTTGAGGGACTTCATTCAAACAAACTTGACCTCCACTCCAGATGTTGCATACTAAATACCAAACGAGAAATTTCACGAAGTTAAACTTTGGGCTCCAATATAAAGCCCAAATATCAACTCAGGGACCCAATTTGAACAAAATTGAATCTGATCACCCCCCCCCCCCCCCCCCCCCCCCCCCCCCCCCCCCCCCCCCCCATTAACAGAGGGACCTGATTCTGATTTGAATAAACTTGAATCTGACCACCTTAGAAATGTTGTGAAAGGATTTGAACTGGTGGATCTGAAGAAGATTTTTAAAGAAATGTCCTCATATAGCCCTAAGTTAAAATTCGGGCTACAAAGGGAGCACAAATATTAATCCAGGGACTCGATTTGAACAAACTTGAATCAGACCGCACCACCCTCCAACACCCCATCCCCCACCGTCACCCCCAGAGATTGTATAGTAAAAATCAAAAGATTCTAATTAATGGTTCTGGAGAAGATTTTTTTAATTTTGGAAAACAATTTATGGGTACTATCAGAGTTCTGGCCCTTGTGGTGCCCCATGTGGGGCATGGCAAAGTTATTTGAACAAACTTGAATTGAAGTACGATAAGAAACATGCATATCAAATATGGTTCAATTCGGTCTAGTGGTTTATTAGGAGATGCTGATAATGTAAAGTTTATGCTAGTGATGAACCGATAATCGGAATCGGCAATCAGAACTGGCCGGTTATGGGGGTGTCGGCAAATTATGATAACTGGCAGTTAAAAACCGGCAGTTTCCAGTTATTCTATATTTAACACTGTCTATTAAAATCTCTTCGATATCTGGCCATTTCAATAAAGTTTCCCCATTAAAAACCATCTGCAATCGGTAAGAGATTGCCACTATTTCCAGCTGATCGAAGTCACTGGTCTTCAGTCATGGCACTGTACAACGTTGCATTGGATACATGTATAAATAAAATGTGTTCAGTCGGTAGTCTGTAGTACTTCATGATGCAAGCATCACAATACAATAAGAAATTAAAATTGGAGAAAAACTAAAAAAACACTCTTTTTTCGATGGTAGATGATTGCTGTGCAACACGTAAGTCACATGACTGTCACAAACACATTTTCAGTTTGTCATTTTTTAAATCAGTTACCTCCCTTGATGTTTCTCTCCAACTGAACATTAAAAATTATATTCTGACGTCACGTATGTGTCTGTAAACAATGTGCCATACAACTTCACAACACACATTAACATCAGTTATTTTTCAATTAAGAAACAAAGAATGTGTGCTCAGTATCTTCCTGGTTAATACAGTCAAGTGTATTGTTTTATTACATAAAACCATATTAACACTATTTACCAGAATAACACACCATCATCACAAGAGAACAATATCATGTGATTGTATCGTTTATAACGATCTTCCCCCACTCCAACTCTCAAAAATGCAAATATTATCTTGGCTAATACTGCCCAGCACTAAACATGCATACTCTGAGAACTTATGTCGTAATGAGATTTCATAATTGGTGATTTATCAACAAAATTCTGCAGTATAACAGATTTTCTTCTGGGTCCTATTTCAACCATCAGAAGTGGCATCGAAATTGGCATAAAGAGCAGAGAAATAATCGGTAATCGGCACATAGCAAGTTTGGATAATAGGTTCATCACTAGTTTATGCCAGACAGATGACGGACAGAAAGTCATCATTTAAGCTCCCCCTGACTTTCAGTCAGGTGAGCTAACAATGCAAAACTTAGCAAAAACCAAAAAATAATCCATACTGTGCATTATGCCCTAAATTTGGGTACATTCCTACAATCTGATAATCAGCTTTTTTCATGCAGGTTCTGCAGCATTCCACCATGAATGGTTTATTATTGTAGTTGTATGGGCCACACTTAAAATATAATTGACACCAGAGTGCAGACAGACTATTTAAGCTAATCTCTTACTTAAAAATAGGTGGAATTACCCATCAAATGAAATCATTTCAAGACAGTATGATAGTAATTGCCAGAATTAGGGATTAACTGTAAATAAGCCAACTGGAATCACAGTGTGGAGCAAGTCAAAAGATTGTGATTAACATTTGGAAAAACTAAATAATGATAAGAAATGATTTTAGCCATCCACTGTTTTCCAACTGTTAACCCTTTGAGACTTTAATTATCCTGATGTTCAAACGTCACTGGGAATTCAGTTTCTTCAATGTTTTTCAAAATGCGACATCAAACGTCGGAAAGTACAAATAACAAGATATTTTTCCCATTAGTGATTATCTGATTGAGGGCTAGATTATTTTTGGTGGTCTGAATTTGTTATTCAAAACTTGTCTCTCCAATAATTTGTAATAAAACAAATTTATATAAATAAAATATTATTTGTGTTTGACTGAATATGAAATATAAGCAAGGAACGTGTTGACTTGCTCCGGTATCCTCATTTTTTGAAAAGCCCGGATAGTGGCTTCTAGCACTCAACCAGTTAAGAAGTCTTGACAGCAGGATTATATTAGTGTTGTACTGGTGGTCTCCCTCAAGTGTGTACACAGACATCTGTTGGGTTAATGCATACTTGTAACATATTATCTCCCTTGATACGCTCACTGGCGGACAATCTCCCTTTGTTGTCATTCATTGACAGGAACTGGTATTGACAAGACATCTATTTTGGATTAGATTAATGCTTCACGTAGTGTCAAAATACCTCAATGAATCATTTGGATCTAGATTTTAACCCTTTACCTAACCTGAAAAGCAGACGCCACTTGCAAAATTCTTGAATTTCTAATTTTTTTTATATTTTGTCTCAAGCTCGTTCCAACGAGGGGTCATAACTTATGTTTTTGAGACAAAAAATGAAAAAAATAATGAAAAATAATTGGCGATTTTTTAGTATAGCGCTGGTCGGTTTTGGCCGTTACGTTAGGTAAAGGGTTAACCACATTTTACAACATTAGTATTTTAAGCCGCGATAACATTCCGCTCAACAGCTGCAACTGAGCACTATTCGGGAGAAAATAGGAATTGAGGTTAAAACTTGAAAAAAATTGAAAAGTTATAACAAAACAAATGACCACAAAATATCAGCTGTTTGATTTTGTACGTCATAAGACGTACAAATGTATCAAAGGTTTAATTCCCTTTTCAGTTAAAAGCCCTTTCTACACTCATAAATTATTTGCATTTTAAACCCTTACAGCTTGATTTTGATTTATTTACATACTTATTTATTGAGGTTTAACAACACTTTTGACATCCACTGTCACCTCACATAGGACAGTTTTATGGGTGAAGGAAGCCGGAATACCCAGAAAGAATCACTGAGCAGTGATGCATGTGAGACTGTCAGACGCTCCAATGTTCTAACTCTGCACAAGCAGGGTTAGCACTGACATGCAGTATGTCTTAATACCCGGTGCCACCATGCCCCCACATGGGCAATTGGGATTAATTGCTTGTATAAGGACACACTAGCACTCTCCAATATACATGTAGAGTAACAAAATCCCTTGAAAACAATTATGAATACCAAAATCAAACTTGCATTTAACGAGTAACTGTGCCTCTCTGTAACATTTGGGTCTATCAAGCAAACATTAATTGCACCCCACCAATCTCAAGCTAAAGTGACAACCCTGAATTGGAAGTGTTAAGTGTAAAGAAATGACTGAAATGTCTGGAATGTAACAAGTTATTTCAAGCACATGAAACACTCATGGAGAATTTCAGGCACATACTGGTCATAAACATCACCAATTTGCTTCATAAGCACCCCAGTGTCCATAAAGTTACTAATTTGTCATCGTCTATTGGCAACTTGGGAGATTTCGTGCCCCATCTCCAGACTACAGTAACCTTGACCCTGTTGTGGATTGGCAATGGCAAGTAGTTTAGTAATGAAGAACAGTAATTTTATAAATTGATGTAATTCTATTAGTTGAGGAAATATACCAGTCTTTGATGTTGTAGACACCCAGTCATAATCAACGTCACTACAAAGAACAGGCATCAATATCTCTACTCCGGTTTGTCTGAACCATTAACCCCACCGCTAACATGCAGTCATCCACAAAATCAGTTGTCAAAATCGCTATAATGATTACCCAAAAGAATATATCCAAATGTATAAATCTACATGCCATTAGTTACACTACTGTCCACTTAAGCATCAGTTAACAGTAGCTTGAAATCTGCCAATCTGGATCACTCAAAAAAAAAGTAGGAGTCAAGACAGTTGGGTCCCACTTAACTGGTTGAGTGCTAAATTATTTTTCAAAGGTCATTTGAAGTAGGGGTATTTTTTTTTCAGATACCCTGCTACAGGGGGCGCGGTGGCATTGCGGTAACCGGTTCTTGTCAGCTCACCAAGTTAAGCAACGTCGAGCCAGGTTAGTCTTTGGATGGGTGACTGTCTGAGCAATCGATTCGGACCCCCGCATTGTGTCCTTGGGCAAGGTCCTTAACCCTGATTGTCCACAAGCAGGTACGATGATGCCATGTACTAAGGCGTACTGCACGTCGATGGTATGCATGTCTTGACCCAATCTAACCCTGACTGTGCTGTGGTGTGGAGTTACGATGTAGGGGAGCTGGCAGTTCTCTCTGGGTACTTCGGCTTCCTCCACCCGTAAAACTGTCACCGACACGATATGACCTTGGCTGTTAAGTGTTGTTAAACCCTACTAAATAAATAAATACCCTGCTACCAGTACAAGTAGCCTTAGTTTAGCAAGAATTTGTTCGTAAATAATTGTTCTATTACAATTTATTGGAGAGTGCCAATAGGCACTCTCCAATAAATAGCAACCAAACAATTTTAAGATTTTTCTCCTTCTGTTGATCAAACTTCAAGCTAATGCATACAGTGTAAAGCCACTAAAGTGGCTTCCAGCACTTTTCAATAGAGCCATGATAGTGGCTTCAAGCACTCAACCAGTTAATACTGGTTAGAAGAAAACCCCAGACAACTGCATATCTCTGTCAAGTACCAAATCATTTCCTGTGCATTCAGTGCAAATGTGACCAATTAACTGCACATGGGTTATAAAGTAAATTACTGTTTACTGAATAACAGGGAGAGCAGGGGCTCAGTGGTAGACTGTTGGACATCTATGCTAAAGGTTCCAGAGTTTGATCCGTGTCCGGGACAACCCGCGTTGAGTCCTTGGGCAAGGAACTTTATCCCGGTTGTTTACATGGGGGTATGATGATGCCATGTTCTAAGGCGTGCTGCATGCCAATGGTGCACATGCCTTCAACTGCTGTAACCCTGCTTGAGTGGAGCTTGAACAGAGTTAGAATGTTGAGGAGATGACAGTTGCTTGTCGATGCTCGGTGGTTCTGTCTGGGTACTCTGGCTTCCTCCACCCGTAAAATTGTCACGGTCATGATTAGCCATTGTGCATAAATATGTGACCATAAACACCAATAAATAAATAAATGTTGATCAAACTTCAAGCTAATGCATACAGTGTAAAGTCACTAAAATGACTTCCAGCACATTTAATAGAGCCATGATAGTGGCTTCTTAGCACTCAACCAGTTAACATTGGTTAGAAGAAAACCCCAGACAACAGCATATCTCTTTCAAGCACCAAATCATTTCCCATGCATTCAGTGTGAATGTGACCAATTAACTGCACAGGAGTGATACAGTAAATTCCTGTTTACTGAATAACAAAATG
This sequence comes from Pictodentalium vernedei, assembly GCA_031216915.1. Classification (NCBI taxonomy): domain Eukaryota; kingdom Metazoa; phylum Mollusca; class Scaphopoda; order Dentaliida; family Dentaliidae; genus Pictodentalium; species Pictodentalium vernedei. The sequence continues at coordinate 207,902,532 of CM062288.1, read as the reverse complement.
TAAAACAATGAAAATTTATGATGACATGGCAGACACTGATAAAAATCCTCACCATTGCAGGCATTTTCATTAACTTCATCCTCAAAACCTCATATGCAAGCTTCTCCCACACAACGTAATTTTATATAAATTATCCATTCAAACAGAACTGGAGATCATATACTAGTAGAACACAACTAATGCAGTCATGGGGTACAATGAAGCTTTAAAATTCAATATGATTCAAAATCATCTCAATGATGTGACTTGAATCCATTCAAGCTGTGCCCATTCAGAAATTTTCAAATCCTCAAGACACTCTCAACATCTTACCAATTTTCTTTCCCTTCTCGGAAATTCTTTCGATTCCATTTCTGGAATATTTAGCTCTTTGACTGACTTGTCAGAAATCTGTCACTGTTGAATACAGTACTTGAAGAGATTGACATTATATATTAACCCTCAACGAACTGGAGATTTTTATACATTTTCCTTATACTTTGAAAATCTACCTTCAGTGGCCTTGCAATTGTTACTAGTCAAGTCTTGGCTGCCTACCAAGGCAGCGAAGCCTTGCGTAGAAACAACTGACAAGGTACTTAGAAAACAAGTTTTGAGTTTACCCAAACAATGCATGTTGGGGCACCTGTTCCTTTGCATTAAAGTCATCAAAACCAGAATTTGGCCCTCAAGGGTTAATATAATGATGTACAATATCAACAACTTGTCTTGAAAGGTGGTGAGATTCATTTCAAGATTTGATTAAGATTCAAAATCCTCTGCCTGATTCGATTCAATCTGTTGTATTTCCAGGGTTGATTATGATTCAAAGAAAATGGGAGTGAAATTGATGACAGTTGACATTTTAAAAAGACATGAAAATCCAAACAGTCTTACTGCACACAGCAGTATAACAGGCAGAATACTGCATACATTAGTATAAAAAATAGCACACCGCACACAGCAGTATAAGAGACAGAATACTGCACACAGCAGTACAAAAGATAGTATACTGCACACAGTGGTATAACAAGACAGAATACTGCACACAGCAGTACAAAAGATAGTATACTGCACACAGTGGTATAACAAGACAGAATACAGCACACAGCAGTATAAACAAGGGCAACGCAAAGCGTGGGCCACTGCCCCGACCTGTATGCAAGTTTGAAGTAGCCTTGAAGGTATTGTGGGACAAAAAAATTTTCAAAGTTGAAAAAGGGTCATAACTCTCGAAAAAATTATTGGACAGAATGCATTCCTTGTGAATAACCGTTCCCCCACGCAGGTCTATCAGCATACCAAAGGCAATCCAAATCCGAGCAATGGCTTTGAAATTACAATGCAAAACGTTTGTAAGGACGGATGGACGGACACTGAGATGGATGGATGGACAGACAGACGGATAGATGGAGGGCTTCACTAGATACCCCCAAATCCTCCTTCGAAGGTTGGGGGCATAATAAAGACAGGTCGACACACAGTCAAAATAAACGTCCGAACAGTTTAACATTCACAGTCACACTCCAATCATACCCAAACTCTCATCTCAATCACACATAGAAATCAACCGCGCATTACTGTGAACACCGTTCCCTGGCTGGATCTTGGCAACTGATCTTCATTAAATCAATTAACCCCAATCATACAACAAATCCAAAATTTGGTATTCACAGAACCCTATAACATGGCAGAAGAAAAACACCTGCACAAAAAATTCTGGAATGAAAATGATAGGGAAATACCTTCTAAGTGCTAGTATTTACGAGTGTATATGTGGATATAGACAAAAGAGTAATGGATGAGTAGATGTGTAGATATAGACTACAGAGTTACATTTCTTGTGGAAGCAGAAGTGGGGCTTATTGTATATGTGGAATGGTGAGAGGGGACTATTTCAAAAAGTGGAAGTATTGAGAGGGAACAAAGTGGAATCAACTTCAATTGTAGTAGGTGAGTTCTGCCACCAACACTCAGTTCACAGAGATAGAATGACAAGGTTCTCGACTCTGTGTCAATATGTGTATCATATATCAGGGTTTCCAATAACCAGACCCATTCCCCTAGCTGGTCGTGTTTAGAAACATGTTGAATTAAGCTTGTTTGTGGATGAAAAATTAGTTATTGTTTGTAGTGATATCACAGCACAAAAAAAGTAAAATTTGTCCATGGGTAAACATACTGTCATGACATTCATTTATAACATCACGACTCCCACGATTTTGTCTCTTGGAAATTTTATATGTTTGAACTCCCGACACACTGGTTCATGAGATGTGGTCAAAGAATAAACAGTTGACAGACAAATGTCGTAAATTGAGGGTGGTGAACATCAAGGTGATCCGATGCCTCCCACTCACTATTACTGACTGCCTCTATCACTATTCTTCATACGAAATTTGCAATTGGCACATGATGTCTATGAATCATCATACAAACATGAGTGAGTTTGCACTGATAGATCCTTAGCACATAGCAGAGGCTCTTCTCACTAAAACAAATATGTTTATAACCTCACATGAATGTCATTGATCAAGTAATCAAAATGGTCATCAGCAATCAAATAATTATGTTCTGAAAATGTGAATAATGGTTTCAGAGATTCAAGGCATTTTGATAAGAATATGATCCCAGAATATTGGTGAGGCAGGAGAGAGGGGTGGTGATTAATGAACTGATGGTGGGCGATTGGTCAGCTATGTGAATTCACTAGTCATTTCAACACTTCAAAGAGGAGATTCAATGACAAGAGTTTAGACCAAGTGTCACAAGCCATAAAATTCTCAAACCACAACTAGTGATGAACCGATAATCAGAATCGGTAATCGGAACCAGCCGGTTATGGGGCATCGGCCGATTATGACAACTGGCAGTTAAAAACTGGCAGTTTCTGGTTATTCTATATTTAACACTGACTATTAAAATCTCTTTGAATGATATCTGGTCATTTCATTAAAGTTTCCCAATTTATTTATTTATTTATTTATTTTATTTATTTATTTATTTATTTATTTATTGAGGTTTAACGACACTTTAACAGCCAAGGCCTTATCGTGTCGGTGACAGTTTTACAGATGGAGGAAGCCTGCGTACCCGTAGAGAACCACCGAGCAACGACGAGCAGCTGCCAGCTCCCCAACATCATAACTCAGCACTGCAGCACAGGCAGGGTAAGATTGGTTGAAGACATGAGCACCATCGATGTGCAATACGCCTCATTGCACGGTGTCGTCGTGCCATGTGGATAATCAGGGTTAAGTGCCTTGCCCAAGGACACAACACGGGAGTCCGAATCGATTGCTCACATGGTCACCCATCCAAGGACTAACCAGGCTTAACGTTGCTTAATGTCAGTGATCTGATGAGAACCGGTTGCCGCAATGCCACCGTGCCCCCAGTTTCCCCACTGAATACGTGTGTAGTGCATATAAAAATATTTAGGCATTTGTAGAGCTAAGATATTAAGGAATTTACCATCTGCAATTGGTACGAGATCATCACTATTCCCAGCTGATCGAAGTCAATGGTCTTCAATCATAGTGCTGCACAACGTTGCATTGAGCACATATATAAAAAAAATGTGTTCAGTCGGTAGTACTGCATGATGCAAGCATCACAATACAATAAGAAATTAAAATTGGAGAAAAACTAAACTAAAAAACACTCTTTTTTCGATGGTAGATGATTGTTATGCAACATGTAAGTGGAATGACTGTCACAAACATGTTTTCAGTTTGTCAAGTTCATTTTTTAATTTAGTTACCTCCCTTGATGCTTCTCTCCAATGTTGATTGCAGAGAACATGTAAAAATTGGGGAAACACATCAAGGGAGGTAACAAGTTGAAAAATGAACATAAAATAAATAATAATACCAGTAAATGTTGCATGTTTATTTGTAAACCTGGCGTCAAACAACTTCACAACACACATTAACATCAAAGTTATTATTCAATTAAGACACAAAGTATGTGTGATCAGTATATTCCTGGTTAATACAGCCAAGTGTATTGTATTCTTATACAAAACCGTATTTACACTATTTACCAGAATAACACACAATCATCACAAGAGAACAATATCGTGTGATTGTATCCCCCACCCCAACTCCCAATGAAAGTGTCAATGACACTGTAGCTCAACTTTGAATATGACAGGAATTTGTATTTGCTGTGACCAGGTCAACAATAATGAATATGACAGGAATCAGTATTTGTTGTGTCCAAGTCAACAATAATAAATAAGAGAAAAAGGAGTTTTGTTGTGACCATGTCAACCATAGTAAATCAATTACAAGGTGACTGCAATGGTCTACAGAAGAGGACGTAAGTATTATATGTGATGCATCCCATGTATTTATTTATTTATTTATTGGTGTTTAAGGTCACATACTTCTGCACAATGGCTAATCATGACCACAACATGGAGATAATGTCAAGGTCTGTCAATCATTTATACCCCATGTTGCCTATTTTAGAGGACTCTCACCCCAAGCATTAGTGACTGGGTCCTATTTTACCAGTGAAACAGAGCTTGTTTACCACAGTAAACAAGCACTGCTTCACTTCCCACGGGGAATCCCACGTTAGTAAACATTCACACAAAAATTTATTCAAATTAGCTCTTTCATATAGAAGTTCTGAACAAAAAACTGATTGCACAAAATTTTGTACAAAATGGATGCTGGTGGCCATCTTGAATTTCGAACCGGACCCCAAAACACTCGTTCTCATCCCATGGTAATAACAAAGATATCCAAGAAGTTTTATAAAGATCGGTTCATAAATACGGCCTCTAGCCCGAGCCGTATTGGCATTTGCAGTTACAGTGTTGAAAGTAACACTAAATAGATCAAAGTTCGTCTAATTGGCATAATTTATGCATGAGAAAAAAACCCGTATTATATGTGATGTATCCCATGGTACTAAACATTCATACAAAAAAATATTATTCAAATCAGAGCTTTCATATGGAAGTTCTGTGCAAATATCTGATTGCACCTAATTTTGTACAAAATGGTTGCCAGTGGCCATCTTGAATTTTGGACCGGACCCAAAAACACTTGTTCTCGTCCCACGGTGATAACAAAGGTACCCAAGAAATTTCGTAAAGATCGGTTCATAAATACTTCGTTTAGCCCAAGCCATGTTGACGGCGCGACGGACGGACAGATGATGGGTCATGACAATACCTCAAATTTGGCTTTGCCAAAGTTGAGCTAAAAATGCAAATATTATTTTGGCTAACATTGCCCAGCACTGTACATGCATACTCTGAGAACTTATGTGGTATTAAGCTTTCGTAATTGGTGATTTATCAACGAAATTCTGCAGTATAACAGGCACTAACAGATTTTCTTCTGGGTCTTATTTCAACCATTGGAATCGGCATCGAAATTTGGATAATCGGTTCATCACTAACCACAACCTCATTACCTCATGCACATCATACTGTTAATGTATACAAAGTTTGGTAGAAATCCATTAAGTGTAGAAGATTCGATAACCAGGTTTAAAACTAAGTGTCATGTACAATAACTCTTGGACAAAGGAAGATTGATTCACTGCATGAATTATTCAAGTGTCATTTTCGATCTCTGGATGTGATAAAATGTCTACATGGAATTACTTGCACTAGAAATCTAACAAAGAAACATGGCTTTCATTTGTAAACATAAAAGCACTCCTCAAATCTCAAAACATTCTACCAAAAGGAAGTAAAGTTATGCTGAAACTCAAAAGATAACGATGTTTTTGTTCATTCGAAGGCAATATCTCTGAAATTACATTGAACATGACCTTCAAGAAATTTTTAGTATTAAGTTGTGAAACTTGAAACAGGGTCTCGTACACCTTTTTGAGAATCAAATTCCATGACTTTTCAATATTTCCTAAACTTTCTACTCAGTTTCCATGACCTTTCCCTCATTAGTATGACCACCACTATCTTTTTGGGGATTGTTATGTGTGATTTTGCCTTACTGTATCATTATCACAACAAATTTCCATGAGTTTTCCAGACTATAGCAAAAAAACACTACAATTTATTGTGATGAATTGACGGTAACATGGCCTGAGGTTTGCAGCCCGGAGCTTATGTTCAACCAAGACGAGAAGCGGCAAGGAGAGGCACGAGAGGCTTATTTACTAAACTTGTGATCATTAAAAGTTGCCTTGTTCAAGGCAACTTTTAACGATCACAAGTTTAGTAAATAAACCTTTCATGTATCTCACGATAGCAGTGAATAAATAATCAATAAACCAAATAAACTCATTCCAACTCAGGTCAAATCGTAAATCGGTTTGTAATTTAAACAACACTTCACTCGGAACACCATTTGCTGCATGTGTGAAAAATCCAGAAAAATGAAGCGGCTTGCTAGTCAGTCCATTGGTGAAGCAATTATGAAGCAGGCGACGTCATTTCAAATATTTCGTGTGGTGACGTCAGATGGTAACATTTGCTACTGGAGCCGTAAACATAAAAGAATCTACACCAGCTCTCATTCAATCAGAGGGCGAGGATTTTACTCCTATTGGAGCATATCCCATTTTAGGTTAAAGACCTATTTCCTACTTTGATCCCTTTTGCAGAACCAGAACAGATGCTCCAATATGCAGTCGCTGGATAAACAAGCAAATTCAGTGAATTCATGTCTCCCGCTGGGCAGCAGTTTCAAGGGGAATTAATGCATCCAGTGGAATATAGTTGAGATGCAAGTGGAATCGGTTGACTCTATGGAAAGTTAGAGTCTGGAAACTATCAGCCAATCAAATTTAAGCAACCTAATTAAATATGCGTGGAAAATGTCCATGTTCGAACTTGGACCCACAATTGATGAAAGTGATCTACTAACCAAATTTCATCAAAATCGACTGACTGTAAGGAAAGTTAGAGTGTGGAAACAAAAAACACGGAAGGTGTGCACTTACTGTGTATTAGTAGTAGCACTGAATAAATCAAAGTTTCCCTAATTTGCATACTTTTTGCACAAGAACAAAACCTGTATTATATGTGATGTTCTGCATGTTACTGAACATTCATACAAAACTTTTTTTCAAATCCGAACTTTCATATAGAAGTACTGTACAAAAAACTGATTACACCCAATTTTGGAACAAAATGGCCATTGGCGGCCATCTTGAATTTTGGACCAAACCCCAAAACACATATTCTGGTCTCACTATGATAACAAAGATACCCAAGAAGTTTCATGAAGATCGGTTCATAAATACAGCTTTTAGTCCAAGGTGCGTTGATGCACGGGGCAGACGGACAGATTTTCTGTACAAAATTCCCCACATTCGAACTTGACCTAGGTATTGATAACAGTAATCCATATATGAAATTTCATCGAAATCGGTTGAGTTTAAGGAAAGTTAGAGTCTGGAAACCGTCAGCCAATCAAATTTCAGCAACCTAATTAAATATGCGCAGAAAATGCCCATATTTGAACATGGACCCACAATTGATGACAGTGATCTACTACCCAAATTTCATCGAAATCCGGTCACTGTAAGGAAAGTTAAAGTCTGGAAACGAAAAACACGGAAGGATGGAAGGACGGAAGGATGGATGGAAGAACACCCCCAATTTAATATCTCCCATGTTTTTAAAAAAGCGGGAGACAATTAGCAAGGTACATTCTAAATACCTTGGCTGTTTCTCTTAGGCATGCCTTGGCTCCTACATAGGCAGCCAAGTCTTGTCTAGAAACAATTGCAAATCCATAGAATGTTTGAGTGTCATAGTCTAGCAGAAATGTATAAAAACAAGAGGCCCCAAGGAGCCTTAATTGCTCACCGGCCAAAGTGGTTCAAAGAAGTATTTGGGGGTCACATTCAGTTAGACATGGTTCATCAACACTACAAAGGAATGAAGTCATGAGAGACAAATTTTATGGAACTAGGGCCATGGCTTGAACAAATTTGAATCTTACACCCCTAAGAATGCTGCATGCCAAATATCAAAAGCATTCATCTGCTGGATCTGAAGAAGAAGATTTTTAAAAAAAATTCCTCATTTTGAACTAAGTTATCATTCAGGCTCCCACAGTGAGCCCAAATATGAACCCAGGGACGTGGCTTGAACAAACTTGAATCTCACCCCCTAAGGAAGCTGCATGCCAAATATCAAAACATTCCGACTGCTGAATCTGAAGAAGATTTTTAACGAAACATTCCTCATATTGACTAAGTTATAATTCGGGCTCCCACAGGGAGCCCAACCATGGACCCAGGGACTTGGCTTTAACAAACTTGAATCTCCCCCCCCTAAGGATGCTACACACCACATACCAAAACATTCCGACTGCTGGATCTGAAGAAGATTTTTTAAGAAAATTCCTCATTTCGAACTAAGTTACAATTCAAGCTCCCACATGAGCCCAAATATGGACCTAGGGACATGGCTTGAACAAATTTGAATCTCACCCCCCTAAGGATGCAGCATACCAAATATCAAAACATTCTGACTGCTGGATCTGAAGAAGAAGGTTTTTAAAGAAAATTCCTCATTTTGAACTAAGTTATAATTCGGCCTACCACAGTGAGCCCAAATATGAACCCAGGGACTTGGCGTGAACAAACTTGAATCTCACCCCCCTAAGCATGCTGCATACCCAATATCAAAAGATTCTGCCTGCTGGATATTGAGAAGAAGATTTTTAAAGAAATTTTCCTGAAATGCACTAAGTTCAAATTGGGCTCCTATACTGAGCCCAAATATGAACCCAGCGAGCCGATTTGAACAAACTTGAATCAGATCCACCCCACAATGTTGCATACCAAATATCAAAAGATTCTGCCTGCTGGATTTGGAGAAGAAGATTTTTTAAGAAATTTGCCTGAAATGCACTAAGTTGAAATTCGAGCTTTTATAGTGAGCCTAATTATGAATCCTGGGGCCCGATTTGAACAAACTTGAATCAGATCAACCCCACAATGTTGCATACCAAATATCAAAAGATTCTGCCTGCTGGATCTGGAGAAGAAGATTTTTTAAGAAATTTGCCTGAAATGCACTAAGTTCGAATTCGGGCTTCTATACTGAGCCCAAATGTGAATACAGGGGGCCGATTTGAACAAACTTGAATCAGATTCACCCCACAATGTTGCATACCAAATATCAAAAGATTCTGCCTGCTGGATCTGGAAAAGAAGATTTTTTAAGAAATTTGCCTGAAATGCACTAAGTTCGAATTTGGTTCTATAGTGAGCCCAAATATGAATCCAGGGGGCCGATTTGAACAAACTTGAATCAGACCCATACCAAGATGCTGCATACCAAGTATCAAAAGATTCTGTCCACTGGTTCTGGAGAAGAAGATTTTTTAATAATTTTTCTATAATTCATATGGTGCTATCAGAGTTCTGCCCCATACAGAGCCCCCAAGGGACGTGGCCATTTCATTTGAACAAACATGAATTGCCATATAGTAATGAACATCTACATGAAGTTTCGTGAAAATCAGACCAGTGGTTTCAGAGAAGTCGTTTGAAAAATGTTCAGGATGCCGAACGACGACGACGATGGATGGCAAGTGATAAATTCAGCTCTCTTTGGTGAGCTAAAAAACCTTGAGGCCCCATAGGGGTTAATGCAGGAAAGTTTCCGTCATTTTGTTCGCTTTGAGAATTCCAGAGATTTGTTTGAGTGGACAAAGACTGTTAAATTACCAAGTATTCTAATTTTTTACATTCAAATGTTTTTCAAGCTTGTTCAAAACATTATTTTCCATATTTTGTCAATACTCATAACCTTGAGTGCCTATTTTTCGATACTTTGGCCAAGTAAAGTATATCTTCTGTTTCTCAGGCCATTTTATAAAATTGCATATGGGCGGGCAGTTTTTTATTTTATGTTTTATTTTTGTAATTTCTTGTGTTCTTGGTTTGTCTTAAGCCTCATAATCTACAAAATAGCATGGGTGGTTGTGTCTTTCGTCCCTTGAGTGCAAAAAGGCTTTACAATGCTAAGGCATTGCAAAGCCTTGTTGCACTCAAGGGACAAGTTTATAAATTTTATTAACTTGGGTAAAATATCAGACATAGACCATTTAATTTTGATTTTTTTAGGTTTGCATTGGTAATAAAAAGACAGCATGCAGCAGCCAAAAGGACCATGAGGGAGGGTCTAAGAAACAGATTTTTAATGTTTTTAGGCCTTTTCAAGAGCTTTTCTAGACCAGCACAAATTTTCATAGCTTTTCAAGAATTTCAAAACAGCCTAAGAACCCCACTCTTATATAAATCTGGTGGAGGTCATAAAAATTAACATGTTTCGAATTACCACCATTCAGATTTAATTAAGAACAACCACATTGAATTGTGACATACATTGCCTGGTATGTAATTTATCACGTTAGTGTTTTCTGGTTGATTTGGTTACTGGTGTGAAACAATGAATACACAATTGTGAGGAAATTTAATAGGAGGTTCCTATGGGGTTAAAATGACCAGACAGAAGTAAACATTACTGACGAATACAGTAATTGGATAATCAATCACTGAACTGGCTATACGTTCTCTTCAACACTCAGACAATTGCCAGTGAATAAGAAATGGGTGTCTAACGAAGAATCATTGCTATAGGAACCATGCAGTTGACCCCCTCACCTACACATCATTGTGTGGTGGTACTACAGACAACTTAATAACATTTCCAATAATTTGAAGCAAATACCAGACGATTCTCGCCTATAAATCACACATGAGTGGGTAACCCCAATTTCTTAAGGTAACATCAAGAGCCTTTCATTTAAATTTCAAGCTAGTCCACATCAAAGTATTTGTAGAGGAAAAATGCTTATGGATGGGTTGATGGAATAGTCAAGTTAGATTTATCATTTCTTTTTAGCAATAAAGAACATAGATACAAAAAGGCATGAAAAAGTTTCCAACATCCACAAAGATTGGAGATAAATATCCATACATCTGTGTCCCCTTCCAGGTGCTAAAATTGGTTAGGCTAACATTTGTTGGTTTTTATTCTAATGAATTCCTGCTGTGAGAATTAATTTTCAGTTAAATAAATTAGTATTAGAGCGTGCAGGTGGGCGGTATTGAAATTTTGAGTTTGGTATCGGTTTCGGTATTTTTAAGGGAGTATACCATGGTATCAGTTTGGTATTCGGTATCTGATTTGCCTTAGATTTGCTTAGAGACAGATTGCTTAGATTTGATAGTACCAAAGAGGAATTCACATCAGGAAAATAAAGAATAAGTTTCTCTTGTATCATTCTACCATGAGCTCCACAAATGCCACTACCAATGAGCTCAACAGTTTCGTTCTGTTTCAAACAGTCTGAGGCATTTGCAATCTCAGGGCTTGTGCCCTGACCATGCTATCTTCAGGAGGTCCTGCTGACAATAAACAAATCACCTTAGCTGTGATTTCTAGCCATGTCTTGGCTGCCTTAACAGGCAGCCAAGACTTGCTAGAAATCACTGTTAAGCAGCTGGGCATGTACAGGTTGTAGTCTTGTGAGAATTTAGAACAGCTGACCAGGCCCCTGAAGCTTAACAAGACTGAAAATAAAATCAGTCACTTCTTTCATGCAAATGAACCCTTCAACTGCTATCAAGCCTCTACAAGGTCTTATAAATAGTGAATGTTGAAAAAATTTGAAAATTCAGATGATTTCAGTATTCAATAATTGGTTCAGTTCGGTTTTTCGGTATCCCCAGTATTCCCCAATATATCGGTTTGGTTTTTCAGTATATTGCCCATCTCTGTTTGAGAGTATACTGTTATGCTCATGTCAGTGAAACAAGTACATATTCCATAGTAAAAAAGCAACTTTTTATTTATATATTTACTAAGAGTTTAACACTTAAGGGTCTAGTGGTGAGTTTCCTTTCTAACATACAGATGCAGAACACATGTTCCAACATGCAGGCTTTTGGTGGTCTTGTTGATCAAAGTTACAGTAATTTGGCAGTGGTTTCTAGTGAAGTCTTGGCAGCCCACACTGGCTGCCAAGACACCACCAGACACCACTGCTAGGTTGAAGTTTTTCCTTATTATGAGGGAACAAAAAATAAGTAGAACTCTTGAAGCCTTTAAAGCAAGTCTGAAAATAAGCAATCTGTCATTTGTAGAATAAGGTTCCCAGAGGGTGAATTTGCTGACTCTAACCCATACGTTGGGCTACAATCCCCCAATTTATCCTCTGAGTATCTCTTTCTTGTTATGCCTGAGACCCTGGTTCAGATGGAGGTTCCCAGAGTAAATTTGGTGATGCTTCCCTGCTGTACAGGGTAGCATCACCAAATTCACCCTCTGGGAACCTCACTTTGCAGAAGACAGTCTGCTTATTTTCTGGCTTGCTTTAAAGACACTTTCAGAACCTATGGCAAGAATCAATGAACATTTTGCAAGACTCGAAGTTGATTCTCAATGTTTTCATTGCAAGAATCATTTGTGAGAATCAATTCTGATTCTCAAATGAATTTTAAGCCCTGCTTTTATCAACTTCCTGTATCAAACAAAATCTTTTTGTACAGATGCAGTGCTTGAAGCTACTATCATGGATCTATTGAAAAGTGCTGAAAGCCATTTTAGTGGCTCTCCCCTTGTATGAATTTGTATCTCATTTGCTCAGCAGAACCAAAAAAAATTGTTCATGTAAAATTGGGGAAAGCTGAAGAATGGGGCACTCTACAATTAATTTTAAAAATACCTGGTCTCCTCCATTTTTCTGTGTTTACTTTCATTCCATTTCACTGAAACAGATTGTTCTATATCAGGCCTTAAAATTTGTCTAGAACCAACCCATGAAAACGCTGTGCTGTCCGGACGCAAACTGTGCAAGTCCATAAGGTTTCGAATTTAATAAAATAATATGAACATAGCAGCCAAGTGGTAAGCCTGCTCATTGTTTTATCATATTCCCAACAAATAATAACTGTTTAAGGAGGTCGTCCAACAAAACTTTTGAAAATTTTTTGAAACTTTCAAGGTTCAATAATGTCATATCTATTAGTTATTTAACCTTTTGGAGCTGCAAACTTAACATATTGAGAAACAAAATCTCCATCTTGAAGTAAACTAAAATGGGAGACATCCATAATGGTTTAGGCGTAGTAAGGGTAAGGTTTAGCAGTGGTCTGCTAACCCTTACCCTTACTATACTGATCCAAATTTTCTTTTCTAGCAGCAGGTGGCACTTTATAATCCTCCACTTTTCCTTAAGAATGTCAACATTATGTAGCGGTTAGGTATAAGGGCCATTTACCAACCAGCCTGGTGGGTCCAGATCTCTTAGTCTCGTGGTAAATCGGTTGCTTTGTGTGCTAGAGGTCGACAGTTCGAGCCTTGGCTCCGGCACTTCTCTCTCTGTCTGTTACATTGGTGCCGTGACCAGCCCTCAGATGTTGGTGGCATTGTGGACGTTGTGGTGAAGCATGGTGGATGTTTCGACCGCTCTTGAGGTGGAAGCTAGGGTGAGATTCACCATGGGTAAATCTCAAAGAACATGAGAGTGGTGTAGTGGTATACGGGCCATTTATCAACCAGGAGGTCTGTAACTGGATCTCTTAGTCTCCTGGTAAATCAGTCACTTTGTACGCTAGAGGTCAACGGTTTGAGCCTCGGCTTCCACACTTCTCGCTCGATCTGTTACAATTATATGCATTCATGCCCGAAATCCCTAAAATTGGTTCATGTACGTTCACCTTGATATTTCCAGGTTATCTTGTTCTAGTTATACCTTCACTTGATGGATACTTAAGCCTTCACAAATTACCCAGAGTGCTCCAATTGAGAAGAAATGTTCATTTTCCCCAGAGAAAGATGATGGACCTTCACCTATGGGGGAAACACAATCTTAAATCTTTACCCAAAGCATGGTGAAATGAAGTGGTAGAGAAATATTTTTCTGTTGCTATTGACATTTTGCCCCTGTCAACACCCAAACATACTTCATTTATCCTGATCTCACCCGTGGTAAAATTCACTTAGTTGATAGGGGAACAGAAAAGACCAAATTTCCAGCACACTCTGTTCGTCTGTTCTTTGCAGAATGGTGGGTTGGAGGAAGGTGATATGTCTGTGTGTGAAAGACTGGACAGTGATTTCTTGACCCCCCATCCACTCCAAAACTCCTGATCTTTGAGACCAGAGTTCCGACATAATGTGAAGGTCATTAGAATAGTAATGTGCTTCCTCCAGTGACATCCATATTCATACGAAAAACATGCTTTAAAATGCACCGCTCGGTGCTGTTATTGCAAAACATTTGCCAGGGAACATCCTCAAAACCCACAACCTCTCGGAGGGCGAGGAACTCCTAAAAAAAAAACCCTAAGTGCTTAACAGAATTTGGCAGCTTACTTCAGTATATATATTAAGGGAGCCCTTTTATCTGTGCCCCCACCCCCAGCATTCTTAAAAATGCAGGAGGGCTAAAAATCGCTCTCCTCACATTGTATAGGGGAGCGGTTAGCGCTCCTCAAGCTTATAAAAGCTAAAAGTGGTAAAATGAAGTTGAACTATTAATGAATTTTGTCTAGTGGGCTTTGTACATTTTATTTGGTGCTGCTAACCAGGTAGTCTCTGTGAGACGGCTACACTGCCCTTCCCACACCTCTGGGCATTGGAAAGGCCCAGAGGTGTGGGAGGGGCAGTGTGGCCATGTTGCGGAGACCACCAACATATCAGAGATCTGAAAACCTGTGGGGGTTTAGGCATAGGCTGTTGTGGTAATCATTATTTTCTAAGGCTAGGAGGGCTATTTTTCACCCTCCTCAATTTTTTTAAGGCGAGCAGTAGGTGAGCGAATAAATCGCTCTCCTGAAAATACCAGGCCTGCACCCCTCAAGTCAATGTTCAACCTGATGCACTCTAACATGACCTTCTTATGCATAATCCAGATTTAACGCATAGGGTAACTAGAACATTTCCCAATGTCTGTATTGTATCATGTACAGTACAGTCGCCATGGACTGGTCGTAATCCACACATGGGTTGTGATGTCCACACCTGCATTTACCAGATAATAAAAATCACCATCAGCAAAATTTTAATTAATGAAGCGCCAGGTTGTACCCAGTGCTTCATTAATTAAATTTTTGATAATTATTCCTATAATTAGTGTTTGGAATCTAATATTATAGCATCCATGGAAATATTGCCCACTCACAGAAAGTGACCAGTCCACGGCGGCCATACTGTATTGCTGAATACACACAGCAATCATGGTATAATACACTCTTAACATAGCATGATGCGAAATAAAGGGGTTTTTTTTGTTCCTGCTACAAAAAATATAAAACACTGGCCATACACACACTCTATTTATTTATTTATTTATTTATTGGTGTTTAATGTCACATACTTCTGCACAATGGCTAATCATGACCACAGCATGGAGATAAAGTCAAGGTCAGTCAATCGTTGATATGCCATGCTACCTATTTTAGAGGACTCGAACCCCAAGCATTAGTGACTGGGTCCTATTTTACCAGTGAAACAGAGCTTTCTTACCACAGTAAACAAGCACTGCTTCACTTCCCGTGGTTTCCACGGGGGTACACACACTTCAGTTAGTCTGGGAATGCCCCTTGTTTGAGGCAGGAGAGATATGGATTTAGAAAAAGTTGAGACTGACATTTTCTGGCAAGCCAGAACTGATGGGCAAACTACAGTGGAGTGGAGGAGCTATTTATGGTAGCCATATTAAAAAAAACCCAGAAAATTATCTAATTTCAGCCAGGAGTACATAAAAATACAGTGGAGCCCAACACAAAACCATTTACCATACCTCCAGTACACATTTGACCTGTTAATTGAATATAGGTTATAGAGTAGACTCTTCTTAATTGAATAAGAAATCTTGTAACCTGTAGAGAAATTCCTCGGACTCTCACCAGTTTTCCTTTGTTTATAGACCTATTTGGCCTCAGTACATTTAATACAGGCATTTAATCTATTACATCTTGTTTGACAGAGCTCATGGAGCTCTGGAACACAAGATATAATAGAATAAATGCTAAATTTATCTCTAGAATACAGGAAAGTGACACAATCCCTGTTAATGGAATACTCCTGTTAATTGAATAATTTTCATTGGCAAAGTGGCTTTTGAATTAACATGGTTCCACTGTACTCAGTTAAATTATCTATATAGCCTTCAAGTGAATGGTTAAAAATGTAACACCTCTCTTAGTCTGGATTGTTGGCGAAACATTCTTGAGGTGTCTGATAAATTGCCAAACATTTCAACAATCTTCAAAAGGTTTTATGTCTTTCCTATAGCATTGATTAAGAAACAGTGATATTACAAGAGCCCTCAGCATGTTTCATGATGAAATAAGCTTATTTTAAACTGGGCAGGCAATATATTTAGCTACCGATAATGATTTGAACAGTGATAAAAATTTAAATCAACATACACTACAAACCCAATTAATTTTAAGTATCTTTATATCGTAAAGTAAAAACCGTATTGAAGATTTTCCTTATACTTATCACCTGATATGGAACAAAAATGAATTTATTTATTTATTGGTGTCTGGGGTCACTTTCAACAGATATTCTCCTGTGAATTGTAACAAGGCAAATGCATGTTAACAAATTTTAACCGCCAAAAATAATTTAGCACTCCACCTGTTAAATGGGGTCATTTAATGCAGGCTTTCCACCAGGAAAAACATGTTGAGGCCGGTAATGGGGAATCCAAGGATCCGACAGGGTGACCATGGTCGCCACGTCGGATTCTTGGGTTCACTATTACCGGCCTCAAGGTTTCATCTGTCTGAAATGCGCACCTGAGATGCAAAAGTGGAGGAACTATGCCTTGTGCATGTTAAAATGGCTGTCCTCAGAGTGAACATAAAACTTACAAATATGGACCAATGGAACCCAACCCAAATCATGCATATATGCCATCTAACCCATCACCTGATCCAGTCGTTCTATAGTCAAGGTTATTGCAACTTGGTAAAATAAATTTTGAGTCTGGTTGATTTTTTGCTGTTTCTTGTTCCCAATAATTCTCTTCCTTTGATGCGAGCCTTACGAGTGTCTTTGATGAGCACCTTACAAGTACCTTTTGGGTAGGGGAAAGTCAACCATGGGAATAGGGTCATTGATTGGATCCCATGTCTGCATAGCGGAAACCCTGTTTGATGTAAACTGGTTGTATCAGGGTATTTTTTGTTTTTAATATTTGATTGGCAGTTTTTATCACTGTCCCGGAAAAAAGATTAGCAGGGGGCAAACTGATTAGCATTTACAGCAAAAACAAGAAAACGTTTTGTGCCAGCAAAAGCGTGCGAGAAATTGCCCATGAAACACATTTTGTGCATATACAGATCTTCATTATAATGGCGCGCGATCGCGCGATCGCGCCATCACTTATGCAATTACAATTTGCAGTGAACGATCAATCACTCGCATGGAAAAAAAAGTAGTTACTTTTTTAGTTTATGTCAACGATGTCAGAGTTTCAGAAACAGAGTCTGTAAACACTAGGGCTGCCTCGACTACTCGATTAATCGAATAACTGTCGTAAGGTGCTATAGTCTACTATTATTTTTCCTACTCGACTATTTTTTTTAGCCGTATGCATCATGCCACTGAATGATAATACTGGTCTGCGAGAGACACGTAACGTTTCTCGGCACCTCTTATCCTTCATCTTCATTGTTTATATCACAAAAATAGGCAGTAATTTTGACTTTACCCTCGCATATTATTTCATGAAATGGACGTTGTCATACCTAAACTACGCTCTGGATCAAGCTATTGTGAACTAATTGTTCATAATCCATGTTAATTTTGGCATTTTAATTTTTAAATCCGATAAATTTAATATCAATGTGGAATTTATTGACATTAAATTTCTGAAAGAATGTCCATACTTTGAAGTGTTAGCATCACGTGACAGTGACTGACACAAAGCTGATTACGTCAATGAGGAATTCCTGGTAAACCCAAGTTTTTAGATGACCCGATTGGCTGGAATAAACACTGTGTGCTATATTCCTGGCAATTTTCATCAAGTGATAGTTTCAAGATCCCCAAAATGACTCAACTGAAAACTTCAGAGTCCAAACAGTGCTTTGATTTTCACTTGTGTTGTCAGGATTTTGAACTGCATTTACTTGTATCTCACTAAATAATCCACTGTATATTATGCTTAAAAGTTAGAAATTTAGTGGTAAGAAATTGTAGTGTTTGTATCATTAAACCAATTCACACTTTATTTCAGTGCTTTATATTATTAAGTTCATCTCCTTTTTCACAGAACAAACAAAACGGTACCGGTACAATACACAAATCGCTAACGGTACCGCCATGTCAATCCTGGTACCATCACACACAAAACGGTACCGCCACACCGAATAAACGGTACCGCCACACACAACGCGGTACCGCCACACCAGAAACGGTACCGCCACACCAAATAGTATAAATAGGGGAAGGCGGAAACACCACTCCACCTCTGACGAGTTCAAATTAAGAACGTAGCATAGCTACAACAAGGGTATAGCCTAACTATCCACTCTCTCGGGCTCACCAGAGCTTTTATTTAATAAATTGCATCTCCTTTTTCCTTTTTGTGCCCTAAGAGGCGTTTTCCCAAATCGGCGCACCACCAAAGAAACTGCGCACCTTGGTGTCACCTTGGGCATGCAAATTACCTGGATTTTTTTTTAAAATGAAGGTTTGCATATGTCATGCAATCTCTTTGTATTAGAACATAAACAAGAAACATTCTGTGAACAAAGTTGAATCTCTCTCACTAAAAGAAGGTGAATACCACATCTCAAACCATTGTGACTGGTGATTCACAAGTAATTAGCTTAAAATAATTTCACTTTTATTGGAAAAGGTCCCAGGCTATGGAGGTCAATAGCTTCCTTTGGAAACACTTGAAGAGGGCACCCCTCCCACACACAAACATCCCTCTCCCCAAAAGATGAATTTTTTTGGACAAGTCATTCAGGTACGAAACTGGACTTGAGACAAAACGCCCGTGCCAGGGTGATTTTGAGAGGAACTGCCTCAGTACCATCTCTAAGTATTGTCAATGGTGGTTCTCAAAAATTCTTTTTTTAAAGAATTTCCAGCCTATTGGACAAGGGTAGAGGGTGGGGCTACACTTTGGGGGTAAGATCTCCATTCGAAAAAAAACTTGGAAAACTATCCCACACTTCCACACAAAATAAACAAAGCAGAATGCTTAAATGTAGGCTACAGACATATCGCAAATTGGAGGAAAATATTCATGCAGACATCTCATCAAATATAATTGAGGGTGGATGTAACAAGAGGCCTCAGGGGGCCTGAGGGCGCTCACCTGACATGGTAGCCTAAATATCAACCAGAGAATTGATTTCCACAAGTTGCATCTGCTCCTCCTAAGAAAAGCTGAAACCAAATATCCAAATATTCTGACCAGTGGATCTAAAAAAAGATTTTTAAAGAATATTCCTCATATTGAACTAAGTTATAATTCGGGCTCCCACAGGGAGCCCATATATGAACCCAGGGACTTGGCTTTAACAAACCTGAATCTCACACCCCTAAGGATTCTGCACACCAAATATCAAAACATTCCGACTGCTGGATCTGAAGAAGAAGATTTTTAAAGAAAATTCCTCATTTTGAACCAAGTTACAATTCGAGCTCCCACAATCAGCCCAAATATGGACCTAGGGACATGGCTTGAACAAACTTGAATCTTACCCCTCCAAGGATGCTGCATAAAAAATATCAAAAGCATTCATCTGCTGGATCTGAAGATTTTTAAAGAAAATTCCTCATTTTGAACTAAGTTGTCATTCAGGCTCCCATAGTGAGCCCAAATATGAACCAAGGGACTTGGCTTGAACAAACTTGAATCTCAGCCCCCTAAGGTTGCTCCATGCCAAATATCAAAACATTCCAACTGCTGAATCTGAAGAAGATTTTTAAAGAAAAATTCCTCGTATTGACTAAGTTATAATTTGGGCTCCAAATATGGAGCCATGGACTTGGCTTTAACACACTTGAATCCCCCCCCCTCCCCCCCCCCCCTCCCCCCCAAGGATGCTACTCACCAAATATCAAACCATTCCGACTGCTGGATCTGAAGAAGAAGATTTTTTGAGAAAATTCCTCATTTCGAACAAAGTTACTATCCAAGCTCCCACAGTGAGCCCAAATATGGACCTAGGGACATGGCTTGAACAAACTTGAATCTCACCCCCCTAAGGATGCTGCATACCAAATATCACAAGATTCTGCCTGCTGGATCTTGAGAAGAAGATTTTCAAAGAAATTTGCCTGAAATGCGCTAAGTTCAAATTTGGGCTCCTATACTGAGCCCAAATATAAACCCAGGGGGCCAATTTGAACAAATTTGAATCAGATCCACCCCACAATGTTGCATACCAAATATCACAAGATTCTGCCTGCTGGATCTGGCGAAGATTTTTGAAGAAATTTGCCTGAAATGCACTAAGTTCGAATTTGGGCTTCTATAGTGAGCCCAAATATGAATCCAGGTGGCCGATTTGAACAAACTGGAATCAGATCCACCCCACAATGTTGCATACCAAATATCAAAAGATTCTGCCTGCAGGATCTGGAGAAGAAGATTTTTGAAGAAATTTGCCTGAAATGCACTAAGTTCGAATTCGAGCTTCTATAGTGAGCCCAAATATGAATCTAGGGAGCCGATTTGAACAAAATAGAATCAGATCCACCCCACAATGTTGCATACCAAATATCAAAAGATTCTGCCTGCTGGATCTGGAGAAGATTTTTTAAGAAATTTGCCTGAAAAGCACTAAGTTCAAATTTGGGCTCCTATACTGAGCCCAAATATAAACCCAGGGGGCCGATTTGAACAAACTTGAATCAGATCCACCCCACAATGTTGCATACCAAATATCACAAGATTCTGCCTGCTGGATCTGGAGAAGATTTTTGAAGAAATTTGCCTGAAATGCACTAAGTTCGAATTTGGGCTTCTATAGTGAGCCCAAATATGAATCCAGGTGGCCGATTTGAACAAACTGGAATCAGATCCACCCCACAATGTTGCATACCAAATATCAAAAGATTCTGCCTTCAGGATCTGGAGAAGAAGATTTTTGAAGAAATTTCCTTGAAATGCACTAAGTTCGAATTTGAGCTTCTATAGTGAGCCCAAATATGAATCTAGGGAGCCGATTTGAACAAAATAGAATCAGATCCACCCAACAATGTTGCATACCAAATATCAAAAGATTCTGCCTGCTGGATCTGGAGAAGAAGATTTTTTAAGAAATTTGCCTGAAAAGCACTAAGTTCAAATTTGGGCTCCTATACTGAGCCGAAATATAAACCCAGGGAGCCGATTTGAACAAACTTGAATCAGATCCACCCCACAATGTTGCATACCCAATATCAAAAGATTCTGCCTGCCGGATCATGAGAAGAAGATTTTCAAAGAAATTTGCCTGAAATGCACTAAGTTCAAATTTGGGCTCCTATACTGAGCCCAAATATAAACCCAAGGGGCCGATTTGAACAAACTTGAATCAGATCCACACCACAATGCTGCATACCAAATATCAAAAGATTCTGCCTGCTGGATCTGGAGAAGACGATTTTCAAAGAAATTTGCCTGAAATGCAGTAAGTTAAAATTTGGACTCCTATACTGAGCCCAAATATAAACCCAGTGCCGATTTGACTAAACTTGAATCAGATCCACCCCACAATGTTGCATACCAAATATCAAAAGATTCTGCCTGCTGGATCTGGAGAAGAAGATTTTTTAAGAAATTTGCCTGAAATGCACTAAGTTCGAAATCGGGCTCCTATACTGAGCCCAAATATGAACCCAGGGGGCCGATTTGAACAAACTTGAATCAGATCCACCCTACAATGTTGCATACCAAATATCAAAAGATTCTGCCTGCTGGATCTGGAGAAGATTTTTTAATGTTTTTCCCATTGCCTACAGTGTTAAAAAGTGCTGTCTCAGCACTTTTTCAAAGTCCCGAAACTGTACCCTATGATAAAACAGATGGCAATTTTTTTTTACCAATTCTTTCTGTTGATCCTAAGGAAGCTTCACACCAAATAAAAATTCTCGGTGCCGTGCAGTTTTGGAGATATGGGCGTTTTAAATTTTTTCTATTTTTAGCTCCTGCGGTTCCCACGGGGCTGCGGGAAATTTTTTTTTTGCATAAATCAACTACTCATGACCCAATAAGCCCTCACATAAAATTTGGTTGAAATCAGCCTCTCGGTTTGGAGAATAGAAATTTTGGGCATGGCCAAAATTACTGCCCCTCCCATAACAATGGCAAATATTGCCCCTCAAACTTTCTGTGTACAAGCCTGAGTCTACAACCCAAAAGGAAGCTGCAAACCAAATATCAGGTCTCTGCCACTAATAGTTCATGAGAAGAAGATTTTTAAGGATTTTGGTGCCCCTTGGGGGTGTGGCACCACCCAGAGGGAGAGGCAACTTTATTTGAACAAATCCGAATTGGTATTGGTGAACGAATATTTGACCAAGATTTGAATAAAATTGGGCTATTGGTTTGGGAGGAGAAGTCGATAATGTAAAGTTCACGACGGACGATGGACGCCGGACGACGGACGGATGACGACGACGGACGGCAAGTGATAAGTTAAGGTCCCTTCGGTGAGCTAACAATGAAAGTGACAATGACATTGTAGCTCAACTTGACAAACTTGAACTTGGTAAGTTATAAGTGAAATAGCAAAATTGAAGATCATTGGTTCCAATGTTATTTGGTAAAACTTCAACATAACAGCATTGTGTGTGCACAACTTCAGAGCAATCCATGCATGTTTAAATGTAAACTGTAGGTCTGCCAAAAG
Organism: Pictodentalium vernedei; assembly: GCA_031216915.1. NCBI lineage: Eukaryota > Metazoa > Mollusca > Scaphopoda > Dentaliida > Dentaliidae > Pictodentalium > Pictodentalium vernedei. Next base: position 207,879,723 of record CM062288.1, on the reverse strand, counting down.
GAAGAATGTTGATACACAACTGCAGTAAGTTTAAAGGTCATTGTAAAAAGCAAAACCGCCAAAGTTGAAGGTGATTGCTCACAGCAACTATTTTGATGGGAATGAAAGAAGCTCCCATCTGGAGGTAAACCCCAAAACATACCAAGTTTCAAAGCGATCCATTCATGAATGTACCTTGTAGTGTGTGTCAAAGGAAAATGCTGATGCACAAATTTCAACAAGTTTGAAGGTTGTTACTAATGGCAACTTTTTTGATGAAAACGGAAGAAAATTGATGGCTCCCATCTAGAGGTCACACTGAATAAGTATCCCAAATTTCAAACCAATTTGATGATCAATACAATCTTTGCAGTGTGACAAAGGAAACTGTCAACCTCCAAACAGATAAGTTGAATGTTCTTGACAATGGCAATGGAAATGGAATAAAATTAAAAGCTCCCATCTTGAGGTCAGGCCAAACAAGTATACTTAGTTTCAAAGCAATCCATGCAGGAATGCACCCTGCAGGGTATGCCAAAGGAAAATATTGATACACAAATTGACAAAGTTCAAAGGTCAAGGTCACAGCAACATTTTTTTTCAAAGGCAATGCAAGAAAATTGCTAGCTCCTCCCTAGATGTCACACTAACATGTATACCAAGTTTCAAAGCGATCCGATGATAAATGATACCTCTGCAGTGTGCCAAAGGATATTGTCAACGTACAAAATAGGTAAGTTAAACATTACTGCTAACATCATTAGCTCCCACCTTGAGGTCACCACAAACAAGCATTCCAATTTTCAAACCAATCCATTCATGAATGAACCCTGTATGGCATGCCAAGGGAAAAATTGATGCACAAACCCCCCAAGGAATATACTGATGCATAACTAAACTAAATTCAAAAAGGTTATTACCAACAGCAACGTTTTTTGATGGAAACAGAAGAAAATCGATAGCTCCCATCTGGAGACCACCCCAAACAAGCATACCAAGCTTCAAAGTAGTGTTGTGCGGTTTTATTTTTCTTGTTTCGGTTCGGTTATTTGAAAAAAAATCGGTTTATAGGTCGGTTTTCGGTTTTTTATAGTAAGACATCTGCAGTTTCCAACAGAAACTATGTAGTGTCGATATAATGCCCATACTGTCATATTTTCAATGATGATTTAATTGGCATTGACTAGCATTTGTGCTAAGTGTATAAATGGCAGGCATTATCAAAACAAAATAATATAAAAGAAAATAAAATGTAACAGTGTTCGTAGAATATCACCACTCACCAATTCTAGGCACATACCCCCCCCCCCCCCCCCCCACCTCTGGTCTTTAAGTTCAGGCATAGAGAGTCTATGATGAATTGATATTAACACATGGGTGTGAAAAGAGCTAATTCACAATTTCCCAGGGCTCTGTTCAGTGCTCACTCCTAGGTGGGACCCTGGGCAGCCTAACAGAATGACCCTACCAGGCACTGCAAATAATAACAAGCGTTGCCAAGTGGGTCACCTAGACACCCATCCTAACATATTTGACAATGAACTGATGTATGGACTCTTTTCAATACACCCCCCCCCCCCCCACACACACACACACACACACAGTGGAGACTTGTGCCACCACCCACCCTAGTAAAATAATCAGCAATCATTTCATGTCAGCCTGGAATGGGAAAGTCATATTGTTTGTAGCTGGATGGGCTTCAAAACGAACCACATTAACAAATACCGTACCTATTGTCTTCCCCCCCACCTCGTGCACGCAATGGTTTTAGCTCAACGGAACTGATTTCACAAATTCACTGGTGTACTGTTATATATTGTAACTTTTTTGCGTTTGCCTCTTGCCATTCCAATTTCTATTTCTACCGCTGATTTGTTCCTTTGGTTGGCCCCCTTAAAGTAAGTTGTGTGGGAATGCAACCATGGCACGTTCACAGCGATATTACGAAACACAGCTTTATCCCGTGGATATGGACGATTCGGTCTTGGGACGTTTCGGCCTCGGGACGTTTCAGTTCAAGACGTTTTGGCCTTCATATATTGAACTAAATAGAACAAGAACTTGCGGTTTCGTGTTTTAGTGGGCCGAAGCCTTCAGGACAAATCGTCTCGGGCGGAACGCCCCAAAACTGAATTGCAGCAAAACCTCTTCCCAGATAAGCACATCAAGGGAGGCAACAGACTACATCCGATGCACGTGGTGGAGCAATCCGTGACAAATGTTATTCTTTGAATACGACAATGAAATACCAAGACCTTTTTCTGATATGATATTATTCCCTGTCCAACAGATTGTAGATAAGTAATTTTAATTAAACTGATTGACTATGTCATATAAACCTGTTCAAAAACAAAGCCAACTGCGCAAGGTATTTCCTGTAATCAGTGAAATGTAGGCGTGTTGGCTGTCTGTTTTGTCATTCTCACAGAAAACACAATCCATTTTTACGTCAACGATGTGTGATTGACAACTTGTCATACATCATTCTCAAGTGATCTGGACATGCTGCAGTGGCCTCTTTACATCCAGAATGTGGCGTGCATTGACGACACTGTTATTTCCTGACAAAGCTTGACATTTCAGACATTGTTTGTGCAAAATGAATAAAGAAAACATCTCTTCCTGACATTTTAGGAAAAAACCGAAACCGTACTTATTTACCAGTTACACGGTTTCGGTTTTCAAGCAAAACCGAAACCGACTTATAAAACCGGTTAACCATACAACACTACTTCAAAGCGATCTGATCATAAATATGCCCTGTAGGGCATGCCAAAGGGAAATATTGATGCATAACTAAACTACGTTTGAAGGTCATTGCCAACGGCAACATTTTTTGACGGAAATGGAAGAAAATAGCTGCCATCTAGGGGTCATCCCAAAGAAGCATACCAAGTTTCAAAGTGATCCGATCATAAATGCGACCTGTGCAGTGTGCCAAAGGAAGTTGTGGATGTATATACATACATACAAGTTCAACTTGAACTTGAACTTCAGCCAGTTCCAGCTTAGATGGTCAATGTCACTGTCCTGATGGGGAGGGGGAGTAGGGAGTAGGGAACATGCATCTGCAAATCTTTAAATGTATCCGTCTGATAATATTTAAAGCTTTCAGGCGTCCACACTGTGGTACATGCTGTGACATGAGGTCCCTTTTCCAACGCTGGGCAAAAAAAAACACTTTTTCTCAATTTCAACTTCAAGTTTCCCAAATTTCCCAATTCCTATCACGTACCACACTGACTGGTACCTCGTGTCTGAGCTCATACTTTAGCATAAGCCCATCCCTATTTACAAATATGAGTTACCAAGTGGCTCCTCCGAGTCTAAGCCTACCCTCCTACTTTTCAGTTTTAGAATATGAAATATTTTAGTCACAGGTATTGATAAATACAATGAAAATATGTGTGTAGTCATCTGAGTATCGCAGTGACTAACCTTACAAGATTCATAAAAGGCTAGAGTTCCCTGGTGATTATGGAGAAGGACTGATTCACATCAAGGGTGCTAATTTAGAGGCATCAACATCTTAGAAAAACACTAGTGGAGTTTTGTCAACTGACTGGAAAACACTTGTAAAGATGGTTGTTCAATTTATCGTTATGCACAACCAATGATGATAATTGGTGTATTGTTACACTGCTTATCTGTAGTTTTACTGCTTTTGAGTTGGAATGTTGGATGAGCCTATGAAATATCAGAAAAAAAACATTGAATCACACCATGCGAATCAAGTTTTGGTGATTGGATCACACCTAGGAGATCTTGCTTTGCAAACAGCGAAGCAAAACTGAACAAAAAAATATCCTATGTATTGCAGAGTCCTCGATGAATTTGTATGACTGTGTTTGTATCACTATTCTATGGGATGAAACACAGTTTATGTCATAGAATGCCAGGTTGACAAACCTGGCACAAATATGCATTAAATAGGCAAGTATATACAACAATGTACAGAGGTCATTGAGCTCTGTCAAACAAAGATGTACTGACTGAATTTCCAATTACACTGTGGAAACATTTTACATAAGAGTGAGTTAATTCTTCATATCTTGTCATATAGCTCCCTGAGCTCTGTCTAAAAAGATACAGTACATTAAATTTATAATTCCTCATAAGAATAAAGAAAGTTGGAGGAAAATGATATGATAGATTGTCCATCCTATTTGAGATGACAATTAAACTATATATTCAAGTAAAATTATTCTAATGTACTCTTTATACTCTTCAAGTAACTTTTTTAAAGGGGTTCTCACTGATATTAGAGAAATAATTTCAAGCATCATTTAACTGGTAGACAGGCCTGGCATTCTTAAAAATGCAGAAGGCTAACACTCGCACCCCTTGCATGGCTTAGGCAAGCGATTAGCTCTCCTCAAGCTTACAAAAGCTAAAAAGCTAAAATTGCAAGATGAAGTGTTACTGTTAATGAATTCCTCCATGTGGGCTTTGTACATTTTATTTGGTGCTGCTAACAAGGTAGTCTCGGTGAGACGGCTACACTGCCCCTCCCACACCTCCGAGCCTTGGCAAGGCCCAGAGATGGGGGAGGAAGGGGGTGGGGTGGGGGGGGGGTCCATCTTACAGAGACCACTAACATACATGTAGCAGACATATTTTTTTAGGCATAGGCGGTTATGGTAATCATTATTTTCGAAGGCCGGGAGGACTAGTTTTCTCCCTCCTTAATTTTATAAGGCGAGCAGAAGGCGAGTGAATAAATCGCTCTCTGAAAATGCCGGGCCTGGGTAGAGTGCTGTAAGCCCAAATTTGGGCTTTGTTCTCAAATTCAGGTGCCACAACTTGGAGCGCCATATTCTGCTGAATGTGCTTCATAGTACCTGCACAGTGTAATTAAAAATTCTGTGTGGGTTTGCCTCAAGGCTCTCTCCCATAAATTATAACAGGAAAAGAAAAGTGAGAAAATACTGGCTAGAGCTGAAACGGTTGACCAATTATTGATTAATCAATGATCAACATTTTGATCGAGCCAAAAAATAATTGATTGATTAATGTTACTTTTGAACTACTTTCTCCAAAACAGGCAAACACTGTCACACTGACTCACATCAGTTATATGAGACGGAGTAAAGCATGCAAGTTACTTGTTGACATACTTGTTCATTTGCATGATCATCATACTGTAGCAGTAGCTGGAAATGGTCATTCTTAATCCTTTACCCAACGTGGGTAAAAGACGATACTAGCAAAATAAATTCATGAATTACTAAAAATTTTTAATTTTTGTCTCAAAAACATAGCTTATGACCCCTCATTGGAACGAGCTCAACAAGCTCATTCCAATGAGGGGTCATAAGCTCCGTTTTTGTCTCAAAAACATAGCTTATGACCCCTCATTGGAATGAGCTCAATGAGCTCATTCCAATGAGAGGCCACAAGCTCCGTTTTTGAGACAAAAATTGAAAACGTAATAAATTTGAATGGAGATTTTTGTATATAGACCTAGTCGGTTTTGTTTCTTACATTAGGTAAAGGGTTCATGCTGTAAATCATCAACGGTATGGCAATTATTCAGATATCTATTAGGACAAGTGATTAATTGGTTAACCAAGGTTAATCCATGTGATTAATTGATCAAGAAAACCCCTTAACCATTTCAGCTCTACTGACGACCAAAAATAATTCAGCTACCAGTTAAGCACTTTTTAAGGAATTTGATGATGAGTTTCAAGGAATATCAGGGTTGTACAAATTGGGCAAATGATCGTTTTATTCGCCCGGCATGTGCCTAAAATGAAATAAGATGACATATTGTCCATACACCTATATTTAGAGCTGGGAGGTTGGGGGATTTACACTGCAGTTGGGGTTTCAGTTTTTAAAGCAAAAAACCTTGGTTGCAGTTGCGGTTTTGGTTGTTCATGATCATACTATCCATATATATACCTATCAGATCGACCATATAATTACAACATCTTCCACTAACAACTAACAAGGCATCTTCTGTTGATTTTATCAGTTGAATAAATAATTATAACATACCTATTCCTGTAATGTTGTAAAATGTCAGGCAAAAAAAAAAACGGTGTTTTGGGTAACCCGACCAACCTTAAAAGTTTTATCGAGTAAAAGTCACTCATATAGATCATTGTAACCCTAAATTTTCATTGACTTCAACTGTGAATTTGAAACTGATTTTGGAGTTCAAGCTTTCAAAATTACGTCATGTAGAACTAAATATATCATCCGACAGAATAAATGAAGAGCAAGTGGCAGGTTCTAGTTCAGCAAAGGAAACCGCATTTGATAAACTGATGAACATTTTACTTTGCTTCACCGTTGGTGTTGACAGGTCATGAATATTAATGAATATCATGTGGAGTTTCGTGTACTGATACTGAACGCCTCAAATCTTGGCTTAAAGTCTTGAAAATGTCATTGGTGCAAGTACACCCTACAACAGTTTTGTTTTTTTAATTCCATTCAAACATACCATTGTACATAAAAAATTACTGACAGTGGCCAGCAGATGCGTAGATATTGCATTTATGTGAATTAAGTAGTCATTTTGGTAATTCGATATTTGTATTATTTCTGAAAGAACGTGCTGGAATTTTAAAAACAAATTTGCAGTAGTGTTTATTGTGGCACGGTTGCAATTTTTGGTAGTCTCACACTACCGATCCCGATCTAATCATGACCGTGACAGTTTTACGGGTGGAGGAAGCCAGAGTACCTGGAGAGAACCACCGAGCAACGACGAGCAGCTGCCAGCTCCCCAACATCGTAACTCTGCACTGCAGCACAGCCAGGGTCAGATTAGTTGGAAGACATACACACCATCGACGTGCAGTATGCATTAGTACACGGCTTCATTGTGCCCCCAATCGGGGTTAAGTGCCTTGCCAAAGGACACAACGCAGGAGTCCGAATTGATCGCTCAGATGGTCACCCATCCAAGGATTAACCGGGCTTGATATTGCTTAACTTCGGTGATCTGATGAGAACCGTTTACCGCCACGCCACTGTGCCCCCAATATCGATGATAAAATGTAGTTATGAAGACATGATGAAAATGCTGTGATGTAACTCTCTGAGCCCTTTCCAACAGTGTAGTACATCACAGCATTTTATCAGATTACTGACAGAAACTCATGAAATAAACTGCAGTGCTCTAGAATCTACACATCAGACAGAGGAAAGTTATCATGAAATGTCTGGTCTCAAGAGATTATTGGCAAATGAAATTCAGATACTTTTCAATGGAGGGGGTGAAAAACTAAGTACTTTTCAAGGATAGATACAAATTAAAACACTACTCATAGAAAGGGCCAAAATTCAAGGACTATTTGTGTGAGTGGGAACACTGTTTTAACAAAAGGCATGCCAACTGAAAACTTCTCACACCTGGGTATAAATTAAATTAACCCTCTACACTCTGATGCCAAAATTACAACTTGAAGCAGAAAAGTTTTCCAATGTTTTTTAATTGATATTTTAGGTCACAGATAGCAACGATGGCTAAATCATGACAGCAACCTAGTTATGAAGTTAAGTTTAGCCCATGGGCGTTGAGAAGAATATCAAGCCCTTGCGCAGTTTGGAATGCATCATCAGAGCAACGAAGCGGCTAGATGAGGATGAGTTCAAGGGGAGGTATTCCCCTCTCATAGTTAGGAGGATGTCAAATAACAAAATTTCCTGGATTTCCCACCTCAAATTACTCCATTGGACAATAACAAATTTGTTGGTTTTCATACGTAGACTATATGTATCCTACACAGGCATGCATTCAAGTTGTTCAAAAGTCGACTTAGCAGTAACCAATATTGACAGACCAGCCTAATACTATTTGCTCAAGCGTTTTAGTGAGAGACCCTTGCTTAACAGGTGAGGGGCCCTGCCACTGGGGACCAAAGTGGGCCCCCAACAATGATGGGCTCCAGAATTACTACCCTAATTCCCCAGCCCTCTCAAAGGCCCTAGTTTAGCCAGTCATTTGTATCTGTGCTGCCCACATCAGAGGACTTCCACCTCAGATGCTGATTATTGGGTCCTATTTTTTTTCAGTAAAGCAGAACTTCTTTACCACAAACAAACACTGCACCACTTCCTGTGGTTCCTTTGGGGAAAATGTTTCCCAAAATGCAACTTTCGGATTTCACCAATTCAAATTTTTGTTTGACAGGGCCAAACAAGACTGAACAGGTTAAATTCTTAGTTGCATTATGTGGCAAATTTGCAGGCTGAAATTTTCATATTTCATGTGTAAATGACACTTTGTTATTCAGGCAGATGACACTTTGTTAAAAACAACTACCAGGCCACAAATCTTAAACCTTTTAATGTTCAATAAAGTCCCTCTTATCAATAAAGTCTCCATTACGTCACAAGTTTGTACATGATGAAACTTTGAAGCATTCATATTAGGGCCCTGTGAAGCTTCGTGATTCGATTTGATTTTCAATCTTAAGTTACTATTTGGTTCGATCTGAATCAGCTGCATGTTCCATTTGAATCTTTTCACTGCAATATAGCTTGCCATTAGTCATCTTTGTCGTCTCCCAATACGTATAGTTCTGGTGGAAATTGTACATAAATAATATTGAAAATAAAGACCAAGTGCAGATACCACTACCTAAACAGATACGTCTATCCATACCACCATTCTAATTCTAGTCTCATAAGACACTACCACCATCGATAAACATTTTTAAATTTCCAAGCGATATCAATGATGAGCTGTTGCTAACAGGCAGATCTGTGCAGTGACTATTACCATTGATTCTATTTTTGAACTATAATTCTTATTGGGTAATATTCCAAGTACATCACCAAGGCATGCCTTCGACAAAGGCATGCCTTGGTGATGTAGCTGGAATATTTTATCAGTCGATACTTCAGCCATCACTGTCGGAACAAATCAGATTTACAGCACCCTTTCCCCCAGTCAGTCATCTTCAAGACACCCACAATTTGATTCGAGATTTGATTCAAATTCGATTAATATACCCAATTTGATTCAACGCAAAAATGGGGGTGAGTCGCATTGCCCTAGATTTGTAACAAGAACTCACATATCGCTGAAGCAATACAATATCCCCTACCGGACTAATGAGCATTAATAATTATACAAATGTTATAACCTAGATGTGATCAGCATGAATTCCATTGAAGCAGTTCCAAAAAAAGTCCAGAAAACTAAAGTGTGACTGACAGACTGACTGACAGACTGATGGATGGACAGAGTGCAAATGAAACTTGATCTGTAAGTCATCGTTCTATAGTAGGTTACCAAAAATGAAATAATTCCGTTGAAGCATTTTCAAAAAAAGTCCGGAAAACTGATATTTTGGCACTTTTCCACATTTCCAAGGGCTATAACTCACACAAGAAGAAAAGTCTGGAAAACTAAAGTGTGACTGACATTTTCCATATTTGCAAGGGCCACAACTCACACAAGAATAATGCAATCAGCATGAAACTCAAACTTGATCTGTAAGTCATCGTTCTATAGTAAATTACCAAAAATGAAATCATTCGGTTGAAGCATTTCCAGAAAATGACCAGAAAACTAAAGTGTGACTGACAGACTGACTGACAGACTGACGGATGGACAGAGTGCAAATCTATAGTCCCCTCCGATGATGCCGGTAGGGGACTAAAAATCAAGGGTTTTCAATACAAACATTTCAAATACTTTCAAGATCTTAAAGAAAATCTATTTTTCAATTCAAAGACTTTCAAAGTTTTCAAGAACAAGAAAGAACCCTGCAAAAGCCCTTAAAATATCACCAATCAGGTTATTTATTCATTGGTGATTAAGGTCACTTATTACTTTCCAAAGTGTGATTTACTGGGATTTCTGGGTTTGATTATAAATGATAACTTCACAAGTGAATTATGCAATCAACAATTGTATCATGTATCCTTGAGCGCAAACGAAGACGCTTTGCCATGGATGTAATGGGGACTTCATTGTTTTTTGTTTTTTTAAATCCTTTACCTAATATGAAAAGCAGACGACACTTGCAAAAAAAATTCTTGAATAGCTATTATTTTCATTTTTTGTCTCCAAAACATCGGTTATGACCCCTCACTGGAACGAGCTCGATGAGTTCGTTCCAATGAGGGGTCATAACCTATGTTTTAGAGACAAAAAATGAAAATTAATTTTTTAGAATAGCTCTGGGTGTTACGTTAGGTAAAGGGTTAAACAATATAATTATCGTTAATAATGAAGAGTAATAAACAGAGTAATCGCTTGACTGGAATGGTTACGTGAAATAATTCATTCGAGCCGAGGGACTATATTGTAAAACACTCATGCGCATTTGCACACTAGTGTTTTTACAACATCCCTCACATCTCATGAATTATTTCACGTAACCAGTCCAGTCAAGCAATTACTCTCTATATACTTCTGCACAGTGGCTAATCGTGAGTACAACATGGAGATATCATTTATTTGGAGAGAACCACTGTCAGCTCCCCAACATACTAACTCCACACAAGCAGGGTTAGCATTGGTTGAAGACAGGTGCACCATCGACATGCATTACGCCTTAGTACACATCACCATGCCCCCACGTAGGCAATGGGGGTGAAGTGTCTTGCCCAAGGACAATGCTGTTGCCGCAGGTGGGGTTCGAACCGAGAAGCTCTCAGCTTGCACCTCTACCTACTGAGCCACCGCGCCCCCAACATGGAGATAAAATCAAGTTCAGGCCAGTGAGGTTCAAGAGGGACCTAGTCTCATAACACGGTGAGCCCATGTCAATCCAATAAGCATCATCCACCAAGAGGTTGTTCATATTCCAGAATAGATCAATTCTAAAATTGAGTTTGCAATGGATCTTGTTTGACAGAACTAATAGAACTTGGACAACATACTTTAATGTGTAATGGAATGAATGATTACAATGATTACAATGGAAGTAGTGAGGCCAAAAAGGTCTCCAAGCAGATATTTACCACAATCCCACAAGGTCTGTTTATCAGTCCCCACTCTCAATACATGTTTGTCAGGATTCTTACATTTGCCAGGAAAAAGAGTTCCTTACTTTTTCCAGACATCTTAGGCCATTTTCCATTTCCATTTGAGCACATAAAATTGACAAAAATTGGACTGGGGAAGATTTTGACAAAAACTGAAAGAAATTTCAAGTAGCAAATTTTGAAATTTTTATGTTTTGACATAGGTGTGGAGAAGGTTAAAAATGCGTTTTTAAAAAAAATACTTTTGGCATACCTCCAAAGCACAAAAAATGACATTTTTTAAAAACTTTTCAAGACCTTTTCCAGACCAAAACAAATTTCCATACTTTTTCAAGAATTTCAAAATGGCATAAGAATAGGGCCCAGCACAGCTTCAAAATTCGATTAAAAATATTCCCATGATTCAAGTTGATTCGATTTCAATCATGCCGTTTCAAAAATTTTCGAATCGTTGAGATGTTCTCAAAATCCTACAAAGTGTCTGATCTTGAACTCTTCTTCTATCACCAGGTCTCCTGATCAGGAGACCTGATGATAGAAGGAGAGTTCAAGTTGGTTCCGCTTCTGAAATTACATTGATTCCTTTCTGGAATATTCTGCTTTTTTGCTTGATTTACACGAGTTGCCGTTGCACACAGTACTTGAGTGGAGACTGACAATATTTACGGTTGTATGAGAAGGTGCAATGTCTAAAACGTGAAAAGCGATGGGTGAGATTTGATTTCATTCGAAACCTGATGCCCGATTCAATTCAAGATTTGATTCGACCTGAAATTTGAGGTTCACAGGGGCCTACATGAGAACCAGGGTTTGTGCACTTTTATAAGTTGAAATGTATTCTATGATGTTTTGACAAGACAGAAAAAATGTTGAGTTCCCTGCAATCTTAATCAGTGTAAAGTTTAAATTGTTTTATGATTTGTCTCATTATAATATTGGTGATTTAGGCAAGGTTGTTGATCAATTAATGTGCTTCTTCTTGCTCGATATATTTTTTTTCAATAAGGCCAGATTGCCACAGGGGAAAAAGTGATCTACATCTGACTGAATAAGCGAACTCGTATTATCAATAAGTAGAGACTTTTTCACAATTATAAATTAGTATGCATGCGTATGCCGACAATAGTAAAACATGACATTCAAATGCTTTTTCAGACTTCAAGAAGCTTCCATTCACAAACACTGTGCAGGGTAATTTTGGCTGTGCTTACTCACACCTTTAGATAAGTCTAATTTGAGGATATTGCAGACTTTCCAATTCAGTTGCTGTTCAGCCCCATTGAAGATTTTTTTTGTGTTCCTACCTGATGGTACCCTGGCTGTCAAAAGTGTCATTAAACCCCAATAAACAAACAATGTTCACAGTTCACCATCTGAAATGATGGGAAGGGGGTTGCTTTTTCTGCTTCTGTTTTTTTGTTTTTTTTTTGGGGGGGGGAGGGGGAGTGAGGGAGGGATGTCAAATCTATGAGGCCTAATTCCAACTTTTATCACTTTTACACAAACAGAACATGTGTCATAATACGCAGTCACAGGATAAACTTGAAAGTTGCATTATAAATACCCAGGCAGTTGATTTTATTTATTTATTTATTTTTATTGATTTATTAGTATTTAAGGTTACATATTTCTGCACAATGGGTAATCTTGACCGCAACATGGAGATAAACCCAAGTTCAGTCAATCGTTTATGTCCATGTTGACCATTTTAGAGGACTTCCAATTTTATCAGTAAAAAATAGTTTATTTACTTCTCAGACAGTCCCTCATTGAAATTAAAGCTCATCATTAAACATTTTTATTGGCCTGAAGTGTCTTCCAGAATTACTTAGGAATCATGAGACTTTAAAACTTTACCTTTCTTTTCAGCTGGTTCAGTGCTTGAAGGGCAAATTTGGGCTTTTTATTCTGAAGGGCAGATATTGCAACTTAACCCTTTACCCAAACGTAACACACAAAATCGGCCAGCAGTATTCACAAAAATCACCACTTAATTTTCATTATATTTTCATTTTTAGCTTAACTTGACATAGTCAAGATAAGCTATTGCCATCACGCATGTGGAAGTCTGTTAGTCTGTTAGTCTGTGAGTCTGTGACGTCTGTTCACATTTTCCTTTAGCACGGGCTACACCCCGCAGTTCTTGTCTGATCGTCACGAAATTTCATATGCAGGTTTGGGGTCATGTCTAGATGAGCTGCCTGAGCCCAAAACCCGAAAACCATTAGCACAGTCTACAGGTCGTATTTATGAAGGGATTTCATTGTAACTTGGTAAGATGCCTCTGTATAATATCTAGATGAGAACGTCCCCTTTTGGGCATGATCTATCAACCGTGATGGCTGCTCAAGCCCGAAACCTAAAAACTTTTAGCACAGTCTGCAGGTCATGTTTAATGTGGAGGGGAGGGATTTCATTGTAACTTGGTAGGATGACTCCTTATGATGTCTAGATGAGAATTTCCCCATTTGGGCATGATTGGGCAACTGTGACGGCTACAGGGGCCCGAAGCCCGAAAACCTTTAGCACAGTCTAGAGGTCATATTTATGAGGGGATTTCATTGTAACTTGGTAGGATGACTCCAAATAATGTCTAGATGAGAACGTCCCATTTTGATCGCGATCATGCAGCCTTGATGGGTGCCCGAGGCCAAAAACCTTTAGCATAGGCAAAAGGTCATATTTATGGAAGGATTTCATTGTAACCTGTTAGGTTGACTCCATATAATGCCTAGATGATGACATCCCCTTTTGGTCGTGATTGGTCAGTTGTGATGGCTACAAGTGCCCGAAGCCCAAAAACCTTGAGCACAGTCTACAGGTCATATTTATGAAGGGATTTCATTGTAACTTCTACTTCTTAGGTTCACTCCAGATGATGCCCAGATGAGATTGTCCCCTATGGTTGCAACCATTCAGCCATGATGGCTGCCCGAGCCCGAAGCCCGAAAACCTTTAGCACAGTCTACAGGTCATATTTATGAAGGGATTTCATTGTAACTTGGTAGGTTAACTTCATATAATGTCTAGATGAGAACGTCCCCTTTTGGACATGATTGGGCAACTGTGACGGCTAAAGGTGCCCGAAGCCCGAACACCTCTAGCACAGTCTACAGGTCATATCTATGAGGGGATTTCATTGTAACTTGGTAGGATGACTCCAAATAATGTCTAGATGAGAATGTCCCATTTTGAGCGCGATCATTTAGCCTTGATGGGTGCCCGAGCCCAAAAACCTTTAGCATAGGTAAAAGGTCATATTTATGGAAGGATTTCATTGCAACCTATTAGGTTGACTCCATATAATGCCGAGATGATGACATCCCCTTTTGGTCGTGATTGGTCAACTGTGATGGCTACAAGTGCCCGAAGCCCAAAAACCTTGAGCACAGTCTACAGGTCATATTTATGAAGGGATTTCATTGTAACTTTGTAGGATCACTCCAGATGATGCCCAGACGAGATTGTCCCCTTTGGTTGCGATCATTCAACCATGATAGCTGCCCGAGCCCGAAAACCTTAAGCACAGTCTACAGGTCATATTTATGAAGGGATTTCATTGTAACTTGGTAGGTTGACTTCATATAATGTCTAGATGAGAACGTCCCCTTTTGGACATGATTGGGCAACTGTGACGGCTAAAGGTGCCCGAAGCCCGAACACCTTTAGCACAGTCTACAGGTCATATTTATGAGGGGATTTCATTGTAACTTGGCAGGATGACTCCAAATAATGTCTAGATGAGAACGTCCCATTTTGATCGCGATCATTTAGCCTTGATGGGTGCCCGAGCCCAAAAACCAAGGATTTCATTGTAACCTATCAGGTTGACTCCATATAATGCCGAGATGATGACATCCCCTTTTGGTCGTGATTGGTCAACTGTGATGGCTACAGGTGCCCGAAGCCCGAAAACCTTGAGCACAGTCTACAGGTCATACTTATGAAGGGATTTCATTGTAACTTCGCAGGATCACTCCAGATGATGCCCAGATGAGATTGTCCCCTTTGGTTATGATCATTCAACCATGATGGCTGCCCGAGCCCGAAGCCCGAAAACATTTAGCACAGTCTACAGGTCATATTTATGAAGGGATTTCATTGTAATTTGGTAGGTTGACTTCATATAATGTCTAGATGAGAACGTCCCCTTTTGGACATGATTGGGCATCTGTGACAGCTTCAGGGGCCCAAAGCCCGAAAACCTTTAGAACAGTCTACAGGTCATAATTATGAAGGGATTTCATTGTAGCTTGGTAGGATGACTCCAAATAGTGTCCAGATGAGAACATGCCCTTTTGGTCACGATCATTCAGCCTTGATGGCTGCCTGAGCCCAAAAACCTTCAGCATGTCTGTAGGTCGTATTTATAGAAGGATTTCATTGTAACTTGTTAGGTTGACTCCATATAATGCCCAGATGATGACATCCCCTTTTGTTCGTGGTTGGTCAACTGTGATGGCTACAGGTGCCTGAAGCCCGAAAATCTTGAGCACAGTCTACAGGTCTAATTTATGAAGGGATTTCATTGTAACTTCATAGGATCACTCCAGATGATGTCCTGATGAGAATGTCCCCTTTTGGTTGCGATTATTCAACCATGATGGCTGCCCAAGCCTAAAGCCCGAAAACCTTTAGCACAGTCTTCAGATCATATTTATGAAGGGATTTCATTGTAACTTGGTAGGTTGACTTCATGTAATGTCTAGATGAGAACAGCCTCTTTTGGACACCATAAAGCAACTGTGTTGGCTACAGGGGCCCAAAGCCCGAAAATGTTTAGCACAGTCTACAGGTGATATTTATGAAGGGATTTCATTGTACCTTGTAGGATGACTCTAAATGATGTCTAGGTGAGAACGTCCCCTTTTGGTCGCAATCATTCAGCCTCGATGGCTGCCTCGATGGCTGCCCGAACCCAAAACCCCAAAACATTTAGCATAGTCTATTGGTCATATTTATGAAAGGACTTCATTGTAACCCGTAAGTTTGACTCCATATACTACCTAGATGATGACATCCTTTTGTGGTCGTGATTGGTCAACTGTGACGGCTTCAGGGGCCCGAAGCCCAAAAACCTTGAGCACAGTCTACAGGTCATATTTATGAAGGGATTTCATTTAACTTTGTAGGATCACTCCAGAAGATGCCCAGATGAGAATGTCCCCTTTTGGTTGCGATCATTCAACCATGATGGCTGCCAGAGCCCAAAGCCCCAAAACCTTTAGCACAGTCTACAGGTCATATTTATTAAGAGATTTCATTGTAACTTGGTAGGTTGACTTCATATAATGTCTAGATGAGAACGTCCCCTTTGGACGCAATTGGAAAACTGACGGCTACAGGGGCCCGAAGCCTGAAAACCTTTAGCACAGTCTACAGGCCATATTTATGAAGGGATTTTAATGTAACTTGATAGGATGACTCGTTTTGGAATAATTTCACTGTAACTTGGTAACTTTTGTTGATATACGTTAACTGTGAGGGCCACATCCATTAACTGTGAGGTCATATTAACCCACCCCTCAGCTCTTTAGTACAGTGTACACCTCATATTATTTTTATCATAAACATAGCATACAGGGAACAGAAATGAACATATTCCCAATTATCACAATTCTTGTCTTATTTCATAATCCTTTCATAAACATTGAACATAATCCTTTTCATCAAACACAACACACAAGTTAAGCTACAGTGTCACTGACACTTTCATTTGTCTTAAAAACATAGGTTATGACCCCTCTTTGGAACAAGCTCATTGAGCTCGTTCCAATGAGGGATCATAACCTATGTTTTGGAGACAAATGAAAGTGTCAATGACACTGTAGCTCAACTTGTCAAGACAAAGACATGTACATGTATAGTATGTGACACAGCAATGACAAACATCTAGGTAATGACCTGGTAACAAAGGTACATATAAAGTATTGTAACAGTCTATACATAAATACTGACCGTTGCCTGTAACAAATGTATAGGTAAAGTATTGTAAAGGTGGGTGACAATCAGATGCTAAACTAGAAAAAAATCTTTGAGTCCCAGAGTGGGTCTGACTGAACCCCAAAATATTTGTTCTCATAGCACAGTGATAACAAAGGCACCCCAAAACACACTTGTTCCTGTCCCAAGGTGAAAACAAAGGTACCCAAGAAGTTTTGTGAAGATCAGTTCATAAATACGAGCTGTATAGAACTTGTGACAAAAAACTGATTGGACCTAATTTCGGGACAAAATGGCCGCTGGCAGCCATCTTGAATTTTGGACCGTACCCAAAAACACTCATTCTCGTCCCAAGGTGATAACAAAGGTACCCAAGAAGTTTTGTGAAGATCGGTTCATAAATACAACCTCTACCCTGAGCTGTATTGACATGTGTGCTAACATTGTGAAAGTAGCACTGAATAAATCAAAGTTCATCTAATTTGCATAATTTCTGCACGAAAAAAAAATCCTTACAATATGTGATGTATTCCATGTTACTAAACATTCATACAAAAATTTATTCAAATCAGAATTTTCATACAGAAGTTCTGTACAAAAGACTGATTGCACTAATTTTGGTACAAAATGGCTGCTGGTAGCTATCTTGAATTTCGGACCACACCCAAAAACACTCGCTCTCATCCCACGGTGATAACAAAGGTACCCAAGAAGTTTCCTAAAGATTGGTTCATAAATATGGCCTCTAGTCTGAGCCGTATAGAAGTCGTGTACAAAAAACTGATTAGACCTAATTTCGGTACAAAATGGCCACTAGCAGCCATCTTGAATTTTAGACCGAACCCAGAAACACTCGTTCTCGTCCCAAGGTGATAATAAAGGTACCCAAGACATTTCGTGAAGATCAGTTCATAAATACAGACTCCAGTCTGAGCCGTATTGACATGTGTACTTACTGTGTGTAAGTCGCACTGTAAAAATCAAAGTTCATCTAATTTGCATAATGTCTGCACGAGAAAAAAACCCGTATTATATGTGATGTATCCCATGGTACTAAACATTCACACAAAAAATTATTCAAATGAGCGCTTTCATATGGAAGTTCTGTGCAAAAATCTGATTGCACCTAATTTTGTACAAAATGGCTGCCATCGGCCATCTTGAATTTTGGACCGGACCCAAAAACAGCTTTTCTCGTCCCACGGTGATACCAAAGGTACCCAAGAAGTTTCGTAAAGATCTGTTCATAAATACAGCCTCTAGCCCAAGCTGTATTGGCATTTGCACTTGGAGTGTTGAAAGTAACACCAAAAAACATCAAAATTAGTCTAATTTGCACAATTTACGCACAAGAAAAAACCCGTATTATATGTGATGTATCCCATGGTACTAAACATTCATACAAAAAATTATTCAAATCAGAGCTTTCATATGGAAGTTCTGTATAAAAAACAGATTTCTGCATCGTCGGTACAAAATGGTGGCTAGCAGCCATTTTGAATTTCGGACCGCACCCAAAAACACTCGTTCTCGTCCCACGGTCATAACAAAGGTACCCAAGAAGTTTCGTAAAGATCGGTTCATAAATACGGCCTCTAACCCGAGCTGTATCCAATTGTTGACATATTGACAGACAGACAGACGGACAACGGGCCATGACAAAAGCTCAAATTTGGCTTCGCCAAAATTGAGCTAAAAATGGAAAAAATTAGTTATGCAATAATTTTGTTTGCAAATGTTGTCTGCTTTTCATGTTAAGTCAAGGGTTAAAGGCTTCATATTCTGTGGATGTGCTGCTTCATATTTACTGTGAAGTGTAATTATTTAGTCTGTATGGGAGTGCAGTGGCTCAGTGGTAGACTGTTGGACTTCTATACTAGAGGTCCCGAGTTTGATCCCCATCTGGGACGACCCACGATGTGTCTTTGGGCAAGGCACTTTATCCCGGTTGCCAACATGGGGGCACGATGACACCGCATACTAAGGCATACTGTACGTCAATGGTGCACATGTCTTCAACTGCTGTAACCCTGCTTGAGCGGAGCTTGAACAGAGTTAGAATGTTGAGGAGATGACAGTTGCGCGTCGATGCTCGGTGGTTCTCTCCGGGTACTCCGGCTTCCTCCACCCGTAAAACTGTCACGGTCATGATTAGCCACTGTGCATAAGTATGTGACCTTAAACACCAATAAATAAATAAATATTTATTCTGTATGGATTTAATTTGTTACAATTTATGGGAGAGTATAGGCACTCTCCCATAAATTTTAACAAGGCAAGAACATGTGAACAAAGGGACAAGTCCTTGGGAAAGGCACTTGATCCCAGTTACCCATGGGGGGCACAGTGGCACTGTGTACTAAGGAGCACCACACGTCAATGTCACACTTGTCTTCAACCAATGCTAACCCTTATTGTGTGGAGTTAGTTCCTTTGGAGAGTCTGACAGTTGCTTGCTGTTGCTCTGTGGTTCTCTCCGGGTACTCCAACTTCCTCCACCCATAAAACTGTCTGACATGAGGTGATCCTGGCTGTTGAAAGTGTCATTAAACACCAATAAATAGCATGTGAACATATGTTTCTGACCAAATGTAATTTAACACTCTATCAGTTATCAAACTTATAAGCAATAAAAAATAAAAATAAAAGCCTTTCTCTCTCATACTGATTTGAAAAAAGTAATTGCAGGAGAGCCAAATGTATTTTTTTTGTTTGGCCATATGTGGTATTGTGACAAGCAATGTTAATTAGCCGGATATTTGTGAAGTGCATTGTTTAACTCTGTGATACTGTTCCGTTCTGATCTGTAATTAAACAAGAGGCCCCATGGGGCCTGAGGCGCTCACCTGACAATAGTTGTTTAAAGAAGGATTTAATTAGCATCTATAGCTAGTTAACACTACAGAGGAATGAAGTTATTTAATTATTTATTACTCTGCATGTTGTCCATGCCAGATGAATTTTTTCTAGTACGGGGATGCTACCACAGAAATAATGCCCCGATTTCCAGTAATGCAAAACTTGGGAGTCCAAATATCAACCTAGGAACTTAACTTGAACAAACTTGAGTCTGAGCCATTCACTTCCACTACCAGGATGCTGTATACCAATTGTGAAAGCAGTCTGACTGGGGGATCTGAAGGAGAAGATTTTTAAAGAAATTTCCCTCATATTGCACTAAGTTGAAATTCAGGCTACCATAGGGGGCCCAAATATTAACCCAGGGACCTGATTTGAACAAAATTGAATCTCACCTCTCTAGAGATGGTGTATACCAAATACAAAAGCATTCTGACTGGTGGATCTAGAGAAGATGAAATATGAACTCAGGGACTTGATTTTAACAAATTAGAATGTGAAATTCCCTCATACTGCACTAAGTTAAAAATTTGGTCTCGCATAGGAAGCCCAAATATGAACTCAGGGACTTGATTTTAACAAATTAGAATGTGCTCCCCCCCCCCCACCCCCCGAGATGTTGTGAACCAAATATGAAAGCATGCTGACTGGTGCATCCGAAGAAGAAGATTTTTAAATAAATTTCCTCATATTGCGCTAAGATAAAATTTGGCCTACCATAGGGAGCCAAATATTAACCTACAGACCCGATTTGGGGAAAGCAGGAAGACAGGCAATCTGGCTATTTTATTCCTCACAATAAACATATATGTTTTTAAGTAATTTTATCATTGTCATTATTGTTTATTATTGTGTATCTGTTTTATTGTGAAATAAAGATTCAATCAATCAATCAATCAAACAAACTTGAATCTCCACCCCCACCCCCCTCCCCACACCCCTACAGGTGTTGTATACCAAATATCAAAGCATTCTGACTGGTGGATCTGAAAAAGATTTTTGAAGAATTTCCCTGATATTGCACATACCATAGGGAGCCAAATACTAACCTGATTTGAACAAACTTGAATCTCACCCCCCTAGTCCTGTTTTGTATACCAAATATGAAAGCATTCTGACTGGTGGATCTGAAGAAGAAATTTCCTCATATTGCACTAAGTTAAAATTTGGCCTACCATAGGGAGCCAAATATTAACCTAGAGACCCGATTTGGGGAAAGCAGGAAGACAGGCAATCTGGCTATTTTATTCCTCACAATAAACATATGTGTTTTTAAGTAATTTTATCATTGTCATTATTGTTTATTATTGTGTATCTGTTTTATTGTGAAATAAAGATTCAATCAATCAATCAAACAAACTTGAATCTCCACCCCCCCCCCTCCCCCTCCCCACACCCCCTACAGGTGTTGTATACCAAATATCAAAGCATTCTGACTGGTGGATCTGAAGAAGATTTTTGAAGAATTTCCCTGATATTGCACATACCATAGGGAGCCAAATACTAACCTAGAGACCTGATTTGAACAAACTTGAATCTCACCCCCCTAGTCCTGTTTTGTATACCAAATATGAAAGCATTCTGACTGGTGGATCTGAAGAAGAAATTTCCTCATATTGCACTAAGTTAAAATTTGAGCTACCTCAGGGAGCCCAAATATTAACCCAGGCACTCGATTTGAACAAATTTCAATTTGACCCCCCCAAAGATGTTGCATACCAAATATCAAATCATTCTGACTGGTGAATCTGAAGAAGATTTTTAAAGATCATTCCCAATATTGCTCTAGGTTAAAAATTTGGGTTCCTGTATTGAGCCCAAATTTTAACGAAGGGGCTTCATTTTAACACACTTGTATAGTGTGCAATACAGTGACAGGACTTCTAGTTTCTACTGTATAACCTCATATTTGATTTCATACTTGGGATACATTTCATTGCAGATACATTGGTTTGTTTTGCTAAAATGTTTTGATGAGTACCTATGAAAATATCCTCCAATAATGTAATATAAATTTCCTGCAAGTCATACTAAAATCCAATGAGTGGGTCGCAGATGCACAGAGTTGTGATATTGCCTGGAAACCAATTTTTAACAATATTGTATTTATAGTAAGTCTAATGATCTTCAACCTTTTGGCTTCTGACTTCAAAATTCAAAGGGTCTTTCTCTTTCCACAAAAGTTTGGTTGAGCTGTGAATCCGAGATGTATGTATTTATGTATTGGTGTTTAAGGGCACATACTTATGACAAATGGCTAATCGTGACAGTTTTATGTGTGGAGGAAGCCGGAGTACTCGGAGAGAACCACCAAGCATCGATGAGCAACTGTCAGCTCTCCAACATTCTAACTCTGTTCAAGCTCCGCTCAAGCTGGGTTACAGCAGTTGAAGACATGTGCACCATCGACATGCAGTGCACCTTAGTACACAGCGCCTCATGTAGGCAACCAGGATAAAGTGCTTTGCCCAAAAATACAACGCGGGTCATTCCAGGCGGGGGATCCAAGCCAGAAAATAAGCAAACTGTCATCTGCAAAATGAGGTCTCCAGAGGGTAAATTTAGTGATGCTACCCTGCACAGCAGGATAGCATCACTAAATTTACCCTCTGTGAACCTCAATCTGAATCAAGGTCTTAAACATAAACAGAAGGAGGTACCCAGAGGATACATTGGCCCAGTGTTTGGGATAGCATCATCAAATTAACCCTCTGGGGACCTCATTCTGCAAATGACAGATTGCTTATTTTCAGGCTTGCAGAGATCGAACTCGGGACCTCTAGCATAGAAGTCCAACAGTCGTATATCCGTGATAAATAGAACTAATGTTATAATCCAGACACTGAAAAGTGCTATTTTTAGCAACAAGTGATCTTGCTCTTTGGCTGCCAAACCTGCAAATCAACAAGATTCTTCTATTTGTACATTGCATCCACTCATGAATAGAATGGCATGGCATTTGTATCTTAACAGAATTTCCACAAAATAAATAGCAACTACTAATGCATGATCTCACCAAAATGAGATCGCGCATTAGTTGTTGCTACTTATTTTAGTGGAAATTCTGTTATGATGTAAACAACAAGACTAATGTGGTAAAACGGTGAAGCATCACAACTCTTCATAGAGGTAACCATCAGGTCACAGTGCCAGAAATGAACAAAATTGACAGGTGTAGTTTTAAGCTCCCGTGAAATCAGAGACGGGAGTAAATTGCACCCACAAAATGTTGGTATGTGAATTTTGAGGGAATACTTTCACCAAACACCAGAAAGTTTAAATGTATAAGGACCTGCAGAACTATGAGAGTAATTTCCCATTGACCACAGTGTGCAGCTTTCTCAAAACAACACACATTTATATGCCCTCTCAGTATATTTGTGCTCCACAATATTTTTCAGCAAGTGCATTTTTTAGCTCCTATAAAATAGAAAATACGGGTGCTGACATGAGAGATTGCACTCGCACCTGTCTCATTTCCAGGACTGAGGTTATACAACATAACCTGATAGCAGGTTATGTTGTAAGCTCTTTATTTCCAAGACTGGACCCATTCCCAAGGTGATTTTGTCTACCGTTTTCCCCATCAATTTCCAATTCCCCAAAAACCTTTTGTCTTTGTGCTATACCCTATAGCCAATGAAGTGGAAAGTAATTCTAAATATCTTTTAATATCTCCTCTTTCTCTCAATACTCTTTTTAATACTCTTTTCTTGCTTTTTCCAGTATTTCCCAGTAAATTATTTATTCTGTAACAAGTCCTTTTGTGTCCAAACATGATTCAAATACTGTGACCCAGTTCAGTGCAATATTAAATCAGTCAGCAGGGGTCTCGTTATTTAATTAGTAAAAAGACACTGGTCTTTGTACAGAAGAGTTCCAAAAACAACCTACTACCTGACACTAAATACTTGCTATATTATTCTTTCTAAATAATATGAAACCTGTCCAACGTTTTTCTGAAAGATATAATTTATGAACACTTTATTCGTTTCCTATTTTGCCACATGCTCAGTGTATTGTTTTCCTCATCTGTTTGGATTCACACAAAAAAAGGTTAACCTTTGGGAACCAAATGTCAATCTTGGCAATCCAAAATAACACAAAATTCTTATCTAAAAGACACTTATTGAGTTATTGCAGTATTATCTATTTTATTTATTGGTGTTTAACCCTTTACCTAACATAATGGCCAAAATCGGCCAGCGCTATTCTCAAAAATCACCAATTAATTTTCATTATTTTTTCATTTTGTCTCAAAGACATAGGTTATGACTCCTCGTTGGAACGAGCTCAACAACGAGGGGTCATAACCTATGTTTTTGAGACAAAAAATGAAAAAAATTAGTTATTTAAGAATGTTTTTTGCAAGTGTCGCCTGCTTTTCATTATAGGTAAAGGGTTAAGGTCACATATTTCTGCACAACAGCTAATCACAACCATAACATGGAGATACACCAATTTTAATCAATTATTTATTCCCATGTTGCCCATTTAAGACTACCTCCACCCCAAGCATTGGTGACTGTGTCCTATTTTACCAGTAAAACAGAGCTTGTTTACCACAGTAAACAAGCACTGCTTCATTTCCAGGATTTTCATGAGGAATTAATTTGCAGTAATATCATCACGAACTGTTAAAAGTGGCTCAGAGCTGATTAGAGTAACAAAAATGAAAAAAACATACAGAGGCACCCACTTAACTGGTTGAGTGCCAAGTTAGTTAACAAAATGATTGGAAACATGAGTATTTTTTTTTCAAAGATACCATGCTAACAGCAAGAGTGCCCTAAGCTGAGCAAGATTTTCTTCATAAATGTTTTGTTACAATTTATTGGCACTCTCCAATAAATTGCAACCAAACAATTATATATAAAACAAGAGCTATTGCTGAAGAGAATTCATACCCCTGCTGCATTGCTGGACTGATGAAGCATAAATGAATTAAAACAAGTAATAAATACTTGAGTTATTAGGATATGAAAGTTATGAATATTCTCGGATGGACTTACACGCGGATGGACGGACGAATGTAATCCAGTATACCTCCATTTTCTTCGAAAGTGGGGGTATAAAAACTCTTCATTGGCTAAGCCCACATCAAGCTAATGCATTCAGTGTAAAGCCACTAAAGTGGCTTCCAGCACTTTTCAATAGAGCCATGATAGTGGCTTTTACAACTCAACCAGATAAATGGATAGCTCTTTATTGAATAACCTTGTTAATTGAAAATATAACATCCAAACTCTAAACCATTTAACATACCTTCAGTACAAGTTTGATCTGTTCATTGGACACATGTTATTGAGTATACTCCTGTTAATTGAATAAAAAATCTTGTGATACGTCAAGAAATTACCCTGGCAATCACCAGATTCCCCTAGTTTATAGACCTATTTGACTTCAGTACATCCAATACATGCATTTAATCTATAGTATTTTCCGAAACATACTTGGCGAAAGACTGTATCGCGTATCTCCTGTTCTGTTTGTTATTCAATTATAATCAACCACTCAAATTAAAGAATAGATGAAGGAGACAATTTTCGCATTACTACCTTATCGGTGGATCTTCATTTTCCCTTGATTTCACTCAAAAGCTCACCGTTGTTGTCATTTTACGCCAGCAGCCGACATGTTTGTTTACCAATGACGTAACGGATAGCATAATCTATTTTTACTTGAGGGTTTCGAGGTTGTTGCAAGGAGTTGTGTTTTGATGGATTTGGATACAGATCAAAACATAAATCTGAACCGTTCCACAACATCGGTACGTTTGTTGCGAAATTCGGGCCCAAGTGAAACTTACGATCACAAAGTGATGACCGTTTCTGTAAAATAAATAAAATACGTCGGAAAATAACTGTTGATGCTTTCTAAATAAAATTTTGAAGTTCACCCTGATAAATTTTGTAACAGCTTTAGAAACATTGTGCACGAAAGCAGACTTGTGATTTAATAATGTTTTTCTGCCGAAAATTCCTTTTCGATGAAAATTTTTTAGTAGAGTCGAAGTTTATCGCTGATTGGGGTGGGGATAAACCCCATATTTTTCAATATATGGGATTTATCCCCACCCCATTCGGCGATAAAACACCGATTTCAACAGGTTTCTGACTGAAGACCAAAACACTGATTTCAACAGATTTCTGATTGAAGAACCAAATTATGTACCGTTTTTAGTTAGTTAGTTATTGGTGTTTAAAGCCGCATATTTATGCACAATGGCTAATCATGACCACGACATTTTTACGGACAGACGAAGCCGGATTACCCGAAGAGAACCATCGAACAATGGCAAGCAACTCTCAGCTCCACAACATGGTAACTCCACACAAGCAGGGTTATAACATTGGTTGAAGACAGGTGCTCCATCCACGAGGAGCAGTAGGCCTTAGTACACAATGCCACCATGCCCCAACGTGGGCAATGGGGTGAAGTGTCTTGCCCAAGGACACAACCCGGTTGCCGCAGGTGGGGTTCGAACAAAGTACCTCTCGGCTTGCAGCCTGCACCCTACCAACTGAGCCACCGCGCACAGATGTAACGTTTTTTGCATCCAACGCGGATTACTTATCGAAAAATCAAGCTCTAAAGTATGTTGCTGTCAGAATACCGGCTTTTACTTCCATTTCGCCAAATTTACCAACATGAAACCTAAAACAACCCTCCCCCCAAACCCCCCCCCCCCCCCCACCTTCTCCACCTGAAGTCCACTCCGGCACTGTCCTGCCCTTGAAATGCGTAGAATATAATTAAGTCAAGCGAATCGCATTGAAATCAAGTTTGGGGAAATGGGCTAACCATCTTTGGTTTATCGCATATATGTGTCTTGCAGAGAAACAGATTCAAGACAGTATGGGGTTGAGATAGCTGGCGGCAGATCCTCGATCTGGCATCACTGACTGTGTACAGTACACGGTGCTCACAAAAAATGCACTCCACCTCTCCAAGTGACATATAGACACACGTTCCAATTTTTCTCTGCCAGTGAATTTATAGCCCATACTGTTTGAAGTCTGGGCAGAGCATATAACTTGAACTAAATTTTAAAAGATTAACATGGCTATTCAGGACGTGTCATGTTTCGACCCCCCAACCCCCCCCCCCCCCCTCCCACCCGTCCGAACCAGTTCAATAACATTGAACTTGGACTTCGCCAAAGTAATTCGCGTTCGTTTTTTACATATGTTTTGGGTCGTCGGCCTTTAATACCATTCAAATAATCGTTAGAAAAAAAAATTGTAACATACTTCGCGAGGGTAGGTTAATTTTAGGCTTGTAAAACTTACCGTACATAGTTTTCAGTGTGCGTGGATTATCTCTCTTCCACGTTACTAAGAGGAAAAGTTACAACGTTTCAGTTATAGCTCAAAGTTTTAACTTTACAAACAAAATCTTCAAATATGAAGAAATAAAGAATATATAAATCGAATGCAAAGTCACAGGGCGGAGGCATGCAGGGGGTGAGATATTCCGTCATGGCCTGCGTGTATCTTTTCATCTTCCACCAGTCTTGGGAGCCAGAAATAAGCTTTTTAAAAGCAAATGTTTTTTTTTATATTTAGAGAGGGGAAACACATGAGATTTTATCCTATCGGGTGTGGGTGAAATGTAGGGAGAAAGTTAAACGGCTACACCAGAACTGACACATATCATTAATTAACGGGAGGTCATTTGAATTTGTTCCAAGAACCATGCGCGCATGAGACGATGGGGGGGGGGGGGGGAGGGGGCGGTTGCCACCCCTCTTGGTCACAGGGAATTCAGTTATAATCATTGTTACATGTATGTTGTAAAAACATCACGTTTCTTGATGACGTGCGCGTTCGTTGTCGCGGGAGTGGGGCTCCCCCCCCCCCCCCCAAAAAAAAAATAAAATCAACGTCTAGAAATTTCGAATCACTATTTGACTAACAGCTGGAACCTTCACATACTATGGTAGAAATCGCGAAATACCTCTTGGAATGCAACGCAAACAGACAAAATTACATCCTGTGCAGGAGGTGGGAAGTAAATTCAAGAGGGGCAAAGTTTGGATCGGAGGTAGGGGTTGTCTAAAACAACTGTTTTTTTTCAGCCTAGTATCTATATTTTTTATTTTCAACCCCGCCCCCTTCTCTAGTCTAAGTTGAGTTTTAAAAGTTATTTCAAATTGAGCACCAGTCTTTCTCAAATTTGTTCAATCTGCCTGAATCTGCGCCAAATTTCATCCACTATGCCTGAAACGAGCAGATGAGGAGGCAAATATTCTAATCTATTTTTCTAGTGTACCATCAACTCACAGTGGATAAGTCGTCATAAGTGGAAATTACAGAAACCGAAAGTTGGAACTCGCGAGGCAGAGAATATTTTGCTCCACCCAAATGGGAGTGGTCTGTTTGAGTGGGTTCAGGGGGCAGCTAGAGGCACCCCGCCCACTCCCCCCCCCCCCCAAAAAAAAAAAAAATATGCGAAACGGTAAAACAATTGAGAGAAGAAAAGGAAGTATGCCAAAAAAGAAGGCGGACTGTTTTTATATGGGCCTACGAGCCTCATCGTTCGGACGCCGAACACCGACATTTTCTGTCCGATGCCGATTGGATTCGCGGCAGCAAATTCAGTTTCGTACGCAACCGCACACATTTGCCGATGTCAATGAGTTCCGAAATCAGTTTTCTCTCTGACAAACGCTTCCGGTAAAAATAACACATCGGACCCCAGATACATTGCCGCAACTGCAAACATGTGCGCTTAGCTTCACTTAAAGCCACACGGAACGCGCTGCGTGACGCAGACCAATATGCCCAGGTTTTGAATTTGAATTCGAGAGTGAAACAAACACTCCCAGAACAAACGGGCATCACATAATGCTAAAGCTGCAGAACTGTAAATTCTATCACACAATTCCCCCGGTCAACAGAACCCCGATGGAATGTGTTTGTGGAACAACCACTCGATAGATTGCACGCAGATTGCCGACAGTCTGCATGGCAGTACAAGCGTCTAACAATGGTGACTGCCACGTCACGGGAACTTTCCCTAACTATTCCGCTGACTGGTAGTCGATTGATCAGGTTTGGCATCAAAAATCTAGTGGATATAAGCACTGATTCTTGGATGTTTGGGAAGTTGTCTCTGGGCTCCCGACGAGCAAGTACCTACCTACAAGAAGTAAGATGGATGCCGCCACTGTTGCTATAAGGTATGAACTTTGACTGAACATTGTGAATTTTACTTTATACCAGAGAAAACGATTGGCAGTTGAGTTTTATTTGTTAATAAAAATCGTAGATAACTGGTAAACTGGTCTTCGTTGTGCTGAACACGACTAGCCCGTGAGGTAACCAGCCTGAACCCAGAATCTGGAGCCTGTGTCTGGTATCGTCTGGTAAGGAATCACAAAACACCATGGGATGATGTGACTTCGCGGTTGGTGGGGCTCCGTAGTTCTCTCAGTAATCACAACGCTTGGAGTCAGAATTTAGGATCGCAGATCGACAGACTTTTTACTAAATTCCGTAACAATTGCATCATTTCCGAGTGCAACCTTTCCAGGCGGGTAACTCTAATTCAAGGTGGGTAACTATAATTCAAATTTTTAGTTCCCTGATACCTGTTGAGAGTATCTATATTTAATAATAGAGGTTCCTCATTCTTATAAAAACCGATGCCAGATCCACTGTGTGCCGCGACAGATTAGGCGGCCGCGCAATGACAGCTATTGAGTCATCGGGAATTAAATGACTTGACGTGGACACTGTAGACTGAAGATTTTGCCGCGCTAAAGGCAAGGAAGATATCACACAAAAAGTCAATCATCAATGACTGATCATGTCCAGTCTTTTCGCCAGCCATCAAATCTGTCGTAATTTTTATGATACCCATCACAATAATTTTGATGATACAATCAGCGTGATGGTATTACAACGTAAAAACTCTACTCACAGTTGTGACAATTGGTTCTGTTGTATAGGCCAATATATGTTTAACTAGTATCATATGATAATAGAATTAAAAGTGAAGTGTCATTTGGCATTTAGTTTGGGTTTCGGGATTTGTTGCATCACTGATGTTTCATGCTATGACAGCGAATGCATGTCTGATGGGATCGTATTCAGAAAATTTACCATATTATCAGTGTGCGTGCTTAAGCTTCAGGCGCCCCGTGGGAAAAAAATTATCAAATATATAATTAAGTGTTGGGAAGGTGGGGGACTGTCGTTCCACGTGTAATAGAAGTGATTGATATCTTGGGTGTTCGGTCACTTCGTCTTTATCAACAATTATAAAAAATATAAACTTCATCACGCAGGACGCTAATGTTAACTGTATTTCTGAAAGTCTACCTTTATGTAACATCATCAGTACTAGATGTAGTGATCATGCCACATGGATGGGGGGGGGTTAGGGGGGCTTAATGGGAAACCTAGGAAGGACGTCATATTCACGTGACCCAGTTATGCCAAGTTAGTCACGTGACCCAATTATGTCAAGTTTGGTTGATGTGCTAGCCCGCGTGAGCGGTCATCTTGTGGCGTCATTTCATAGTGATACGTGGTCTTAGTGCGCATGCGCAACTCGTGTTGTTAGGGTGATACGCTGTTCCGTTGGGCATTTTGTATACTGGCTTTCCTCAAATACCTAAATGAGTCGATGAAAGTATATTCGAGTCACTCGAACGAACAATTGTTTTATAGCTCATTTCGATGGGATTCGAGTCGCTTGAGCAATGACTTTTCAGTAACTCTTCGATGGATTGGTGGCTATAAGAATCATATAGGCTTTCGTTATACACACTGAAGATAACTCTGCATACATGTTATGGGAAACCAAGCACTGGTGATTATAAGACTTGGACGAGGGAACGAACTAGAGCTAGTTTGGGCTAGACATACTGCTAGTGTTAGAGTAGTATCTGTAATAGGTACAAAAATAGGGTTCTTGGAAAATCTGGACCAGTACTTTAGTGTAATAGAACATACTCTCGATCCTATAGCAGTACGTGCTACTACTAAAAACCCTAGATGGGGAGTACAAGTCCATTACGGTTGTTTTGGGCGCATTTTGGTGATTTGGAGGGATTGTCGGCTTGTTTGTGGTAATTCTACAAAGTACAACTACTCTTATACAAAGGAATGTACCTGTTATTGAAAAAAGAAGGATTCGTGAGGAATCCATATCAAATAGTCGTTTTGGGTGGTTTGGATGGATTGATGGGTCTTTCTGGGTAATCAGACTTACTCCTATTCAAACGAACAAACCCTCCGCACATACCACCGTCTTGGTGTAGGCCATTCAGGCTCATAGCAACCACGTGCTACCTTAGAAACCAAGATGGCGGCCTCCATCAGACAAAAATGTCCGACAGAAGTACTATCACCCTAATAACACGCGCTGCGCATGCGCACTAAGACCACGTGTCACTATGGAGATGACGTCACAAGACGGCTGCTTCCGCGGGCTAACATGAGTTAAATTGGGTCACATTACTGTGCCATCACTTCTTAGGTCCCCTCACTAGGTCCCCACAATGTGGCAAATAAGGCCAAGTGGCCGAAAGCTCCAGTTACTGATTGATTTTATTATATAAAATGTCACACTTTCTACCTACCCACTGAAAAATGTTGCAGGCTGAATGGGAACATAGTTTATTTAGTGGCCAAAAAGCCCTTGGGGATTGAAATCTTTTTTTCCAATTTTCCCGGGGATACTCCCCGCCGCCATCTATAATTCTATTAGCATCCCACCTTAGGTCTTGGGCATATATGATGCCCCTTGCTAAAGTATATCCAGAGGGGAGGCACCTTTGAGCCGCCACTGGACCCAGTGGAAGTAACACAGGTATGTAGAAATATTAGACAGTCGAGGTAATAATTCATAGCTTAGGGTTTTTAAAAATTTTGTTATAATTAACTGCAGTAATGGTAGAAGTTTGTAGGGATTTATCCAAACGATGTATCGAACTCAGAAATAGAGACAACCAAAGGTAAAAAAAATTGTTAGAGAGAGAGTCATGGGGATTGTATCCAAAATTGGCGAGAGTAGGTCAAAAGAAAGAGGTCTTTGTGTGGCCTGCGTGACAAAGAGAAGACAGGTTTTGAAGAGTACCTTGACAATGGCACCATTGTAAGGGGAGGAGTGGTCACTGTTGTTCAAGCTGAGGTCGCGATCACTGGAGATTAGGGGGAATTGGGAAAGACGGTGGAAAAGGAGAGCCAAATGTGTAACTTGGGCGTAGTGGTGACCTTGGAATACGTTTTATTAGGAAGTCCAAAATCTCAATCTTCTAGATCAAAATTTACTGGGAGTAGTATAATGAGGACGTGGGATGGGAGAATAAAGGACGTGGTTAGTGGTTGACACAAATGCGATGGTTAGTATGCTCATTGGAGGGATTGTGAAGAATGGGGGTACAGAGTGTCTTCAAGCAGTTCGTCTCACTATTGGGAGGAAAGATGCTTGGGAATCGAGAGGCAGTTGGAAGCACATGAGTAACCAAAACCTTCTTAACTGAGAACCACGGCAAATCAGCGGCCAGCCAAACTGTTATATATCGACCCACGTGAATAGTGTTAAAGCCTCATCCATCTGTAGGGTTCGATCTTCTAATGCTATGGGCACACAGGCCTTACATTACACGTATTTACTCCAGCTGAATCCCGAGAAGCATATAATGTTTTATTGCTGTTGACTGATACCAGACGAGACCGCTCGAACACATTCAGTCAGGCACCTCTACAAAAGCGATCGTCTTTTCTTCCAATTACAAGGTTCGAAAGGTAGTCTGGGTTCTCTAGAAACCCTCAAGCGGATCAGATTTTTAAAAATGTTCCCGGTGAGGGTTCCCTTGATCCCACCAGTAGGAGAAGACACGCTCACGAACATCCACACCACGGCTACGCACGTAGTTACTTTTCAGGCAAAATCTTCCAGCCCCCCCTCGCACCCCCCGCAGCCATGGAAAAAAAGTTGGCCCATTGGTCTATATTATATACGCCTGTGCTGGGTATAATCAGTGGAGTCGAAATATGATTAATATTATATAAATTCTCTGATCAATTTTGCCTAGTGATTTCTCCCTCAGAAGATTTATCAGGTGCTTGCTGAGAAATGGCAGGGGGGGCAGCATGATCACGAAGTGGCGTACGTGATGCCCCCCCCCCTCTCCCCTACAATTTTCCAATAAGCTTTCTAGTGATTATACGTATTCGTAAGGGTTGTATCCGAAAATGCCAAGTCTCTCATGCTATTAGTTATATACTTTCTTAAAAGAAAATTGGTTAGGCCTACTTGGACTTGTGTCGGGTTATAGCGAAAGCGGCACCGTGTGAAAACGGCACCTGGAGTAAACGGCACCGAGTGAGTGAAAACGGCACCAATTGATTGTGGCGAGAACGGCACCAGTTCCGATGGCGAAATTAATTCATTTAAATTCTGCTTTTTTTCTGTGTTTCGTTTTGAAACCGAGTATTTAGCCTATGGTTCTCTAATAAATTTGTGGAAAACTGAGCAGTTAAAAATGAGAGGAAACATCTCCCCTCTCAACTATCTCATGGTTTTCTTGTTGTTTAGCAGTGACTTCTAAACATTAAAAGCAATAACACCACTCCCCCAACCCCACCCTTTCCTCGGCCCTGGAATCTATCCAACCTGGATTCACGATACACCTCCTTCTTTATTATTTGACGCAGAAATCAGAATCTTGTGTATGTGTGTGTGTGGGGAGGGGGGGGGGGGGCGAATTCAAAGGACGTGCCAAGGTAAAAAATTAAAACAAGGTCTTTTAGGCCATATTTGGATGGGGGCAGTCCAAACCCAAGAAATCCGGACTCCTGTATCAAACTGAAAGTAACGATCCCGGATTTCACACGGTGCTGTTTTCGCCTGTACCCGTGTCACTGTCACACAAACAATCAAAGCCTAGATGGAGGTTTGTAGCAACATAGGCTACTGAGGGCAGTTGTCGGCAAGACATGACAAATTTGGAAAACTGGTGCGGCACGTATTAATAAAATAATTTACGTCACGACTACAATACATGTATATTTTATTTATTCACTAATTCACTAACGTGTTTTGAACAAGACTTGAGTTTTATTTTGAACCATCATCACGACGAACTGATATTCCAACTTCGTCAAAACACGCCTTCTGCAAAGGCAAGCCGTGAAAATTCAAATTTACCTGTTCTCAAATGGACGGTCCCAATTACGTCACTTGTGCATTGTTGCAAAATGGACGCTCTTCCAAAAATACACACAAATTCCCATAGAGAATTAAAAAATTTGTTCATATAATTTTCGAGCAAGCTAAAATCACAGAAACGTAACGACGGCGAAGTTAAATATATTACACGTAATCGGGAGCTGAAAACTAAAAGATATTTTCTTGATTTTGTATTATTCCAGAGTTTATTTACCATTGGGGGGTTATGGAAAGGACAATAATACATCTTGTTCGAGTACAGAATTCTCGCTGACATCAGAGAATCAAATTCTAACACTATTTAAGCATTTTTGAAGGACTTTGACAATGATTTTCATGTTATAACAGAATAAATGTACAGATTTTCTCTAGAATACTGGAAAATGACCAAAAATCTGGCTTTGATTTGTCCCAATTCTCCACCTCAAAATTCCCAATCCATCGAACTAAACTCAAAAAGGCATGGCTACAACTGGCAGATATATTTCAAACAATCAGAGTTCACAGACAATGTTTAAGTATAATGCTCAATACAGTTTCAAGGTCACAGGCCTCTCCTTTTTTTGGTGAGAGATGCATATAAATACATTAACAAGCATCACTGACATTCCCTGTGAGAATCTTGCTCATTGCATGCTAGGAAAGCAAGCCTTCATTTTCTTGTGTGGCAGTATTGGGGTTAATTTTATTCCAGGTTGGGAAATGGTTACTGAGTTTATTTCAAGTTACAGGTAGATTTATTTCAGGTTTTCAGGTATTTCCTTGTTGTTTTGTTATTCTTGATGTTGAAATGTGCAGAGTAATATTCTGCAATGATGTAATAAGACAGTTCGACCATATAGAATAAACGAACCCAATTATTGAACTTTAAACCGCCTCCGAGTTGTTTATTGGATGTCGTGGCTAAAAATGGTGCCCAACGTGCTTCTATTATGAACTGTCAACTTTAATTTTGATTATGAATTGAACTACTTTAGACAAAATCTTGATTCTTCATTGGAAATTGAATTACTTGCATGTTTCGTAAATTATTTATGGAAGACCAGCTTTGAAACAAAATCTTCATTCTTCAGTGGATAGATTCTACAGTTTCGTCGTGACTGTGATAAATTAACTTGACTTATAAACTTCATTCAGCTATAGCAACGACTCCATCAATTGACTTGACTTGTAAACGTCGTTCAACTTTATCAACTACCATTGACTCAACCAACTTTCTTCGACTAAATTTCTTTTGAAAATGACTTCTTGACCTTCAAAACTTTCGTTTAATGTCAAACATATTAATTAATATAGTGGTGTAAAACATATCAATTAATATAGCATTTTTTTCAGTTTTCAGATTCATTTCAGCTTTAGCAATTCATGGCTTTACTCCAGAACATATTCCATTCGTTTGCAACTACAAATTTCATTTAATATTGTTTTTTATTTTAGATATTTACAGCAGTGCATCCACATGGCATGTAAATTTACATCAATTTTGTTCCTATTTTCAGCCAAGAATGGAATAAACTGCTTTACTAATATATTTTCATGCTAACTGTAATTATTTTGTAGTAGTAGCTGAATCATATGAATTGTTGGAAAGTGCTATGTATAGATCCTATAATGGCATGACATGTGTTAGTAATGGTAGTGACCACTTTACCGAAATAGCAATTATTAGAATGTCCAGTTTTCCCCATGCTACTACAGGTTCTTTTTATTTTATTGTATTTTATTTTCAGGGTTCCTTGTTGTTTTGTTATTCTTGATGTTGAAATGTGCAGAGTAATATTCTGCAATGATGTAATAAGACAGTTCGACCATATAGAATAAACGAACCCAATTATTGAACTTTAAACCGCCTCCGAGTTGTTTATTGGATGTCGCGGCTACACTTGCATAATCATTGAGGCAATCAATGTCCCCACATTGAAAGAATGTTCTCAAATTATATGGCATAACACATAGTTTAGTTTGCTCTGTTTTTTTTTATGTTTCTTATCCAATTTCAAAAGTGATTTAGAGATACGGTGCTTTTGCAGTTGTCTCCCACCATGTCATGGCTGTCTAAATAGGAAGCAAAGACTTACCTAAAAACAACTACCACGGTACATACAAAATTTAACTTCAGGTTTACTCAGGGATGCCTGTTCTGTGACAGTCAAGCCATAAAAAGTTATCAATACTGGAATTAGTCTCCTGTGGGTCAACTGAATCTCTGCCGCACCAGTAAAGTCATGAGAAGCCAAAACATTGCATTTCCGATAGTCAATTATTACAAAAATATTCCTCAATAGGCTGTAAAAAGTAATTATCCAGCTACAGGCTGCACAAAAGTATGCTTTAAAAAAGATTTTGATTGTGATTCATCTTGTAATTTCTTGAACTTGTATGGAATATTTTTTGGCCTGTTTGAAGGATTTGTGATTGAAACTGTTGGAAAATGGCCGAAAACAGCGTAAACAGAGAAGTTATTATTTCCTGGCAGGTTTTAATCCAATGAAGAATCCATTCAAGAAAATATATGAAGTACACTTAATACTGATACTGAAACAGAAATCGAAGTATTGCTACCCCAAAAAACGAAACTGATACCAAAGTTTAAATTCCAATACCTCCCAGCTCTACAGTTCCGATATATTGTATACCCATAACCTGGTTCACATTTATATTATTCCGGTTTGGTGAGCTGTCATTTTGAACAACTTCAGAATAACAATAATGCAAAACTTTGTTGTTAACAATTGTAGAGCTGATTGGTGTCAAGCGCAGGTATAGCCAGCCGAGACTTGCCTAGAAACAACTGCAAAGCCACGGGTGTTGACTATCACTGAACGGCAAAAAGTACACACATATCCAAGCCTTTGTGGGTCAAATCATTTGAACAAAAATGGACAAGAACAGAAAAAAAACCAAAAAAAAAAAACCAAACAAACCACACAATGTGATGCAGGGACCAGCCTAGGGGGGAATTTTAGGAAGACTTCATGTCTCCCTCCAGAAAAAATAGGGTGACTTCAGAGTCAAGTAGGGAAACTTCATAGGCAAGGGGGGAAAATTAAGAATATTTGTGTTCCACCCCCTGCCACCCATTCATATTTTCAGCTCCTGGTCCTCCATCAATGCCCGATTAATCCAGGTCCAGTTGTCTATGATGCCTCTATGCCAGGTTAAAAAATCACAAAAGTAATTATTGATTGAAAATCACCCGCTACTACCTTCTCCTTCATTCTCCTTCATGACCCCTCCCCTCTTCTTCGTTTCATGCCCCAGCACCCTCCTGTGGTTGCTTTTCATCAAAGTCTACTAAGCTAATAATTTCCTAAGTCTGAAAGTGTGAACAGGACCAGATGTAAGAAGGTAGCTTGGAAGGAACTTTTTCAAGATCCTTCATATGCACACTTGTGCCCTGTACAAAGCTTTCCTTGTCATCACTAAAGCTTTTTTTCACATGTTTCAATTCAATTTGTGTTTTTCTGGGAATAGACAGCCCAACAGTTAACAGTCGTCAGCAAAACGAAATAAAAATACAGTGTTAGAAAATACGTCCGTTGTGTAAACATTTTCAGCAGAGAATTTTCGGCATCCTAAGCAAAGTAACCTACTTTCAAACTGGGTTATTTTGTTGAATTGCGTAAGTCACCTATTTTCGTTTCGACACTAGAAACTCCAACTGAAACAGAACAAAATAGAAATAAAAAATCCACAAAAAGCGACAATGGACAATTGATTCTCCTGTGATTTCAAATAAATGGTGGCTTATTTGACAAATGAAAATGCCCATTTATCACACTCAAGCACATTCGATTCTTGAAAATAATCGTTTTTATGTAAACCTCAGATCATTCAGTTCAGCCTTTCCTCATTTTCGCCAATTTTTAGAGGGCGACTTGTAATCGCCCCAACTATTTTTCTAGGCAACTTTGGGCTTAGAAGGGTGACATAATTGCCGTAGTCGCCCTCACGGCTGGTCCCCGATGTGATGTATTATGCACTCTAATTTGGGAACATTCCTGTAGCTTGGGGACACCTGTTAGGCCCCACAAAGTAGATCTTCTTTTTCTCTGGCCATTTTTTTTGTAAAACTGCATGTGGGCAGGCATTTTGTTTTTTTATTTTTGTAATTTGTAATTTGTCATCGAAAGTTCATGTTCTTGGTTTGTTTTAACTTAATTTAATTTGGTTTATTTTATGTTTTGGGCCTCATTATCAACAGAACAGATTGAGTAGTGGTGTATTATTATGATAAGTAAACGTACTAAAATTTATCAATTGTTTTAACTTGGGTAAAATATCAGACATAAACCATTTAATTTTTATAAGTTTGCATTGGTTATAAAAAGAGAGCATGCAGCAGCCAAAATGACCAGGTGGGAGGGTCTGAGAAATAGATTTTTAATAAACCATTTAATTTTTATTTTTATAAGTTTGTATTGGTTATAAAAAGAGAGCATGCAGCAGCCAAAATGACCAGGTGGGAGGGTCTGAGAAATAGATTTTTAACTTTACTTAGGCCTTACTGGTGTCAGCTTGGTGGAATCTAATGGACTGCTCATATTCCAATGTTCTGTTGCTATCAATGAATATAAGTCTACAATGATGAAAGAGTTAACAATACAATTAGGTTTGTTAATCCTTTTCAGATCTATGGATGATATGTTTGCCAGTTTGTTCTAACAGAATGAACAATCTATCTTTCTGTCTAGACAACCTACTTCCGTAAACAGTCTATAACCCATAGCCCTACAAAATCAAAATGTATAAAAATAAAAGGCTTGTAGTGAAAAAGAAGTTTTAGCAACCCCAAAAATGGTTACATCAACTTCTTTTTTAGGTAATCCTTATCAGATTTTTTAATAATAAATATATGTTATTACCACTATGTGTTGACCAAGACACTTCTGTCAAGTTGAGATGGTGTTCCTATTAGGTATCATGGCCAAGGATGTGACGACAGGGGGTGTGTCACTGCTCCCCCATCCTGGCCAAAAGTTCCTCTAGTTGGAAATTCGGAGGGCATGTCATGAGTAGTTGGAAATTCCATATATCTGGATGTTAGAGCTTCTTTGGCGATGCTGATGTCTCCTTTACTTCCCAAAATTCCAACTCGGTTTCAAATCGGCCAAAATTCCAACTGTTACTATTTACAACTACAGTGTACGCAATATCGACCTTCATAAGTATGCATGATGTCAATCGGTACAAGATTTCTATCGTACGTTTACTTATCATAATAAAAAAAATTCTATAAATGCACTTCAAGAAAATCGCATCATGTAAAATCGTTATCCTGAGTTAATTCCATCATTCATA
The DNA here is from genome assembly GCA_031216915.1 of Pictodentalium vernedei. Classification (NCBI taxonomy): domain Eukaryota; kingdom Metazoa; phylum Mollusca; class Scaphopoda; order Dentaliida; family Dentaliidae; genus Pictodentalium; species Pictodentalium vernedei. Next base: position 207,840,492 of record CM062288.1, on the reverse strand, counting down.
GTTACAAAATGATGAAACATCGAAAATTGATCATTCCTGCATACGATCTGATTTAATGTTAGGAGAGTGTGAATTGCTCAAAGTTCTCAGCTTGAGCATTATTTATTTATTTATTTATTGGTGTTTTAAGGTCACATATTTCTGCACAATGGCTAACCATTACCGTGACAGTTTTACGGGTGGAGGAAGCCGGAGTACCCGGAGAGAACCACCGAGCAACAGCGTGCAACTGTCAGCTCCCCAACATACCAACTCCACACAAGCAGGGCTAGCATTGGTTGAAGACAGGTGCACCATCGACGTGCAGTTCGCCTTAGTACACAGCGTCACCGTGCCCCCACATGGGCAATGGGGGTGAAGTGTCTTGCCCAGGGACACAACGCGGTTGCCGCAGGTGGGATTCGAACCGAGGACCTCTCGGCTTGCAGCCTGCACCTCTACCAACTGAGCCACCCCCCCCCCCCCCCCCCCAGCTTGAGCATTTGTTTAGCACACATTCAATTCCCAGAATAATGCCAAATAATAATAACAACCTGATAATTCTATCATAAATGTGTTGGCATTTCAGTTACTAGAATCAATTTTATGCCTCCTTTTTATGGCTTCATTTTCAAACTTTTTCTTGGGAGTGAATTTCTAACTGGAGGAGGAACTGGGAGGGAGTTTCCCCCTCCCAATCCCTCCCCCTAGTTGGAAATTCACTACCCTACACCTCCCAGTCGGAAACCTCTAGCCAAGTCCTTGATTATGGCAAGCCCTTTATCCAAGTTAATACAACCGATAAATTTGTCTCTTGAGTGCAACAAGTCTTTGCAATGCTGAAGCACTGCAAAGCCTTCTTGCACTCAAGGGACGAAATACACCACAACTCAATCTATTCTGTTGATTATGAGGCCCAAAACATAAAACAAACCAAATTAAATTAAATTAAAACAAACCAAGAACAGGATCTTACCATCTCAGAAACCCGCTTGGTGGTACAGTAGAATCCTCTTAATTGAATATCCATTTTGCCAGTGAAATTTATTCAATTAACAGGAGTATACAAATAACAGGGATTTGGTCAGTTTCCTGTGTTCTGGAGGTAAACTGAGCATTTATTCTATTGTATCTTGTTTGACAGAGCTCATAGAGTAATAGAATAAATGCCTGTATTGGATGTAGTGAGGCCAAAAAGATTGATAAATAAAGGGAATTTGGTGTGTGTCACAGTAACTTTTTGACATATTATAAAAATTTATATACAATTAACAGTAGTTTACTCTACAACCCATATGCAATTAACAGATTAAATTTGTACTGAAGGTATGGTAAATGGCTTTGTGTTTGGAATTATATTCAATTAACAGGGATATACAATTAAGAGATATCCAATTAAGTGGGCTCCACTGTAATAACCAATTTATCTGACAATATTCCTCCCTTTCTTGAATTGTTCGCATATATGTCGACAACCATTCAGCATCTATGAATTGGTATTTTATGAATGGAGATCATGATGATGTCAATATATTACATTCTTGAGCTGTGCATGATGTAATTCCCATTAACTGTTCCACTTGTACTATAACCGCCTATGTTTAGAGTAGTGTTTCAGCTGTGGGTTTCTTTGTTCTAATTTTTCAGTATTAATGCATGGTAGGCGTATATAAAAATATCATCGCGGCAAAATTGATCTACTCCAATTTATTTTCCTGAGTTGATGGTTTATTTTGTCATGTAATTAGGCCATTAAAAAAAGTCTATGTTCTCAAGCATCGCCCGCATCAATAAATTTCCGCCGCTTCAAAACTTTTCAATACCCAGTCAAATAAATAAAAAAAAAATAAATAAATAAATCTGCCCGGTCAAAAAAATTTTTCTCGGTCAGTATTTTCGGATAGAAATTTTTAGCACCGGCATATATTTCTCTTCAGTATTTCAAACTCCTGTTCCCATTTTCCTCTGTATTTTCATGCTTCAAACTTCTGACTATTATATAAATATTTTCTATGTTGGTAGATATAACAACTTTTGAGTAAAATGCCCCTTTTATCGTTTTAAATAAGCAGTGTTTCTACATCATTGTTGGCTGCTATGTTTATGGGACTGTTTCCCATGACATTTGGGCATGATTTTTCCCAATTCTTAACCCCCGATTTCCCAATCTCAGTTCCCACTCAAATAAAAATTTAATTCACAACTGGTGCATGGAGCTGAGTAGATTTTCTGAGGCCTTTTGACAACCCAATTCAGGACACCAATTGTACATTAAATTTAAATTGTTTGCCCAATGAAGTCTAATAATTCAAAGGTAAATAAATGACAAGTTCTTCTCTACTAGTATAAGAATAGTTTATTAGAGACAATAGAGATCAGAGCTGTAGATTAACCGAAACCGAACCGAGGTTTTTAGTTTTTTTTAAAGACCGAAAACGAAACCGTCGACATCCCATAATCTAAGGTTTTTTGTTTTTTTATTAAATACTCTCTTGCTGCAGAAATTCACAGAATGTAGCCATCCCAGACTAGAGAGAGTACCCAGACACTGCCAATGGCAGTGTCGGGGTACTCTCACTACTCTAGGAAGGCTACATTCTGTGAATTTCCGACATTTCAGTTTAGCTTTCCTCATGTTGCGTGTAGGTGTCAGACCTCGTAAAATGGCCAAGCGCAATAAAAGTTCTGCATATTTAGGTAATTATTATATTGGCCTTCCTGATTCTTCATGTATTATAGCTTATTTCGGGCATTCATTGAGTTTCACTCAATTTCACTGCCATTCAGTTATGACTCCGGACATAAGAATGAGTTTTATTGAATTTTATTTGGCCTCATGAACAAACCGAAAACCGAACCGAACCGAGGTTTTACTCCATCTGAAAAACTAAAACCGGAACCGAACAAGAAATTAAAAAACCTACAGCTCTAACAGAGACTTTGTGAACATGATTCCATGTGACGGTTTGTTATAAAACTTACTTGTTGTCTACATGAAGTTGCTTATGTATCAGTCTTAATGTTCTGTGCTCAGTTCGAATGTAAATTTTCTCAATCTTTGTGTGCGTTTTCTCCTCCAAAATAAATTCCCAATTGGAGCCCCCATGATGCAAATTTTCCCAAAGGCATGGGCCCCAGACCCTTTCCCAAAGAGGCAATGGTTTTCTGAGGCCTTATGACCACCCAGTTATTTATTTATTTATTGGTGTTTAAGGTCACATATTTCTATACAATGGCTAATCATGACCACAACAGTTTTACGGGTGGAGGAAGTTGAAATACCCAGAGAGAACCACCGAGCAACTGTCAGCACCCAACATACTAACTCCACACAAGCAGGGTTAGCATTGCTTGAAGACAGGTCAGGGTTCATACAAAAATTTGCTCACAAAGTTCAAGGGTTTTTCAAGGGCTTCTTCTTTTTTCAAGGGCTACATATACTATTCAGCTTGTTGTATGAGCTCTAAAAATCGAAGATTCATGTGACACGGATCTGACTTTGGAAGTTAGGAAGTACTGGTACCCAAAGTGTGATTTGTGTTACAGTAATCTTGGTAAAATGTTCCATACTTTTTTATGTTTTTTTTTTAACTGAGCGACACGAGCACAACAAACAAGTAAAAGGCGAGTACACATATTTACAATGCCCAGGAAATAGCTTGGTATTCAAGGGTTTTTCAAGAGATTTCTGAAAGTTCAAGGCTTTCTCAAGGACTAATTTCAAATTCCAGGGTTTTTCAAGACAAAACTTATTTTCAAGGGTTTTTCAAGAGCTGTATGAACCCTGCAGGTGCACCATTGATGTGCAGTATGCCTTAGTACACAATGCCACCATGCCTCCACGTGGGCAATGGGGGTGAAGTGTCTTGCCCAAGGACACAATGCGATTGCCGCAGGTGGGATTCAAACCGAAGACCTCTTGGCTTGCAGCCTGCATCTCTCTACCCACTGAGCCAACACACCCCAACCAACCAGTTCAGGACATCAATTGTACATTAAATTTAAATTGCTTGCCTAATGAACTTTCTTAATCCAAAGGCAAATGACAAGTTCTCCTTTAACTTCTTGCATGCTGCTGGCAGATAATCCTGCCCAAGACAGGATTCCTCTTTCCACTGGAAGAAGCATTATTCGCCCACATTTAATCAAATTTCCTCCTATAATGAAATGTCTCTGTCCCCCAATGATTTCTTGAATTAAATGCAGATGAATTTTCCATCAAATTTAGTCATGGCTGCTTCACAGCAGCCATGACTAGATTTGATGAAAAATATCCTAAAAATACTCAGCAGGTTATGAGTTAATTGTATAAGAACAATTTAAAAGGGACTACTGAGACTGTGTGAACATGATTCCATGTCACTGTTTGTTATAAAACTTACTTGTGGCAGTGCTGGAAATGAACAAAATTGACGGGTGCAGTTTTAAGCTCCCGTGAAATCAGAGACGGGAGTAAATTGCATCTGTAAAATGTTAGTATATGAATTTTGAGGGAATACTGTCTCCAAACACCAGATATGCTGAACTATGACAGTAACTTGCCACTGCAGCTTTCTCAAACCAACACACATTTATATGCCCTCACAGTATATTAGTGCTCCACAATATTTTTCAGCAGGTTCATTTTTTAACTCCCGTAAAATAGAAAACACTAGTGTTGACGGGAGCAATTGCACTCGCACCCGTCTCATTTCCTGGACTGCTTATGATATACATGCAGTTGCTTAGGTATCAGTCTTAATGTTCTCTGCTCAATTTGAATGTAAAATGTCCTAGTCTTTGTACGTTTTTCCCTTCCAAAACGAATTCCCAGGTTGAGCCCCCATGACACAAATGTTCTCAATGGCATGGGTCCTAGACCGTTTCCCAAAGAGGGCAGAAGAATCCCTGTAGGTTTGTTACATTATGTAAAGAGTTATTTATTTATTGGTGTTTAACTGGTACAGTGCTGGAAGCCCATATTTGGGCTTGACTCTAAAGTGCGGGTACCACAACTCAAAGGCTTTATATTCAGTTGGTATGCTTCATATTATCTTTGAAGTGAAATGATTTAGCCTGTATGGATTTGCCTTGTTATAATTTGTGGGAGAGAGTCTGTTTGTTGGCACTCTCCCAAAAAATGTAACAAGACAAAGAAATGTGAACAAATTTTGGCGACGAAAAATAATTTAGCACTCTATCAGTTAACCCTTTACCCAACGTAACGGCCAAAACCGGCCAGCGCTATTCTCAAAATCGCCAATTAATTTTCATTATTTTTTTTCATTTTTTGTCTCAAAAACATAGGTTATGACCCCTCGTTGGAACGAGCTCATCGAGCTTGTTCCAACGAGGGGTCATAACCTATGTTTTTGAGACAAAAAATGAAAAAAATTAGTTATTCAAGATTTTTTTTTGCAAGTGTCGTCTGCTTTTCATGTTAGGTAAAGGGTTAAGGTCACATATTTCTGCACAATGGCTATCATGACCACAACATGGAGATAAAGTCAAGTTTATACCCATTTTGCCCATTTTAGAGGACTTCCACCTCAAGTATTGGTGACTGGGTCCTATTTTACCAGTAAAACAGAGCTTGTTTACCACAGTAAACAAGCAATGCTTCACTTCCCAGGGTTCCCACGGGGAATGTAAAGAGTTAAAAAGTGATTTTGTTAACACTACAAAAATAGAAAAAGCATTTACTGATGTTTAAGTATAGTGATTCAAAAGGCTTCAACAATTGTCGCGACTGCTCATTTAATTTCATTCAAATGTTTCAAGCATTGGATAACCTCCACAAGAATCAGTTAATTAGCAGGATGTTCATACTGTAAAAATCATTACACAACTTGACTTCTTATCATCTTCCTCTTCTGCAGACTTCAAGCTGTTTGTACAGACAGTTTTCATACAGTCATCAATTTAGTTACTCTTGTTCATTGTGATGGAGAGTATAGACTGTGTCTTGATAATAACAAACAGCAGAAATACTTTTTTCAATAACCCAGAATATCACAGGGTACAAACACAGGGGAGCCAACTCTGTACACTGCAGCCTACTGAATTGCATATCTGTTAATTGAATAATCTTGTTAAATGTATATAACTTACAAATACCAAACCATTTATCATATATTCAGTACAAACAGGGTTCCTGCAAGTAAGGACTGATAAAAATCAAGGCTATTCAAAGCAGTTTGTCGACAAACTTCAGTATTTTTCAAGGTCTTACAATAGCCAAATTCAAGGATTTTCAAGGCCTGCCTTACTAGTCCTAACTACAACCCTCCAGCAATTACCCCTCCTCCCACTCCCCTATAAAGGAAGTGGGAGGAGGGGGTAATGAATAGAGGGTCCTTGTAAGAAAAATGTCAACAATGACTCGGTATGTAAGGCTATACAGTGGAGCCCACTTAATGGGATATCTCTTAACTGAATAACCCTGTTAACTGAATATAATTTACAACGACAAACCCATTTACCATACCTCCAGTACAAATATGATCTGTTAATTGAATATAGATTATAGATTAAACTCCTGTTAATTGAATAAAAAATATTGTAACCTGTTGAGAAATTACCCTGACTCTCCCCAGTTTTCCTTTGTTTTAGACCTATTTGGCCTCAGTACATCCAATACAGCCATTTAATCTATTATATCTTGTTTGACAGGGCTCATGGAGCTCTGTCAAACAAGATATAATAGAATAAATGCTAAGTTTATCTCTAGAATACAGGAATCCCTGTTAATTGAATACTAAAGTTAATTGAATAAATTTCAATGGCAAACTGGCTATTCAATTAACAGGGTTCCACTGTAGTAATGATCATGTTCTTCGTCACCATTTTTATTTTGTGAATATTTAAGGCTTTTCAAGGCCTCCTGGCACATTTTCCGGGATCTCAAGGCCTTGAATGACCTTTAGTCAAATTCAAGGCCATTCATTGAATCCAAGGTTCTGCGGGAACCCTGACAAATTTGATCTGTTAATTGCATAAAATTAGAAACACCTGTTAATTGAACAATAAATCTTGTATTCTAAGAATTTCTCCGACATCCACTAAATTTCCCACACTTATAGACCATTTTCAGCCTCAATTCATCCAATATAGGCATTTTATCTATTATATCTTATTTGACAGAGTTCAATGAGCAAACAAGATATAATAGAATAAATGCTCAATTTATAACTACAAGATAAAATGAAAGAGTCAATGACTCTGTAGCTCAACTTGGATATGACAGGAATTAGTACTTGCTGTGACCAAGACAACTGAATAATGAATATGACAGGAATTAGTATTTGTTTTGGCCCAGTCAACAATAATAAAAGAATTACAAGGTGACTGTAATGGACTACAGATTAAGACCAATCATTGTAGATTATTATTTTTGTGTGGAAATTTTCAGTCCCAAACAAAATATTTTCAGACTAAAATTTTTTCTTCTTCTTCTTAAAATTGACCAAAATGCATCAAAACACAAAAAACTAAACCCGGATTTTGGTCCAAAATTCTAAGTCCCACCCGGACCCCAAATTTTCAGTGTAAAAAAATTTTTTTTTTTTTTTGTCTTAAAATTTACCAAAACGCATAAAAAACCAAAAAACTAATTTCCGGATTTTGGTCCAAAATTTTCTAAGTCCCACCCGGACCCCTTATTTGAGTAACACTAAATAAATCAAAGTTAGCCTAATTTGCATAATTTACGCACAAGAAAAAAACCCATATTATATGTAATGTAGCCCATGGTACTAAACATTCATACAAAAAATTATTCAAATCAGAGCTTTCATATGGAAGTTCTGTGCAAAAATCTGATTGCCCCTAATTTTGTACAAAATGGCTGCCAGCGGCCATCTTGAATTACCGACCAGACCCCAAAACAATCGTTCTCGTCTCACAGTGAAAACAAAGGTACCCATGATGTTTCGTAAAGATCGGTTCATAAATACGGCCTCTAGCCCGAGCCGTATAGGGATTTGCACTTACAGTGCTGAAAGTAACACTAAATAAATCAAAGTTAGTCTAATTTGCATAATATAAGCAGGAGAAAAAAACCCATATGATATGTAATGTATCTCATGGTACTAAACATTCATACGAAAAATTATTCAAATCAAAGCTTTCATATGGAAGTTCTGGACAAAAAAAAAATTTCTGCATCGTCAGTACAAAATGGCTGCTGGCAGCCATCTTGAATTTCAGACTGCACCCAAAAACACTCATTCTCATCCCACGGTCATAACAAAGGTACCCAAGAAGTTTCGTAAAGATTGGTTCATAAATACGGCCTCTAGCCCGAGCAATAGCAGCTTGGCACTTACAGCTCTGAAAGTAACACTAAATAAATCAAAGTCAGTCTAATTTGCATAATTTACGCACAAGAAAAAAACCCGTATTATAAGTGATGTATCCCATGGTACTAAACATTTATACAAAACTTTATTCAAATCAGAACTTTCATACAGAAGTTCTGTACAAAAAACTGATTTTTGCATCATCGGTACAAAATGGCCGCTGGCAGCCATCTTGAATTTCGGACCACACCTAAAAACACTCGTTCCCGTCCCAGGGTCATAACAAAGGTACACAAGAAGTTTCGTAAAGATCGGTTCATAAATACGACCTCTAGCCCGAGCCATAGCCAATTGTTGACGTACGGACAGACGGACAGACGGACGGACGGACAGATGGACGGACGGACGACGGGCCATGACATTAGCTCAAATTTGACTTCGTCAAAGTTGAGCTAAAAAGAGGCCCCAAGGCCTTAATCTCTCACTTGACAAAGTGGTTCATAGAATTTGGGTCACATTAAGTTAGTCATGGTTCATCAACACTACAGAGGAATGAAGTCATGAAATTATTCATAACTTTAAGTGTCCATGTCAGATGATTATTATCATAGGTCTTCATGACTGCTTCCAATTCTATCAGCTGCAGACAAGCACTACCAAACTTTCAAAGGTTGTTATGTCACTGCAGTTTAAAAGGCAAATTTTATGGAAAAACACGAAAGAAGAGATTTGAACAACTTTCAACTTAAGCTGCCTCCCCCCCCACCCCTCCCCCCCCCCCCCACTTACCACCATAGAGAGCCCAAATATTAAGTCAGGGACTTGAATTGAACAAACTTGAATCTGATTCCCCAAGAGATGTTTACATATCAAAAATGAAAGCATTCTGATCTGAAGAAGAAGATTTTTAAAGAAATTTCCTCATACCGCACTAAGTTAAAATCTGGGCTCCCATAGGGCACTAACCCAGGCACTTGATTTGAACAAACCTGAATTAGACCCCCATAGAGATGTTGTATACCAAATATAAAAAGAATCTAATTGATGGTTCAGGAGAAGAAAATTTTTTTAATATTGGAAAACATTTTATGGGTGCTATCAGAGACCCATAATATGATCCTAACCGATTGACTGTTAAATTATGCAAAAACTTTTGGCTAGCCACTTTATCATTAACTGGTAGAGTGTTGAATTATTTTTAGTCATCGAAATTTGTTGACAAGTCTTTGCCATGTTACAATTTATGGGAGAGTGCCTATAACATTTAGTCGCGAAGTCACAAATTCATTTTGTTATTCGACCATCATGTTAAATTTGTTTTTAATTTTCATACACACCACTGATGTATTGCTTGAATGAAATTAAGTGAAGAGGTCGTCAGAGAGCAGCTGCCCAAGATCAAGAAGTTGAGAACTTTAGAAAATGCCTTTTACATTTAGAAAGACAGATACTCATTTCATAAGCTGACTTGACAAGTTGACATTTGTGCTAGAAAGGAGCTAACTCCAAATCACAGAATCATTGATTTACAAAGCACTGTAGAGGTTATGCAAATTATCAACAAGATGGTCACCTGACCTGATTTCCATGGTCATTCCTCTTTTCGGTTTGCATTAAGTTATCATTATCAGAGAGTATTCACTGAATTCTGAGAATTCCCGTTATTTCAAAAAAAATAAAACACAGCCACGTGGGTTTTGCACGTTGAAGCATATTTAGGATTTTTAGTTTCCGTGCCTTTCAAATTTTCGATTGACACTTTGTATGACAGGTATGTGCAGCTAACTTTTTATTAATATTAATTTAACCCTTTCCGTGCAATCGCGGGATTCCCAACATTAACGGAGCATTAAGCAAATTGATACTTTTCTTTTACCTTGACACCAAGTCACTTTGCAGGTGTCACAGTCCGTTCTTTTTGAAGAGTTTTGTACTCTTAAGCATGATGATATTGTTTGTGGCGATTAGATTAGTATTTGCACACTTGGCGATGACTGAATTATTGCATAATTGGAATTTGGCATTTCTATCGTCGCTTCTTACAAAATACTGTTAAGTTCTAGGGTGCATTTTAGCAGACAGTTTATTGATTCTACAAAATCTATGGTGTGCTAAATGTGAATATTCGCAAGTTAAGTAAAACCGAAAATATACGTTTTTTAATCTCTTTTCAGTTTCGGTTTCCACTTAAAAACTGAGTTTCGGTTTCGGTTTGGTTAAACTGAACAGCTCTAAGTAAAGCCCAAATATGGGCGTCCAACACAACATCAGTTAACAAGGGTTCAGATAGTGCGTGTAACTGATCTATATAGTCTTTGAAAGTCTATGTATACTCAACTTCAACCTGCTATATGGACGAATAGAGCTGTAAATACTGAGAAGATCGTTTGTTTATGTTACCATTATTAACTCCTTGGTGCTGATGGCGGATATTCCTGCCAGGACACGATTTCTCTAACAACTGAAATAAGTATAATTTGGGTGCAGTTAATCAAAATTCCCCCCCCCCCCCCCCCCCCTGTAAATTTTATGGATTTTTGCATCAATGGTTTCTTGATTTAAATTTAGATGAATTTTTCATCAAAGCTAGTCATGGCTGCTTCAGAGCAGCCATGACTAGATTTGATGAAAAATATCTTGAAAATACTCCGTGGGTTAAGAGTTAATAAATACCTATTATTTGCTAGGAATATCAAGAACCAAAGGCTTTACCCCTTTGTGATTTTTTTAATTTATTAAATGTTATCATACTCTTCACAATATTGCTTTTTTGCTGACCCAGTTTTATCCGAGGATAAATATAAACAACAAAAAGACCAGAAAAGATACATGTTTCATCACTTAAATTCCATTTTTTATAAATCTGAATTAAATCATTATTTTAAAAAAATTTTTCACCTACCTTTGAAATTAATTTTAGGGAAAAAAAAATACATCTGAGAAATCAATAAAAGTTGATTTCAATCAGTGCTATTTTTATAGGTCATCTTGCTAAAAAACCAAAATTACAATTATTCACTTCCCTCCAGGAATAGTGTACTCTGTCACGTGCACAATTTCAACAACATATTTTTTTGACCAATAATGAATTAAAATTCTATTGGGGATTCCTACAGACTGGAAATGTTACCTACAAAGTATGCCAATGGTTTATCAGTGAAGTAGAATCAATTCCAGTATGTCAGTGTTCTCCGTTCAATCCGAAGGTAATATCCCTGATTCCTTGTATGTTTCTTCTCAATGAGCTCTCCAAAACAAATTCCCAATTGGAGCCCTCACGACGCGATCTTCCCAACCTTTTTCCAAACAGGGCAGAAGAATCCCTGCCAATTAACTCCTTTCGTGCGGCTGGCGGGTAATCTTGCCCAGGAAAAGGTTTTCTATTTTCACAGAAATAAGTATAATTTGGGTTCATTTAATTAAATTTTATTGAACAGAATTTTTCTTCAAGCATTCATGGAGTTAAATTTAGATGAATTTTTCATTAAATCTAGTCATGGCTGCTATAAAGCAGCCATGACTAGATTTGAAGAAAAATATCTTGAAATTACTCAGTAAGTTAAGAGTTAAATGTATTTTGTACAAATCTTGAGTATATGAATTGTAGTTTGTCGCACATATTTAAAAAAAAAAAACTCAAGTATAAATTTAAAAATCTGTTAGACACTTGAAAGGCAGGCTATATTACTCAAACTCTACTATTCAAGGCACAACATTTGGCTAACCAGTCGCCAGTTTGGGTGGATTTAAATTTGCATAACTTCCATGCGAACGGAACCAGAAACCTGATATTCTGATTTGAATATTCAAAATACACAATTTAACAGTCACGATGGCATAATCAAAAACCTTTTATTAGATTGCATACATTATTTTATAAATTTACATGTACATGGCCAGAAAAAAATGTTTTCATTTACCCTTTACCCAATGCACAGGATATCCAAATTTATGCGAACGGAACCAGAAACCTGATATTCTGATTTGAATATTCAAAATACACAATTTAACAGTCACGATGGCATAATCAAAAACCTTTTATTAGATTGCATACATTATTTTATAAATTTACATGTACATGGCCAGAAAAAAATGTTTTCATTTACCCTTTACCCAATGCACAGGATATCCAAATTTATTATTTTAAATGTCATTTTTTCAAAAAGTTTCAACAAAGTCATACAATGTGACCTCTCCCTCATTGGAATGAGCTCAAGTAGCTCATTCCAATGAGAGGTCACAAGGTAAAGCTTTGTTGAAATTTTTTGGAAATTCTTTTTCTTCATCTGCTTAATTTGTAATTCGTTAGGTAAAGGGTTAACCCCTTAAGGCCATTTCCAATTTCTACAACCTCAGAACAGGTGCCCTTTACATGCCATCATGAGGAGGTTCTGCTGACAATAGGCAAATTATCTGGGCAGTGGTTTCTAGTTACAGTCTTGGCTACTTGTTATAGCAGCCAAGACATGATTAGAAATAACTGCTAAACCTCTGGACATATAAAGGCTATGGGCTGGTGGGATTTCAGAACACTTTCCAGGCCCTTAAGGGTTAAAATTCTAAAAAGAAATATAAAATAAAAAAAATTTATTCTGTCAGTTGACGTTAGTGAAATGGGTTCTATCACCTCCAAATTACCGATACTTCCTGACACTATATCAGGACAGATACAGATTTAGTTCTCTACAGAAAACAAGTACTCCTGCACTTAAGCTGCTCCCATTAGAAGCAACATCAAAGGCAGAAATAAACAAAGAAAAGAATGCAGTTAGCCAGTGCCAATATGTTTTGACTTCTCTGTATATTCATCAACAGTAGTAAGTATATATCTGAAAAAAGTGAGAAGATAAGTTGGAAAAATGTCATTAAACTTACCTCAAACAATGCTATTCCACTGAATCAGCTATCCACAACTTCCCACTAAACTTATGACAAGACGATGTGTCCAGTTCCAAGACTGCTGGTAATTGACTGATCGAGGAGTACTGAACAAGAGAAAAAAAAAGCAATTTTCATGTCCTGTTTAGCCAGATGTAGGTCACTTGATTTTTCCAGAGGTTATTAACCATATCAATTCCAATAAGATATTTCCAAAGATAACAATTGTGAGGATTACACCAATTTATGTTTTTTCCAGATCTATTTTTCTTTTCAGAGCCATACATTTTAAACAACAGGTCAACCCTTATTGTAAGTTCTTTTATGAACTGCCTCAGTTCTGGAGACACACTGAAAGTACAGGACAAGAGCACAAACTTTCAGTAGAACACCCGCTCCATTCTCATGAAAAGTACTTGAGGCTAAATTCGCACAGAAAATTGACCAGTTAACCCTTAACTGGTAGAGTGCTGAATTATTTTTAGCCATCAAAATTTGTTCACATGTCTTTGCCTTGTTACAATTTATGGGAGAGTGCCTACAGGCACTCTCCCATAAATTGTAACAAGACAAGTCCCTACAGACCAAAGAATATCACTTCAAAGATAATACGAAACACATCCACTGAGTATGAAGCCTTCAAGTTGCAGTACCTTCACCTCAGAGTAAAGCCCAAATATGGGCTTCCAGCACTCTACCAGTTGAAGGCCCATTTCCAACTTTTACGACCTCGGAACAGGTACCCTTAACATGCAGTCATGAGGAGATTCTGCTGAAAATAGACATATTATCTTGGCAGTGGTTTCTATCCAAGACTTGACTAGAAGTCACTGCTTAGCTACTGGCAATGTGCAGGTGGTGGTTCAAGAAATTTGTCCTATCCTTAAGGGTTAAGGAAAATCATTCTGACAATCAAATTTTCCTTTAACAAATCGGCTCATTTGTGCGAAACAGTCCTCAATGTAACACTCCCATTCGAACACCATCAAAACAAGATTGATCAAGTATAAGCCAGGCCATGTCTGGAGGTTCACCCAATAACCCTCTGCACACTCTTGTCAAAATACTGTTTGTTTATTTATTGGGGTTTAATGCCACATTCAACAGCCTGGGTCACATTATGTCAGACAGTTTTATTGTGAAGGTAGCCGGAGTACCTGGAGAGAAACAACGACCAGTTGTCAGATTCCCCAGGTTACTAACTCTGCACAGAGTTATTGGCAGTTGAAGGCAAGTGCACCATCAGCGTACAGTATGCCTTCACAGTCCTGGCATTTTCAGGAGAGCGATGTATTCGCGCGCCTACTGCTCACCTTAAAAAAATGCAGGAGGGCGAAAACTAGTCCTCTTGGCCTTAGAAAATAATGATTAGCATAACCCCCTATTCCTAAACCCCACATCTTTTCAGATCTCTGGTTTGTTAGTGGTCTCTGTAAGATGGCTAAACTGCTTTTTCCATACCTCCAGGCCTTGCCGAGGCCTGGAGGGGCAGTGTAGTAATCTCACAGAGACTACCTTGTTAGCTGCACCAAATAAAATGTACAAAGCCCACTAGGCAGAATTCATTAATAGTAAAACTTCATTTTGCCAATTTTGGCTTTTGTAAGCTTAGGGAGAGCTAATCGCTCATCTAGGCCATGCGAGGGGAGTTATTTTTAGCCCTACTGTATTTTTAAGAATGCCAGGCCTGTCTTCGTGCACAGTGCCTCAATGCCCCCACAAGGAAATTGAGATTAAGTGGCTTGCTCAAGGGCATAATCTAGTTACCGCTGGTCAGGATTGTATCGTTAGTTAACCTTTCAGTATAAAGTCTGATGCACTAACCACTAACCATTAAACTTACCTCAAGATACTGTAATTTCAAGCAGCAACTTTTTCCCTTAACTCTTTACCCAATGTAACAGCAAAAACAGGCCCAACGCTATTCACAATTCAATTTTTATTACTTTTTCATGTTTTGTCACAAAAACATAGCTAATGACCCCTCACTGGAACAAGCTCGTTCCAATGAGGGGTCATAATCTATGTTTCTGACCCCCCCCCCCCAAAAAAAAAAATTAGTGCTTCGAGAATTTTATTTGTGTTGTCTGATTTTCGGGTTAGGTAAAGGCAGGGGCGGATCCAGGGGGGGTGAAAGGGGTGGCTAGCCACCCCCCTCTTTTGGGATGACAAATTTTTTTTTTCAAGCATTTGCTAAGTTGGCAAGCCGGATATCAACGGCACAACCTTTTCGGTGCGGTAACATATCGTAACTGGAGTAAGTTTACCGGTTTCTCCTAATTACTTTGATCCGTTCCGTGGAATATACTACCGATTCGCGGGATAGATTTGCACTCTGACGTAATGTTTCCTGTTTAAGTTTGGTGTGGTCATATTTTCGAAATTGTAAAGCCTCACAATCCATCGCAATCATGGGTGAGCCACCACCGAAAATGAAGAAAACCACTATTGATTCTTTTTTTCAACCTAAAGAGAAGACGACGAACATTCCGTCTGAAAATACACATGCAGAAACGAGCGGATCCACATGCAGTTCATCCAATTCTGAGCCGCAGGTGCCCCCAGCTGAATCTCCTGGAGATGATCAAGCTGCAACCGCGATACACACAATCTCCCCAAATGATATTGCCAATTTTGTCAATACCAGCGGTATGACAGATTCAGAGAAAGCATTTATGCTTAAAAACTGCTGGAAACCAGATGCTAATTTTGACAAGTTGGACAGCCGGGTTTATGAACATCGAGTAAAAGGGGGTGGAAACATCAAAAAGAAAACTGTATGTTTCCAACAATCTTGGTTAAGTAAACGGAAATGGTTAGCATACAGCGACCACGCGGAACTAAGGGGCGGTTGGTGTCTGCCATGTACCCTCTTTCTCCGGAGAGAAGAGAAAAATAAGCTCGGAGTATTCGTCAAAACACCATTCCGAAATTACAATAAGTCGAAGGAGTTGTTAGATGAACACGAAAGTAAAATTTATCATGCATCTTGTGTTGAGAAAGCTGAAATGTTGATGGCACAACAGGGTGATATATTACGTCGAATTGATGTACAAATGTCTGAACAAATGTCGAAAAACATGCAAGTTAATAGTTCTGTTTTGTGCCATATAATCGACGCAGTCCTTCTGTGTGCAAAACAGCAAATCGCTTTGAGGGGACACAGAGACGACAAAATCGAATTCGATGTTCCAGCTACATGTAATGAGGGTAATTTCATTGCAGTTATGCGTCTTATGACTGATAAGGTCCCGGAATTGAAAACCTATCTCACAAAAGGTCCAAAAAATGCACGTTATATTAGTAAGACAATTCAAAATGATATACTTCATATTTGTGCGGACATCATCCGAGAGCATTTCCGTAAATGTATTGAGAAATGTCCACATTTCTCCCTTATTGGAGATGAAACCACGTCCAATGGTCAAGAAATTCTCTCTGTTTGTCTGCGCTTGTTAGACACTATTTCGGGAAGTACACCTTTAAAGCGAGAAGTTTTAATCGACATGCGACCATTGACGCGAACCACGGGTCAATCAATCGCCCAAGAATTGCTCAAGTCTCTTGATGAGAATAAGATTAACATTCAACATTGTCGCGGACAGGCATATGACACCACGGCGTCGATGAGTTCGAAGTCGAAAAGCGTGAATGCTGAAATACTAAAACATGCCCCCGATGCCGATTACCAAGGTTGTTGTCTCCACTCGCTTAACTTAGTGATCTGCCATGGGTGCAAAATCACCCACATAACGAATATGATGGATGCATGCAGAGAATTATTCAGTTTCTTCGACAACTCCCCGAAACGTCAAAACTTTCTAGAGTTAGTCATCTTGACCAACGCACCAGAAACCAAAAAACTAAAACTTAAAAACTTGTGCAAGACCCGTTGGGTCGAACGACATTCCACATTTGAGGTGATATCCGACCTCTATGAGCTCACTGTATTAACTCTCAATGAAATATGTGAGCCTACCGACGATGAATCATTGTACCCCGATGAAACAGAGAATTGGAACTGGGATTCCTCAACGAAGGTTAAGGCAAATGGACTTCGTCATATGTTCCTTGATTTTGGCCATATAGTATCCTTCGTTAGCGCGAAAGATATGTTGGAACCCATGCTACCGATAGTAAAATGTTTGCAAGGGCGCATGGTAGAAGTGTTTTTTGGCTTTAAGAAGATTGGTGTAGTAACTGACACATATAATGACATTCGGGCGAACGTGGATTCGTGGTTCGACAGTGTTTATGCTAAAGCGATAACGTTGGCCAAAAAAGTTGGTTCAGAAGAGAAAATGCCACGTATATGCAAACGTCAGACGACTCGCCCGAATACTGACGCGAATACTCCATTTGAATACTGGAAGCGTACGGTTGTTATACCTTTCCTCGATGTTGTATGTAGCGAGCTCCGTGAGAGATTCAGCGAAGACAAACGAGCGCATTATCATTTGACCGCAATCGTACCGGAGAGCATTGTTCAAACTGATGACGATACATTAGCTTCCACTGGCAAATTTCTTGTTTCTAAATGGGATCATGTTCTACCCTCGCCCTCAAATTTTGAAAGTGAACTAGCGCGATGGAAAAAATTTTGTGAAAGAGAGATTGTAAATAAAGACATTCCTATCACGACCGTGATTGAACAATGCGCTGATGAAATGTTTTTTCCTAATGTCAGAGAGCTGCTGAAAATTCTTGCTGTTTTGCCTATCGGTAGCACGGAGGCGGAACGTTATTTCTCGTGTATCAGAAGAATCCATTCTTGGTTAAGATCAACCATGTCTACAACTCGACTGTCCGATTTGGCTGTATTGGCTATGCATGGCTTCAGTATTGATGTTGATGTGAATGTCGTGAAAGAGAGATTCATTGCTTCACACCCCCGTAGGATGCAGAGCTCGTCCCTGTTGTTTGAGTAATAATAATGAGAATCAGAATCAACATAATCTAATTGAAATCCTGATCACATTGAAATAAAACTTTCTAGTTGTGTAGATTTTTCAATCTTATTGCATCCTTAACGATTGTATTGTAATGAATTTATATAACTTCTATAATATGTAAGTGATTAGCAAGGCATGGGAATGGATTTCCCTACAGTTTAACTGTAGGGAAATCCATTCCCATGCCTTGCTAATCACTTACATATTATAGAAGTTATATAAATTCATTACACTGTTAGTTGATGTGACTCAATCGAGGCCATTTAATTCCCATAACCCGGTTTCCCGGCCCCATGTCCTTGGGTGTCGCAGGTGACCAGCCCATCAAAACTGTCTGATATGGCATAGACAATTACCCCTCAATCACACACAGTGGTCCAGGTAACCTGGACCACTGTGTGTGATTGAGGGGTAATTGTAAAAACCCATAACATTCGTTGACTTGTATGGGTGGATTATGCATGTATGTGGACCTCATGTCAAGGGTATTGGTGGGGGAGATCACTCAGATCAGCTATTGAAAAAATGAAGATAAACCCCACGAAGGCCCCCCAGAATGCACCATTCAGGTTGCTATTTTCAAAATTTTCCGAACGACGAGAGGGGGACACCCCCTCTCGTGCTCACCCCCGCTCGCTGCTTCGCAGCTCGGATGATGCTTCGCATCATATGGTTAGCCACCCCCCTCTACAAATTCCTGGATCCGCCCCTGAAAGGGTTTATGCAACAAGGAATTTAACTGATAGAGTGCTGATTTATTTTTAGTTGTAAAAATTTGTTCTTTGTCTTTGCTTTCTAACAATTTATAAGAGAGAGCCTGCAGACACTCACCCATAAAATGTAACAAGGCAAATCCATGCCGACTAAATATTTTCAGTTCAGATATTATGAAACAGACCAACAGAATATGAAGTCTTTAACTTGTGGCACATGCTTTTCAGAATAAAGCCCAAATATGGGCTTCCAGCTCTCTACCAGTTAAGCAATTTCGATTTTATTCAACAGAGCTCTGTCAAACAAGACTGAAATTGGTTAATTTCTATTGAATTGGTTGAATTCTCAGTTGCCATTGTGGGAAATTTGATATTTCAACATCAGTATACAGAGGGTTAAACTAATGATATTTTATTGAGTGAGAGAGCCCATTCCAACAGTGTGTCATATGACAGCATTTCCCAAACAATAGTAAAGGCATCCAACTAGCCACAATGATTCTTTGACTTTTACTAAATACCTCTTTCTGATAAAACCAGAAAAATCCATACCCACTCCTCTGCATGTCCCCCAAAAAATAAAATAAATTTTATACATGAAACAAAAATTATGAAAGTGTTAATGACACTGTACTATTGTGTTCCTAATAAACATACATGTATGTTTAATTTTGGGGATTTTTCCATCCTGTATGCACCTTATTTGAGCCTGTATGTTTATTAAAATTACCCTTCCAACAGGGAGATCTTCAAATTAGTAAATCTTCGCTGGATTGTGTGATAATCTTTTGTTTAGCACAGTGTATTCATTATTGTAATCATGATGCCTAAACACCTATTAGTTTTCTTTAATAAAACTAACTGCAATACTGGAAAATAAGTTGACTTTTAGATAAAATTAACTAGCATTACTCCCCCACCCCCGCATTGGATTTCCACCCTGTACTATTATTTGGGTCTGTACTTTTATTTAATTTTGATAAATGTTCCACCCCGTACTTTTATTCCCACCTGTACTTTTATTTGGAACACAAGAGTAGCTTACTTTGAGTTTATGGTTCATTTATGAAATTAATGACATAATTACCTAACTTATGTAGCACTATTGCATTACCTGGTGTTGCTCGGGTTGAAGGGGTTATGCGACATAGCCCATAAAACTTGCCAAACCCATGTTACTCCTGATAAACAATTGTCTCTAGGTACAGAATTTCATTAAACTTGGAATTTGTATTCCAAAGTTACTGTGGTTAATTTTTCATCGCAGTGTCGGGTGCAACCAGGACCCATCCAATGTCCCCTTTCTGTTCAAATTACCCCTAGGTGCCACGAGTTGTCTCGATTAACAAAGTTAATAGCGCTTGGAATGTGACAATGAAACTTTGCCTTCAATTTGTGATTTTAAGAAGCATTGGAAAAATTTTAATTGATTTGCCAAAGAAAAGTAAAATGTATGCAAATTAAACAATCACCCCCCCCCCCCCCCCCCCTCTCCCCCCCCCCCCCAAAGTTTTTGCTCAATCACTGTCCATAACTACAGAATTATGTGAATTTATGGCCAGTGGAAATCTGAAAAGTAGAGATGGGCAATATACCGAAAAACTGACCGATACCAATATCACAGGGATACTGAAAAACCAAGCAAACCAATCACTGAATATCGAAACCTTTAGAATTTTCAAATTTTCCTACATTTGCTATTTATAAGGCCTTGTTGATACTCGATAGCAGCTTAAGGCTTCATTTTCATGAAAGAAGGGCCTGAATTCTCACTAGACTACAAGCTATAGGTATTACAGAAATAAATATTTTCCCATAGGCTACCAATATAACGTTCAGGCGAAAAAAAAATGATCTCATAACTTTAATTTTGGCATTCAAATATCTTTTAAGTATAGCCCTTTAGACAACTTTTTCTGACCTGAAAACAGGGGGTCATGCATCAAATAAGAGAGAAAAATTGACATGAAGGGAAGTACCAGTCACATGCACATATTTTTCACAGAATTCCCTATAAAAACACACAAAAAGTAAATTCTATTTTATAAGTCCAAAAGTCATCAAATCACCCTCTTTTTTACCAGGAATAGTCAACAATAATGCAAGATGTAAATAGAATGTTTCAAATGTTTATTGAAACAATATATTTTCCCAAGGCTGTTTATTTTTAGAGATTGCAATATTTTTGAGTGTAACTTTTCAAGGCGGGTAACTCTAATTCAAATATTTAGTTCAGCGATACCTGTACATGCCCTGTTGCTAAGCAGTGATTTCTAGCCAAGTTTTGGCTGCATTAACAGGCAGCCAAGCAAGACTTGACTAGAAATCACTGCCCAAGTGATAAGTCTATTGTCAGCAGGACCTCCAAAGATGGAATGCTGAGGGCACATGCTCTGAGATCACAAATGCCTGAAATAGGCCTTTAAAGATTATTGTGTTTAGAACAAGCCACACAATTACTGTAGATATGATTCGTGTTGGAAAAAAAATTAAAAAATTCCAGTGCTGAACTCATTGGTAGTGGCATTTGTAGCACTGTGGTAGAATGATCCAAGAACAACTTATTCTGAATTTCCCTAATGTGAATTTCCCTTTGGTACTATCAGTAAATCTCAGTCAAGTCAGATACCGAATACCGAACTCATACTGTGGTATGCCTCCCAATAAAAATTCAGAAACCGATACTAAACTCAAAATTACAATACCGCCCATCTCTACTGAAAAAGTGAACACAGCTTTTGTTTTGTTATATGGTCATCATAAAAGCTTTCAAATTTCGAATCATTATGCCATAGGGTTGTGAATTAATAATATGAAAACAAAAAATAATTAAGTTTTTGCACATTCAAGGGGCATAACTTTAGAATTACATGCATTTGAAATCTGAAAATGTCACTTGACCTTTATTTTATAATCATAAAAAAAGTGTTAAGTTTCAAATTAATCCTGCAGATGAAATTAAAGTTAACTTAACCCTTTACCCAATGCAGATGATATCAAAATTTATTATTTTAAAGATTATATTTTCCAATTTTTTCCAAAAAATTCAACCAAACAATATCATGTGACCATTCAATGGACCGAGCTTGGTGGGCTCATTCCAATGAGGGATCACATGATATGGTTTTGTTATTGAATTTTTTTTTTCTACTGTTGAATTTGTATATTACGCTGACAGGTGCAGCTGATTTGTTTGGTAAACGGTCAAAGAAACCCCAAAATAATAAAAAAAATTTGCACTGTCAAGGCCACAACTTTGGAATTAAATGCACTTTAAAGCAGAAATTAAACTCGATATTTTTTCTGCTAGGGGGTGGGGAGGCACAGATGATGCACGGAAATAATGAAAAAATCTTGAAAATCCAGTCTTAACCCTTTACCCAACATAACGGCCAAAACCGGCCAGCGTTATTCTAAAAAATCGCCAATTAATTTTTATTAATTTTCAATTTTTTGTCTCAAAAACATAGGTTATGACCCCTCGTTGGAACGAGCTCGTTCCAATGAGGGGTCATAACCTATGTTTTTGAGACAACAAATGAAAAAATTAGTTATTCAAGAATTTTTTTTGCCAGTGTTGTCTGCTTTTCGTGTTAGGTAAAGGGATAACTCCTTTTAAATAAATAAACAATACAGATGTAAAATTTGAAAACATTTTGCTAAAGTTATGGCATGGAATGCATTTAGACATATATATGGACATATGGACAGAAGTACAGATATATGGAAAGACAGAATTGTAACAATCCTACAGGCAAGGACAGATAAAATTCAAGGCTATCCAAGGCCATTTCTAGATATATTTCAGCATTTTTCCAGACCCAACCGCAGTTTTTTCATTGTGTAATTTATTTACTTATTTGACACCTTTGGCAGCCAGGGTCACCTCACATCGGACAGTTTTACGAGTCGAGAAGTTGTAGTTACTTGGAAAGCCACAGAGCAGCAGGAGCAACTGTCAGACTCCCCAACGTACCAACTACTCCCAAGCAGGGTCAGCACTGGTTGAAGTTAGTGCACCATCGATGAACAGTAAGTCTCACTACACAGTTCCACTGTGCCCTCCCCCCTCCAACCCACAGGAGCAATCAGGATTAGGTATCTTTCCTAAGGACACAATGTGGTTACCACTGGATAGGATCGAACCATGGACCTTTCAGTTTGCAGTCCAATACCAGTCCTGGAAATGAGATGGGTGCAAGTGCAATTGCTGCTGTCAGCTCCCGTGTTTTCTAATTTACGGGAGCTAAAAATGTACTTGTTGAAAAATATGGTGGAGCACTAATATACTGTGAGGGCATATAAATGTGTGTTGTTTTGAGAAATCAGCACTCTGTGGCCAGTTGTCATAATTCAGCATTTCCTTGCACATTTAACCCCTTGAACATGTGCGGCCGCTTTTCAGGCCAGGAAAAGGATACGTCATATCTTCATTAAATAGGATGGCTGTTCAGTAAATGTGTTGGGTAGACCAATCAATATTTTCAATGTGCAGCCCTAAGGCTGCACATTGAAAATATTGATTGGTCTACCCCTAATCATGAATATGGACTCCTCTAATTGCTGCCATTGAACTGGCATGGAAGATACCACTAGAGTTCAAAGGGTTAAGGTTTCTGTGTTGGTGACAGTATTCCCTCAAAAATTCATATGCTAACATTTTACGGGTTCAATTTACTCCCATCTCTGATTTCACGGGAGCTTAAAACTGCACCCGTCAATTTTGTTCATTTCCAGCTCTGCAGTACCCCAACCACTGAGCCACCAGACTCCCCTTCATTGGGTAATAGGAAACAAGTACATTTTTGAGGAGGCCTTAGTGCACATCTAATCCAGACATGTTAACTCTCCCGGAATGCCCGGGAAAATCCCGGAATTTCAGTGTAGTTCCCGGCCTCCTGGTCGGGAATCAGTTTTGGACCAAAAATCCCGGAAAACAACAGTCAAATATTTCGTTCCTGTTGTAACTTATGAAAAACGTTCGGAGTCAAATCACATGCATTTCAAACTCTGGTAAAAACTCACGAAGCAGTAAAATATGGATTTAAGTTGGATTTAAGTTAAATTTATTTAAGAAAAGGTTATTTTACGATATATATTTCAACTGTGTTCATGTTCATTTCTGGGGTTTTTCTTCGGAGATTTGTGATAAATGTGCGAGTGTCGAAGTGAAAATAGGTGACTTACTTTCAAAAAATTGAAAACTCCACCTTCATTTAAATGCAGTTTTTGGAAATTAAAATATATGAAAAGGAATTAAATAATATATATTTATTTATTCCTTCATAGAATGCTTTAATTCTCATCCCTTTTCCAAAATCAAAACGTAAACATCAACTATTTAGCACAGCTTAAAAGTAGGTTAATGTCGCTTAGGATGCCGAAAAATTATGACAGCATATTTAAACACAATGGACTTTTTTCTAACACCACATTTATTCTGTTGTGCTGACTACAGAACTGTTAACTGTAGGCCATCTGTAACCAGAAAATTTTGAATGGAATTGAACAAAAATGCTTCAATGATGAAAAGAAAAGTTTTGTTTAGGGCATAAGCGTCCCACATGCATGAAGTTTGATAAAGATACTTCCTGAGTACTAATGTTCTTGAAGTAACTGAACATCAGGACATCTTTTCCTTTTAACATTTCCAGACTTGGGAAATTATTAGCTAAATAGACTTTGATAAGAGCAAACCACAGGTGGATGTGCTCTGTGGGACAGTGTGGGTGGGTGGGGAGGAAGGGGGGGGGGGGTCATGAAGAAGAGGATATGGGGGGGGGGGGGGGTCAACTCAACAGTTATGTTATGATTTTTTTAATTTTTCAACATAGCATAAATGCATCAGCATAGTTGACAACTAGTTCTGGATATAACCTCGTGTTAATAGTGGTCCGTGAGCTGAAAATTCACAAGTTTTTTTCTTTTATTTTGCCCCCGCGCGAACATTTCCCTGAAATCCATCCCATTTCCCTGAAAATCACCCTCAGGTTCCCTGAAAAATTATTCTGGAGGTTAACATGTCTGATCTAATCCAACCAATGAGCATAATCAGTTAGTAAACTTAATAATGCAATAGGTCACTAAGTTTAAACAATAAACCACTGATTGTGTATCAACCCTTACTATGATGTAGTCAACATCTCCTGACAATATTGATCTGATAAAAATTTCAATATATTTGATGGAATACTGATTACCACTAGAATTAAGTCATTGAGTTGATTCTGGTGAAATGTCATTAAAAGATGTTTACTTAGGATAAGCTGTAAAATTCAGTCGCATATCATCATCAAAGTTTCAAAGTTATCATCATCGAGTTTGATCAAACCGATCAATTATCAGATAATTACAAAAAATATCATCTGCGCTTGGCCAAAATGACTTATTTCTATTTAGAATGAGGTTACAAAAAATAGCCAGCTATTGTGAAGCTTTGAGAAACTGTTATGATTGAGGAGCCAGGCAGTAGTGAATCAATTTTTTTTTTATGAATGCTGAAAGTAAAAAAACTATGTCATGTCACATGAACTCTACTTTACATAACATACAGTGTTGTTCAATATGAGATGTGGAATAGAAGAAACCCATCAAATGTTTCTTCAACCTGAAATAATAGCTGAACTCAATTTCACAGTGAATCACTTTCATAACCACATTTTTCACTAATTAGTGTCAAATCAAGGACAGCTTTGGCCTAACTTAACCCCTTCCTGTTATAACATAGGGCTGCATGATATTCCAGGGCTTATATTTCGTCTAAATTTGTGAGAATCAATTTGGATTCTCGTGAAAATGGTTGCGAGAATCCATACCTACTATGAGTGGTCCAGGATCCCATGACGCCACCATGGTTGAACCACTGTTGTATACTGATAACACATGCTAACCTTTTACCCAACACACTTTTTTTAATTTTTAAAACTAAGTTTGATAATTTTTAAACAATAAATAATAACTAAATGATAAAATAATTAAATGAACAATATTTACCAATAAAATCTTACAAATATGGCTGTCATTGGAACTGGCTCAATAAGCCGGTTCCAATGACAGCCATATTTGTAAGGTTTTATTGACAAAGTGTCAGGATATTTCAGGTCATGTTAGCCTTCTATTGGTAAATTTGTTGCCGCTGTGTTAGTTAAAGGGTTAAAATGACTCAATTTTTTTTTCACGCGAATCCTAGCAGAGGTGCAGCGAGAATCTACATGGATTCTCGTCGGTTTTATTGCGCGAATCTTTGTGCGAATTGATTCTCGGATTCTCGTCGAAATATAAGCCCTGTATTCCAAACTGAATTCCAGTATCAGTATTCAAAAAAATACTGCGGTATACCGCTATATCGAAAGCCTGTTCAGATATCTGAACATTCATACCACAATTGTAACTTGAACCATCACAGTGGAATGAATTAGCATGATGCAGTTCGGATAACCCTTTACCCAATGCAGACAATATAAGAATTTATTATTTTAAATATTAGTTTATCAAATTTTTCCAAACATTTCAACAAAATAATATCATGTGACCCCTCATTGGAACGCGCTTGATGAGCTTGTTCCAATGAGGGGTCACATGATATGGTTCAACTG
Source organism: Pictodentalium vernedei (assembly GCA_031216915.1). Lineage (NCBI taxonomy): Eukaryota > Metazoa > Mollusca > Scaphopoda > Dentaliida > Dentaliidae > Pictodentalium > Pictodentalium vernedei. The sequence continues at coordinate 207,814,096 of CM062288.1, read as the reverse complement.
CTGGATTTGTATATTACGTGGGCGGATGCAGCAGATTCATTGGGTAAAGGGATAATATTATTCACTTGAGACAACAGTTAAAACTCAAGAGATATTGAAAATTAAATTGTAGGTACATGTAAATAAAAAATGCCGATAGGATCACCGATACAATGTCGAGTTGTGAAAGTACAAAAGTGGGTTTAATCATTATCAACTTATCGTCCAGAAACCAATTGTTTACAATTTACTATGTGAAGGGTCACTGTGACCTTGACCTTTGACCTAGTGATTCCAAAATACATAGGGCTCTTTCTTGCACCAATGCCAACCAACCTATGAAGTTTCATGAACGTAGGTGGAACCATTGTCAAATTATCATCTGGAAACCAATTGTTTATGATTTATTATGGTCAAGGTCACTGTGACCTTGGCCTTTGAACTAGTGAGACCAAAATAAATAGGGGTCTTCCACTCGCCTAGGCCAACCTACCTATGAAGTTTCATGAATGTGGGTCAAACCATTATCAAGTTATCGTACGGAAACCAATTGTTTGCTATTTACTATGTTGAAGGTCACTGTGACCTTGACCTTTCACCTAGCAAGTCCAAAATAAATAGGGTTCTTCCTCTCACTGATGCCAACCTAACCATGAAGATTCATGAACAAGGGTCGAACCATTATCAAGTTATCATCTGGAAACCAATTGTTTTGATTTACTATGTTCAGGGTCACTGTGACTTTGACCTAGTGAGTCCAAAATAGGGTTCTTTCTCTCACAAAGGCCAACCTACATATGAAGTTTCATGAATGTGGGTTGAACCGTAGTCAAGTTATCATCCGGAAACCAATTGTTTACAATTTACTATGTTCAAGGTCACTGTGACCTTGACAATTGACCAAGCAAGTCCAAAATTAATAGGGTTCTTCCGGAAACCAATTGTTTATGAGGCAGCCAGCAATGATGTAAAAACATTGCTAAGATAAATGCTGCCTATTGGTTGAGATCTCAAGGAAGAATACACTTGGGGAAAACTTTTCAAAGCAACATCGAGCCAGGTCAGTTTTTTAATTCACTTGAGATATTATTGCAAAAGACCTGTATGGCAAATATTAGTCAAATCGGATAACATTGGTTCAAATTATTGCGCTAACGAGCTCAAAATTTGTAAAAATTAGACTAATTAAAGCCCATAACTTTGTAACAAAAAATTGGGCCAGCCAGTTTTCGAACTCGCTTTAGATATTATTGCAAAAGATCTGTAGGGCAATTAGTCAATCGGAGATTGTTTGTTCAAGTTAATGTGCTAATTAAGGCCCATAAGTCTGTAACAAAAAAATCAGGACGGGTCAGTTTTCGAAATTCACTTGAGATATTGTTGCAAAAGACCTATATGGCAAATATTAATCAAATCGAAGAACATCTGTTCAAATTAATGCGTTAAGCTCAAAATTCGTAAAAAAAATTACTAATTAAGGCCCATAACTCTATAGTGAAAAATAGTCGTGCCAGTTTTCAAACTCACTTGAAATATTATTGCAAGCAAGTTTGAATCGGAGAACATTTGTTGAAGTTATTGCGCCGAGATCAAAATTCGTTAAAATTTACTAAATAAGGCCCATAACTCTGCAACAAAAAATCAGGCCAGGCCAGTTTTCAAACTCGCTTGAGATATTATTACAAAAGACCTGTATGGTAAATATTAAGTCAAATCGGAGAATGTTTGTAAAAGTTACTGCGCAAAATGTGTGAGGATGCTCCGATGCCCACCCACCTGCCTGCCCACCTGCCTGGACGCACACCGACCATCTCCAAACCATAGGTCCTGGTCGTTAACACAACTTGACCATAATGTGGCAGTTTGTGACTGTTTGAAGACCCAAGGGTTAAAGAATGCTTTTCTAAAACAATTGCGATTTTATATGTAAACTCTCAATGGATTATTCTTATTAGACCATTCAATGAGGCGATCACATTTTCATGATTCATTTTATGATTTCGATATATTAATCAGTGTTCAAAAATTAATTACTTTAACTTCCACTGAAATATATGAGTATGAAAAATTATCTACAAAAATATGTTAAGGCAGTAAAACATCAAAAAGAATAATATTTTTTCAGCAATGGCAGACAAGCATAGGTCGATGCCTGTGCCAATCTTAGGTGACTCCCTATCCCCATGGTTCATTAAGTATTCCATGTCACTAGTTTTAAACAGACATGTGGATTTCATGGCTTTATTTACATATATTGCCAGCCCCAAGAGATGTGGGTCAAGGTTGGTGCTCCCCACCCCGTCTCCCCCACAGCTGTTTATCAGACTTATGCTTGATTAATTCTGGTGACAAGAAATTATTGAAATCTTTTGTTACAGTTTATCGAAGAATTCCTATAGGCAACCTCCAATGAGCCAGACATGCGGGTGCCATATAGTAACAAGCCAAGACCAATACCGGGTCTGGACCTGCGTCGCTGCATGCAATTGATTACAGAGATGAACAGACTTCAAAGTATCGGCAAACAGGAAGTGGCTGCACTGCAGATCTGAAAATTAGATACACGATACAACTCATCATTATGAAGCAGCTGACCAAATATAAAATCATTCCCTTTCATAGAAGCCAAGAAAACTTTCACGGTAGAAGTGTTTCGGACGGACTGACAGACGGACTGACGGATGGAGTCGAGCGGTTACTAGACCTGCTCTGCCGCTGGTGACGCAGGTAAAAATACCATAAATGTGAAAAATCCCCTAAATCCCTAATCTGAATTTGCCAGAAAATTAAGATCTGTTTAACCCTTTACCCAACACAACCAGCCATTGCTACTCTAAAAAATCGGCAATTAATTTTCATTATTTTTTCATTTTTTGTCTCAAAAACATAGGTTATGACCCCTCGTTGGAATGAGCTCATCGAGCTCGTTCCAATGAGGGGTCATAACCTATGTTTTTGAGAAGAAAAATGAAAAAAATTAGTTATTCAAGAATTATTTTTGCAAGTGTCGTCTGCTTTTCATGTTAGGCAAAGGGTTAACAAACAATGGACAGAAATAAAAACTGAAACCGAAACCAGAACCATGACTCGACTTTTTTTCACAACCAACACCAGAACTGAAACTTGAGGTAACTTTCACAACTGAACAGCCCAATATAGGCAGCCAAGAATTCACCAGAAACCACTGCAAAGGTTTTGTAACTTCCATCAGCAAGACTACCAAAGGCTTGCTTCTTGGAACATGTTCTACTTGTAAGAAAAGAAAACTCACCACACTTGGAACTGTGCCACTAAAATTTAAACTCAATATATAAGTACAGTGGAACCCTGTTAATTAAATAGCCACTTTGCCAAAGAAAATTATTCGATTACAGATGTATTCAATTAATGGGATTGTGTCACTTTCCTGTATTCTTGAGATAAACTTAGCATTTATTCTATTATATCTTGGAGCTCTGTCAAACAAGATATAATAGAATAAATGCTAAGTTTATCTCAAGAATACAGGAAAATGACACAATCCCATTAATTGAATACTCCTGTTAACTGAATAATTTTCATTGCTAAGTTTATCTCAAGAATACAGGAAAGTGATACAATCCCATTAATTGAATACATCTGTAATCGAATAATTTTCATTGGCAATGTGGGGCTCTGTCAAACAAGATATAATAGAATAAATGCTAAGTTTATCTCAAGAATACAGGAAAGTGACACAATCCCATTAATTGAATACTCCTGTTAATCGAATAATTTTCATTGCTAAGTTTATCTCAAGAATAAAGGAAAGTGATACAATCCCATTAATTGAATACATCTGTAATCGAATAATTTTCATTGGCAAAGTGGCTATTCAAGGACAAATAGGTTTATAGACAAAGGAAAACTGGGGAGAATCTGGGTAATTTATAGACAGGTTACAAGATTTTTTATTCAATTAACATGAGTTTACTCTATAACCTATATTCAATTAACAGGTCAAATTTATACTGGAGATATAGTAAATGGTTTTGTGTTGGGAAATTATATTCAATTAACAGGGTTATTGAGTTGAGAGATATCTAATTAAGTGGACTCCACTGTATAAGGCTTGTTGTTTAGGCTAGTAAAAAAAATACTTGTCTCAGAGGCACCTGCCTCGCCATTGAAAAGCTGTTTCATCACTCCTTTTTTATTACTTGGAAATCACTGACACTATTTCTAACTTGTAGGATAAAGATTTAACCAACTTCATCTTGTTTGACAGAATGCGCTGACTTCTGTCAAACAAGATACAGTTGGTTAAATTTGCAACTGTATTTTGGGAAATTTTCACTGCTGAAAAAATAGGCCGATGAAATCGTCAGATGTGTACCCATACGCGCAACTAGTAGAAAGCTGTATGATGGAGGGCCACCACGGATGCCGACATTATGTACACCATACATGGTTTGGGTACATACAGAAATGGATTGGAGGAGTGTCTAATTTGTTGGATAAAGGGTTAATATCTCCGGACAAATTATCAGATTTACATAAAAAATTATACAGCACAGCACATCAGTAACCTGAATAAATATATAAAGTAACACGACAATCAGATTAATATTTTTTGAGTTATCTCATGCCAAAGGGATTGGAGGAATTTTCAATTTGAAGGGTAAAGGGTTAATATCTCAGGATCAAATTATCAGATTTACACCCAAAACTAAACAGCTCGGCACATCAGTAGCCTGAACACAAATGTAAAGTAACTTGACAATCCAAGCAATATTTTTCAGGTTATCGAATGCCAAAGGGATTGGAGGAATTTTCAATTTGAAGGATAAAGGGTTAATATCTCAGGATCAAAATAACATATTTACACCAAAAACTATACAGCTCAGTACATCAGATAATATAAGGAATTCAATTTCTAATGCCAAATATTTTCAGGACTGTTTTCAAGTGTTTTGTGAACTAACAAAAATTAAAAAAAATAAAAAGCCTCCCTTCCTCATAAAATTGAGAGTAAATTGTTGAGAAACAAGAAAATCTTTTTTAATAGGCCTTATTATAAATTGTTACTGATTTGCATTGACAATGGTATAATTATTATTATTTAAGAACTGAAAATTAATTTTTGTACCAAAGTTCATGAAAATCAAAACTGATTCTTGCAAATCTCCATGAGAATTAAGACCTATTTTGAGGGAGGTGATACAAATTCTGTACACTGCAAATGCAGTGTACAAGCACATACGTCAGGGTTCCTGCAGCTAATGAGTAAGTGGATTCCAGGCTTTTCAAGGCCAGTTTCATGCCATATTCAAGGTTTTTCAAGGCTTCATAGAAGTAAAATTCAAGGCTTTTCAAGGTCACTGACTAAAAATCGAGAATACAATACCAGCAGAAATAAGTTGTAGGAAAATCATAAGAAAATTTTGATTATGCATGGGAATAAAGTGCAGAAAGTCCCATGTTCTCGAGTGAAAAGTTCTTCATACATACTTTGCATTCAGCCGAATTATCATCACTAAAAACTGGTTTTATCCAATGTCTGTATTATTCATGTTTCAACCAGTATGACCAGAATTCACATTTCTCCATGCCCTCAAATTCAACATAATTTTCAATCACAAAAGAAAGACACGTTTGTTTTCCATTTCACGGCCTGAATCTCCCCAGTCAAAACATTATTTTGAGTTGCCAGTTTTCATTGGGTAATAAGCACAGACCACAATACGTCAGACATTTTCATCGGATAATAAGGATCAACAGCATAGAAGAAAGAATTGCATCACTCTTTATTCGGCACACTTTGGCCAGATGTACCAGACTCCATCAACTGCTATCATAATTTTAATAATGGGAACGGGTCAGTCAGGCTCTTAGCCAGTATGGCCTCAGACCATTTCAGCCGCAATATGTTTCGGCATGGGGGCATTTCAGCCTGTGATTCCTGAACGTTTTGGCCTCCACATTTGGCAAAGCCCATCACAAAAAAGTTTTTATATTTTGAAAGATTGTTTTCAAGGATATTCCAGGCCACTTTTGGAGTTTTTGAGAAATTAAATGACTTTCCAGGCCTTGAAAACTGATTTTTAAATTGAAGGCTTTTCAAGATTTTTCAAGGCCAGCAGGAACCCTGAACTTAGTTACAATTTGTTAACAGGTACTATTTATAGAAACAAACACAAGTTTTCAAAAGGGATTTGAAGGAAACTGTATACTTGACAAATTATTACATGCCTGTTCTATGAAATCCCCATCTATGGCAACTCTAAACCATGCAGAAAATGAAAATCTGTTCCGCACACATGTGCGAAACGGACATCGTTGGCATACTATTTTTAAATAGAAGCAAAATTTCACTCAAATTTTCTACAATCATGCAACACAGTTACAATTTGAATCCCTAGCGATAGCTGAAAATCATCCCCGGAGTTCCATTGTGTTCTATGTGCCAGTGGCACATAAACACATTGGAACTCAGGGGATGAAATAGTAACACGGGTTCCCCTCGCAAATTTGGTTGGCGATAAAATGTGTTCTTTTTGTTGATATTTGTCAAATGAATTGCTGAGTGTCCTTCGAGTTATTGGAGGTGTTTTTTATAGATGTGAAGGCATGTAATAAACGCAGAATGACGTACGTGTGTGCATGGGTTAATCGATATGGCACTTGTGTCGTCGCAGAAGGATAAAATGAGAGGCCACAGGCCATATCGATTAACCCATTCACACATGTGTGTCGTTCTGTGTATATATGTGAAATACATTTCTGTACATTAAAGGAAAAAAGAACATGCTACTCACAAGTGTAATTGCCAAATTATGAATTCATACCGCTTTTATGTTTCTTTATCTGAAACATAAATCAATTTTATTAACTTGGGTAAAATATCACACAGGAACCATTTAATTTTTATTTTTTAAAGTTTGCATTGGTTATAAAACGGAAATATGCGGCAGCCAAAAGGACCATGCAGGTGGGTCTGAGAAACAGATTTTTAACTTTTTCGGGCCATATATACAAAATCTTGTTTCAGCCTCATTTGTTACTGAGATAACATTGAGATATGGTTTCAGAAACATGAGTGAGACAATGATACAGTAGAATCCTCTTAATTGAATATCCATTTTGCCAGTGAAAATTATTCAATTAACAGGAGTATACAATTAACAGGGATTCATAGAGCTCTGTCAAACAAGATATAATAAAATAAATGCCTGTATTGGATGTAGTGAGGCCAAAAAGGTTGATAAATAAGGGGAATTTGTTGCGTGCCACAGTAATTTTTTCGACATATTACAAAAATTTATATACAATTAACAGGAGTTTACTCTACAACCCATATGCAATTAACAGATCAAATTTGTACTGAAGGTATGGTAAATGGTTTTGTGTTTGAAAATTATATTCAATTAAAAGGGATATACAATTAAGAGATATCCAATTAAGTGGGCTCCACTGTTCAACATTTTGTGTGTAAACATAATAGTGATAATACAGATGGGACAAATGTAACCTATGAGAACAAAATATTATTGGCCGACAACTAAATTGAAACGCATCTAAATAGTAAGAAAATGTTATCATGCTATTACAACTTTTCAATCAAGACCTAATAAAGGGTTTCAGTGCCAAAACCACATACTTTTGTGATGGAGACCCTCACTGGGGTACTGCAAATGTTCCCGGGCAAAAATGTTCTCGAGGGAGCTCAAAGCATTCTCGAGTTACAGCCCAGAAACAGTTTTCAGACTGGAAAACCCTAACCTTCACTTTTAACCATTTGACCACCAAATTACCATGGTTCATTCCTGTCCCCTAAGATGTGAACCTATAAAGGTTCATGGTCCTGGCTCAGAGCATTGTCAAGTTACGAGTCCAGAAACAGTTTTTGATTTAGAACACCCTGTGACCTGAACCTTTTGACTCCAGATCGGTAGGATTAGGGCTGCACAGTATTCAAAGCTGAATACCGGTATCAGTGATCAAACTTTTATCAGTATATCGAAAGCCTGTCCAGATATCTGAACAGGGATGCACAAATTGAAAATTTAGACAACCCCAAAACGTTTATGCAAAAAAAAATCTGGATAACCCTCCTAATTTAGATAACAATTCACATGTATATTCGTTTTTTGTTAATGTGTAATATATAGAGCTGCCACGGTAAGCCGTATACCCTGTGTGCATCTGGTTGCAAAGAAACTCAACCAGTTAGAAAGGCCATCAGGCAGATAACCATACTCCCGATATTGAGTCCGATAATATGAGGTACTGATTACTACTGAAGTCAGGAACAACCCATGTTGAACTATTAAGAAATTCTTCTCCACACCGGCATTCATAGGGGGTATATTTTGTTGACATTACTCACAGAAAATCAATGCACTGTAGACACAATGTCATTAAACATTAGCTTTGTACCTGTCCTACATCATGGAATACTGTTTTGTCAATCAACTTCAAAGAACAAGAGGCCCAAATGGGCATTAATCGCTTACCTGTCAAAGTGGTTAAAAGAAGTATTTAGGGTCAAATTCAGTTAGACATGGTTCATCCACACAACAAAGGAATGAAGACATGAAAAACAAATTTCATGGAAAAACACTAAGGAATGGATTTGAACAAACCTGAACCTAACATGCCCTCACACAACACCCACAGAGAGCCCAAATATTAAGCCAGGAACTCAAATGGAACAAATTTGAATCTGATCCCCATTGAGATGTTATATACCAAATAAGAAAGAATTCAGACTGGTAGATCTGAAGAAGAAGGTTTTTAAAGAAATGCCCTCACACTGCACTAAGTTCAATTTTGGGCTCAAATAGGGAGCCAAAATATTAACCAAGGGACGCGATTTGAACAAACTTGAATCTGACCCACCTAGAGATGTTGGATACCAAATATGAAAGGATTCTGATTGGTGGATCTGAAGAAGATTTTAAACAAAAATTCACTCATATTGCACTAAGTTAAAACTCAGTAGGGCCGAGCAGTTTATCACTCTAAATCTTTCAAAATATATATTGCAGCCAAACATTTTGTTACATCTAACTGCCACACCCAACACCCCCCCCCCCCACCCCCGACAAGGAAGGGAGGGGAGGACATTTTTGCATAAAACCACTCTAATTCCTCTAGGAACTCCATTTTGAAAAGAATCGGGAAAAAAATTACAAATTTTGGTCCAAAGATTCCAAGTCAGAACCAGATCCAAAATTTTCAGGCTAAAATTTTTTTTTTTTTTTCATCTCAAAATTGAACAGAGCATTTAAAAAAATCGTGAGAAAGTTTCTGGTTTAGGGCACCCCGGGACCCAGACTTTTGGCCCCCTAAACCAAAAGGACGTGAAGTTCAACTGAGACACGAAGCATCGAGGTTGAACATAAGTCCAGAACTGCAAACCTCAGACCATGTTACCATCAATTCATCACAATAATGTTTATGTTCCAATAAGACCCTATCCATAGCCCAAAACCCACATAGTGAAATTAACAAGGTAACTTTTAACGATAACAAGTTTAGTAAATAAACCTCTTGTGTTCCCCATGACATCACTGGGCAAATAATCAATGAATCAGAAAAAGGTCCAGGTTACTCCATACAGTTCAAATAGTAAACTGTTTGTAATTTAAACAATAGTTCCTTCGATAACATCGTCTGGTAACATGTGAAAAATCTACAAAAATGAAGTGGTTCGCAAGTCACATCATTGATGGAATAATTGCAAAATGATCAATGTCTTTTCAAATATTTCATGTTGTGACATCAGATGGTAACATATGCTACTGGAGCCATAAACATAGAAGAAACTACCGGTACACATGCTCTCATCCAATCTGAGGGCGAGGATTTTATTCTTAATGGAACAGAATTCAATAAATGCTTAGTTTATCTTTAGTAAACCGGAGAATGACCAAATCCCTGTTCATTGAATTTTACTCTTGAATATTTTCCCAGCCACAATGGCTATTCGATTAACTGGATTTCATTCTACTAATCAGAACACTTACAGTGTACAGAATTATTACCGATTGTTTTCTTGCAATGTTCTTTCTGGTTGGAAATTCAGCCATGTATTCTACTGATGCTTCAGAAGAAATCATCAAAACCAAAATGCCAAGTTTTGCTACTGGGAATGTCTTCAAAAGATGTCTCTGTCAAAACAAGAAAGAAAGATGTTGGTAAGTGTCAAGTTATGTAGAATACAGGGATGAGAGTGGAAGGTATCTGAATTTTCTTAAATAAGCTGAAACTCTCATTATTCAACCCTTAAGGGCCTGGAGAGTTTTTTTATACATTTTTGCTTCACTTTGACTATCCACATCCTATGCCTTTGCAGTTGTTTCTTGGCAAGTCTTGGCTGCTTATCTAGGCAGCCAAGACTTTCTTAGAAACAACTGCCATGGAACTTTGAATGTAACTTGCAAGCTTACCCCAAAACTGCTGAGGCACCTGTTTAGTTGTAGAAAAATGTGATTAAAGTCAGAATTAGGCCCTTAAGTGTTAACCTGAATTGAACCTGAAACAAGAGCTGGACTGTCGTTCGGTGCATACCCCCATGTGGTGTACCGCCTAGTGTGGGCATACCTATGACCAAATATTATAGAAAACAAGTTCCACAAGTAATAAAAAAAAAAAAATAATCTGACAAGACTGAAAATCATTCTAGTCTTGGGAAATGCTACAATTTAAATACATACCAAGTTCCATAATAATAATTTAGTTAAGTTATGAAAGTTATGAATATTCTCAGACGTAGTCACACACGAACAGATGGATGCACAGACGGATGCATGTAATCCAGTATACCCCCCCCCCCCCCCCCCCCCCCCATTTTCTTCGAAAGTGAGGGTATAATTATCTGACAACACCGTAATTCATTCTCGTCTTGGGCAATGTTACAATTTAATTGCATACCAAGTTTCATTTAATTCCATAATGATTTACTTAAGTTATGAATATTCTTGTATGGATGGATGGATGGATGCACAGATGGACAGATGCAATCCAGTATACCCCCCCCCCCCCCCCCATTTTCTTCGAAAGTTTTCAACAATTTCCAATAATTTCTAAGGCAAAAGGTATAGTAAATTGTTTGGTGTTTGGAAGTTTTATGCAATGAGGCAGACGCCTTTGTCATAGGCAAACTGCATGCCATATTTCTGAAATCTGATAACCCATACCTGAGATACAGGCTGAACAGACAAATAATGTCTATTTCCTACAATTTCTAAGTCAAAAAAGGGGGATACCTCTAAAAAGGAGAATGTGAGAAATATCGCTGAATCCTTTTTTTAAAGCCTATACCATAAGCAATGTTCACGGCAAATGTCATTGCAATAGAACATTTGATACCCGAGATACAGGCTGAACAGACAAAATTTGGCACGGACGGACACAATTTCTAAGTGAACAAGTAATAAAAAAAAAAAAATAATAATCTGACAATACTGAAAATCATTCTAGTCTTGGGAAATGTTACAATTTAATTACATAGCAAATTCCATAATAATTTATTTAAGTTATGAAAGTTATGAATATTCTTGGATGCACGGATGCATGAACGCACAGACGGACAGACGCATGTAATCCAGTATACTCCCCCCCCCCCCCCGCCCCCCCATTTTCTTCAAAATCCGATAACCCATACCTGAGATACAGGCTGAACAGACAAGTAATGTCTATTTCCTACAATTTCCTAGTCAAAAAAGGGGGATAACTCTAAAAAGGAGAATGTGAGAAATATCGTTGAATCCTTTTCTTAAAGCCTATACCATAAGCAGTGTTCACAGGAAATTTCATTGCAATAGAACATTCAATACCCGAGATACAGGCTGAACAGACAAAATTTGGCTCGGACGGACACAATTTCCAAGTGAACAAGTAATAAAAAAAAAAAAATAATAATCTGACAACACCAAAAATCATTCTAGTCTTGGGAAATGTTACAATTTAATTACATAGCAAGTTCCATAATAATTTACTTAAGTTATGAAAGTTATAAATATTCGCGGACGCACAGATGCATGGATGCACAGACGGACGGACGCATGTAATCCAGTATACCCCCCCATTTTCTTCGAAAGTGGTGGTATAATGATGTTTCTTCAGAAAATAAGAGTACATATAGTCAAGGTATAACTTGGTAAACATTTTATTTCTATTAATCTACATGAAAATGGTCTTGACCATTTTCAAGTAGATTTAGAGAAACAAAAATTTCCAGCAATTTGTCAATAAATGATCTGAAATCCGCTAACTGAACTCTCTCATCCCTGAAAATATTGCCTCTCAAGACGACAAATATGTGGGATGGAGGGGTAAAGAATATGGGTGGAGATGTCAGGTAGGAGACAAACAAGGTCATGAGGGCAACTTGTGAAGAACAAGTTGACTGAAAGAGGTCTGCATTTTTTCCACAGAGAACCAAGCCCTTATTGTTTTTCCTTGGCTCATATATGAATGGGGTCTTGGGAGTTCCAGTGCATGAAACACTTTCAGCAGATCATGTTCAACAACCAGGCTATAAGTAAGGTAAATACTGCCGACTCTAAAAAAAATCCTTCCTACTCAAAAAATTTTATGGGATAAAATCAGAACATTTGTAAAAAGTGTGTACATTTTGCAAATGCATGCAAAGACGGGCCTGGCATTCTTTAGGAGTGCTGCATGCCTACTGCACGCCTAGCAAAAATTGAGGAGGGCAATTTTTTGCACCCCTTGATCTTCTGGAATGCCAGACCTTTAAAATCTATTATCATTTCTTCCCCTGAGTTCCAATGTGTTCTATGTGTCTACTGGCAAACAGAACACATTGGAACTCAGGGGACGATTTGTCAATGTTGCATTGATTCGCAGTAATTCATGACCCATTCCGTGTCACATTTCAATACATTTTGAGTGTAGAAGACAGTCACATTGAATTGATAGCAACATTTTGAATAATGAGAAGAGGTGTCTGCCAATTTTTCCACTATGTAGCTGAATGTAGAACAATTTTTCAGTCACAATATTAATACCTAGAAGTGAATATAACCAAAATAGCATACAAGATTTTGCATTGAAAATTGCAACTGCATTCCCAAGCAATCTGAGGCGGGCAATTGTTTTGCACTCCTTGATTTTCTAGATTGCAGGTTTGCAAAGATAATTCAAAATGCAAAATTACAAAAAATTTAATATCATAAGTAACGCACAAGCTACAGGAGGTGGAGAGCGTATTATCAATAAATCACCCGCAGGGTGGAGATTCCACCCAAGCAATAATTGCAAATTTATTGCAAAGCATAACAAGTACATGCAAAGTTCCAGCCAATGGGCCTCCGGGTATACCCGGAGGTCCATTGGCTGAAACATTGCTTGTAATCTTTGTCCTTATGTACAGAATTTGAAAGTGATACTTTGGGTGATAACTCCACTCCCCGGGTGATTTCTTTACAATCCACTCTCCACATACTGTAAGTCATATATTTTGTAGAACACTTTTACAAAAAATAAATAAATAAAATAAAAAAAATCCCTACTTTTTCCCAAGGTTATCGTAAACACAGGTATTTTTTTGCCTAAATATTCAGTCCGACATGTTAGGCCTACAAAAGTTAAAAATCTGTTGGTCAGGCCCTCCCACATGGAGGCTGCCACATGCTCTCTTTTTATAACCAATGAAAAGGGTTTTTTTTAAAAATAATTAAAGTGTTTATGTCTGAGATTAGCATTGCAAAGCCTTCTTCCACTCAAGGGACAAAATACACTAACACCCATGCTATTCTGCAGATTATGAGGCCTGAAACATAAAACAAACCAAGAACATGAACTTTTGATCTCAAAGAAATAATTACAAAAATAAAAAATAAAATAAACGCCCACCAAAATGCAATTTTCCAAAAAATGGCCTGAGAAAAAGATCTACTTTGTGGGGCCTTAGGTCTAACCATTTCAGAGGGAGACTGGTGACTTTTCAGGAATAAATTTTTGTTAAATGAGCCTTACAATTGGGAAATTTAACAGAATCTCACCCTAAAAGCTGATAAATTATCCTCTCTTAGTGATATAAAGATTTAAATTTTCACTATGCTGTCAGAAACCGGGCTTGGTCGTTGCTGGGGAAATATAGATTCAAGCTGCGTATTCTGCCAAAACTCAAGGAGTGACGCCTGAATCTGTGTGTGAACGTATGTCTCCCCATGATGAACTCGCCTGTTACGTGGTTTTTGTTGGGGGTGGTTATTATCCTGAAGGGGTCAATAACTTTTTCTCAAAAAGCATAAATCAACAGGGGTTCACTGAAATTAACAATTTTAATACAAATAGGAAAATGTGTTAATTTGTAACTTAGATAAAATCCAATGAATAACACAAACGTCAATCACACCCCACCCACACAGTTTTTGAGTCACTTGCAGGTCCACGTTCTCTGTTGTCGCTGGTTTCTTCTTCCTTGTCGCTGGTGTTTGGGCCCTGGACGCCTTTTTCACGAAAATAAAACTGGAACTTCACTCTTTCACTGCTGTCACATGGCCACTAACATATTGTGACTTTACCAGACGTCTTTGCTCTAAGATGCGATGGAATGTCACTCTACCATTGCCGGTGCACGGTCACTAACGTACTGTCACTTACTGGTTGCCTTTACCATAACATATGACGGAATGTCACTCTACCATTGCCGTCGCACTAATGTATCATCACTTGACTGGACGCTTTTCACTCAAGCAGTCGCCACATAGGGGATTAAGTGCTCCCCTCCATTTACTTCAGATTAATGTTCGTACAAGCAAAACCTACTCTGTCTACATATGGCTTGCCTTCTGCAGCAGGTAATACTGTCTACTGAAATACAAACATTCAAGAGCTTCTGATCCTACACTCTTATATGGCCACCGACTTGGCCCACGGCTGTTCATACTCTAAATATGAGCTCTGTGACTCCCTTACATTACAACATGCCGATACTTTTGCACCGATGTGGTACCTCCTTTAACCTACAGCATGGGACATCCACAGCTCCTCGCTTACGAACCACAGTCTTACAAGCCTGGAGACTGGAATGAATTTTTCAAGAAAACCCCCGACTTTTTATTAGATCGCAAGGACATTAATTCCCATTTTAACTGCTCTTCTTGAACTTGGCCTCTATAAATCTGTCTTAATTTAGTATTTGCTTTTATGTTTCTTTGAAAGCATTGTACCTGTGCTATATGCTGACATTTGTGACAGACCAGGTGGGTACTATGGGGATGTGTTCAGAATCTATAGGATGTACTGTTTTTACAACAACTACCAATTAACTGGACATAATTAGAAAAATAATGACTGCATGAGACGACTGGTCTTTACTCCTATAATCTTTCATGAGACAGCTCATTATGGCATTTTACCATTTAACAGTTCTTTGTGAAACAACATATTGCCTAGTTATTTATTTATTTATTGGTGTTTAAGGTCACATACTTATGCACAATGGCTAATCTTGACCGTGACAGTTTTACGGGTGGAGGAAGCCAGAGTACCCAGAGAGAACCACTGAGCAACGACAAGCAGCTGCCAGCTCCCCAACATCGTAACTCCACACTGCAGCACAGGCAGAGTTAGATTGGTTGAAGACATGTACACCATCGACATGCAGTACACCTTAGTACACAGCATCATCGTGCCTCCATGTGGACAATCATTATCAGGGTGAAGTGCCTTGCCCAAGGACACATTGCGGGTATTGCATAGTTATCATTACCAGTTTCTCTACTCAGTTTCTGTAATCTTGCCAGCCAATAGATTAGGGCTCTGCGGATAACATATTTTTGATTCGATTCAAATCAAATCTTGATTTGAATCACATCTATTATTCAAAATCGAATCGACCTAAAATTGAATCAGTGGCATCTTGAAGATGACCAACTGAGGTTTGGGGACAATAAACCTGATTTGTTCCGACAGTGATGGCTCAAGTCCTGACTGATAAAATAATTCAACTACATCATCAATGTATGCCTTTGTCAAAGGCATGCCTTGATGATGCAGTTGGAACATTACCCTGTAAGGATAAAAGTTTATCGTCAACATTGCTTGGAAATAGTGATGTGGACCATACCAGAATGCTGGTGGTGGTCCATCCTATCCAAAAAGTAGCAGTCCAATATGGTCTGGTACGTGGGTAGGTGGTCCTTTTTTTTTTCAAGAGGACCGACTCAGGGCAGTCCAGTGTCAATTGCAGTGTTTCCAGTTTAACTGGTATATACAGACCAGGCATTCTTAAAAATGCTGGAGGGCTAAAAATCGCTCTCCTCACATGACCTAAGGAAGCGATCAGCTCTCCTCGAGCTTACAAAAGCTAAAAGTGGCAAAATGAAGTTGTACTATTAATGAATTCTGCCTAATGGGCTTTGTACATTTTTTTTGGTGCTGCTAACCAGGTAGTCTCGTTGAGACAGCTACACTGCCCCTCCCACACCTCCAGGCCTTGGTAAGGCCCGGAGGTGTAGGAGGGGCAGTGTGGCCATATTGCAGAGACAATTAACATAGCAGAGATCTGAAAACATGTGGGTTTTAGGAATAGGCCGTTGTGGTAATCATTATTTTCTAAGGCTAGGAGGGCTATTTTTCGCCCTCCTCAGTTTTTTTAAGGCGAGCAGTAGGTGAGCGAATAAATCGCTCTCCTGAAAATGCCAGGCCTGTATATAGGGCACTGATTTGGTGTATAACGTGTTAAGTGCTGGGAACTTGCTGGTTTCTACAGTCAGTACCCACATATAGCTACCACTGTCCACCCCACAAACACACAACATCAATACAATGTTATATAATGTTGTCACAACATCATTGGTGTTGAGACAATGTTATTTAACGTTGTATTGATATTGTGTATTTGCGGGGTATATGTCCTGGAGGGGATACTGTATGTTTAGGTTGACGTTAAATGTATACTACGGGAAAACATTTCCTGTAGTGATTTTTACCTGCAACACATTTTGATTACGCTAATTTTATCTATATAGACTTCACCTTTATCCTACAAGAAATGGGGCAATCGTGAAATGTATGCTAATACCTCATACAGAGCTGGCGTGTTGTAGACAGTTCAGTGGCTCTGAACCACTCAAGTTAGGTAATAGGCATGTTTATGAATTATCGTTTTTCGTCTCGTCTAAGTACATACTGACTAATGTAACAGATCTTCGTATAGATACTCGCGCAACACACAGTTAAAAGATTATGCTGAGTCGCTAACTGCCATTTATAAAATTTGTAGTGAGGTTTTTGTGTCCATAACGTTTTGAGACCATAAACTATAAAATGAAATATGAGTGGTTAATGTCTGTATTATGTATGCCTGTGTGTCTGTGGTGACGACCAAGTCACAAAAATCGATTTTTTGCATGTTTAGATGAAACTATCTTTATACTGGAAAGAAATGCCAAGAACAATAACTTCAACTTCAGAGCACCTCTATGAAGCAGAACCTGTTATACAAATACATTTGGAAGCTGATCACTAAAAATGGTAAACTTTTGCCTGCGAAGCAGGTTCTGAGGCGCCCGACTGCTCATCGGCCTCACTACCCAGTTACTGCAGTTAGTGTCGCTAAATTAACCTATTAGGCAGTTGTATTGGGGACCTCATTCTACAAACACCATGCTAATAATATTCAGCCTCACTTGGTATTTTCTTAAATGAAACCAAAACAATCTTAGTCGAGCTGAACTGAATGTGATTAGCATGAGTGTCAGCAGTCAGCATAATGATCCCTATAATCACACAGATATAGATGAGCTTAAGCAGCATTTGTCATAGTTTGAGGCAGTGGATTGTGTCCCTTGTGACATTGACGATTCCATGTGCCACTATGCCTAGTCCAGATAGAGCAAGAGAAACCTGTTCTCGTAACTGATTTTGTGCTGGTCTTGTTAGGTTGCAAGTCAAAGAAAATATAAACAAGTGTTTTATCCCAAACTAGCAATGAAGCAAAAATTAAAATTATCCATTGGGCAGTTTGGGCAGTCCAGAACCACCCCCTGGACCACCCTGGAGTGGTCCGGTACATCAGTGTACCAGTACAGAGGAGTGGTCCGGTATGGACCAGCCATGGACCCATACTGTACCCTTTTTTTTGTGGTATAGTAGGCATCACTACTTGGGAACCTCAAATTTATATTTAACAGTGGTAGAGATGAGTGATATTGGAATTAGCATGGCTGGTGGTATGAGTAAAGATATTTGTGTTAATGTGTTGGAAGTTACATCCAGTCTTTTATATCAACATTACATAGAGAGTAATCGCTTGACTGGACTGGTTACGTGAAATAATTCATGAGAGGTGAGGGTCGTTGCACAAACATGAGTGCGTGAATGCGCACAAGTGTTTTACAATATAGTCCCTCACCTCGAATTAATTATTTCACATAACCAGTCCAGTCAAGCGATTACTCTGTTTATTACTTTTCATTATTAACGATAATTATATTATTTAACCCTTTACCTAACGTAACGGCCAAAACCAGCCAGGGCTATTCTCAAAAACTGCAAATTAATTTTTATTATTTTTTCATTTTTTGTCTCTAAAACATAGGTTATGACCCCTCATTTGAACAGGCTCGTCGAGCTCATTCCAATGAGGTGTCATAACCTAGGTTTTTGAAACAAAAATGAAAATAATAGTTATTCAAAAATTTTTTTTGCAAATGTTGTCTGCTTTCCATGTTAGGTAAAGGGTTAAAAAACAAAAAACAATGAAGTCCCCCATTACACCCATGGCAAAGAGTCTTTGTTTGCATGCACGGATACATGACCCAATTGTTGATTGCATAATTCACTTGTGAAGTTATCGTTGATAATCAAACCCGGAAATCACACTTTGGAAAGTAATAATTATGTACGATTTCCATCTGAACTATACATTTTGTCAAACAATGAAGATGACCGATACCAAGCAATATTCCTATGATCGAGCAGCCGATTTCAAAACAAACCAAATATCTACTTACGATTCGAAATCGAATCGAATCTCGAAGCTTTGCTGTGCCCTACAATAAATCAACAGTATTCTTCCTAGGACTGATCCTAAAGTTTTGAACTGATGTGAGATAGTAACCCTTGTAAATGTCCTACCTTAACCAGATTTTTGCTTAAATTTCTTTTAATTTTTTTGTGTTTAACCACTTAATTTATGCAGATTTTCATGCCCAGTTAAAAGTTTAAAGCCGAAGGAATGAGAGCTGGTCGCTGGTACATGCAACTTATGAACTTGAGGAAGACCTCGTTTGATAAATTAAATATTTGTGTGGAAGAATTTTGGAAATCTGCAGGTTTCATTCTCGCACAAGAAAATCGCAAAAAAATTGTTGAAAATATTGTTTAAGACAAATTTTTGTGTTTTTCTCAATTGAGAATAAACTTTCATACAGTAGAGCGAACTTAATTGGATATCTCTTAACTGAATAACCCTGTTAATTGAAAATAATTTTCCAACACAAAACCACTTATCATACCTCCAGTTCAAATTTGCCCTGTTAATTGAATAAAGGTTATAGAGTAAACTCCTGTTAATTGAATAAAAAATTTTGTAACCTGTCGAGAAATTACCCGGACTCTCAGCAGTTTTCCTTTGTTTATAGACCTATTTGGCCTCAGTACATATGAAACAGGCATTTAATCTATTATATCTTGTTTGACAGAGCTCATGGAGCTCTGTCAAACAAGATATAATAGAATAAATGCTAAGTTTATCTCTAAAATACAGGAAAGTGACACAATCCCTGTTAACTGAATACTCCTGTTAACTGAATAATTTTCACTGGCAAAGTGGCTATTCAATTAACTGGTCGAGTGCTAGATTATTTTTGGAAGTTCTCCAATAATTTTTAATATTGCAAATCTATATGAACACAATTGTATTTGCTTATGACTGAATAGGAAATTTGTGTAAAGAATATGAAGACTTTAGTATGGTACCCTCATGTTTCTTGAAAGCCATGATAGTGGCTTCCAGCACTCAACCAGTTAACAGGGTTCCACTGTATTATAAGCCCTGCATCTGTGGTCAATTTTCCTCTTAAAAATTATTTTGATGGTAAATTTAAAACAAGAGTACCTTCAAGCAGGGTATCATTTATCGATTATATATCACTTCGTGGGAGGTTCTGCATGTGTTGATGCGCATGCTGATTCCACACACTGACCTCTTTCAGTGCCTTTGAATTTGGTAAGTCAGTTGTGAACTTTTTTGTGTGACAAACCATCTAGTAGTGGTCCATATATTGTGTAAGTTTCAGTGTGATATCTCCTTCCGATGAAATGTTGTGGCCCGGACAGAAAAGTTGATTTGCATGCTGCTTTGATGTGTTGACTTCTGTCTGTGACCTTGACCTTGGTAGACCAGTTGTAAATTATGTTATGTGACACACCCTCTAGTGTCAGTCCATACGATGTGCAAGTTTAATTGTGATATCTCCCTCCACTACAAAATTATTTATTTTATTTATTTATTTATTGGTGTTTAAGGTCACATATTTCTGCACAATGGCCAAACATGACCATAAGTTTTACGAGTGGGGGAAGCCGGAGTACCCAGAGAGAATCACCGAGCAATGGCGAGCAACTGTCAGCTCCCCAACATACCAACTCCACACAAGCAGGGTTAGCATTGGTTGAAGACAGGTGCACCATCGATGTGCAGTACGCCTTGGTACACAGCATCACCGTGCCCCCACGTGGGCAATGGGGTGAAGTGTCTTGCCCAAGGACACAACGCGGTTGCCGCAGGTGGCATTCGAAACCGAGGACCTCTCGGCTTGCAGCCTGCACCTCTACCAACTAAGCCACCGCACCCCCTCCACTACAAAAGGACATGGCCGAAACCAGTAGGGCTGCAAGGGGGGCGAACCGCCCCCCTGTGAGTCCCTGTTGGAAATTTTCAATAGCTGTCAGAAAAAAAATTTCTGACTGACAAAGACTAGTCGTATGGATGTCCATTTCTGACAGATTCTCTCGATCATTCGGCAATAGTCGGAATATTGCCGAAAGATCGAGAGAATCTGTCGGATATCATATGAACATCGGTACAACATTATATTCCTCTCCCTTTGTATAGCAGTCTAGCTACACCCAATTCCTCACTCATTCTCACAGGCACCAAAAAACACCTCATCTTAACCATACCCTCCCTATTAAGCTGCTAGAAAAGCCAGATCTCATAAGCCAAGATACCCTAGAATCTTTATCAGAGGCTTGTCTTTCACAAAATTTTCTCAGGGGAGATCCACCAGACTCCAACAATGGGAGGGGGCTACACACATGGGTGGGGAAGTATGGGAGGGGATTGCCCCCCTGAGACAGAGATCCTCTCCCATACTCTCCCCAACCTCAGTGCTAAGCACCTCGGGTATGTCTTCGGCATACAGCTGCTACTTTGCACCCGATGTCAGATGATTTCAACTCTCCTAGCTTCAGGCCTGCAAAAGGACATGAAAGAGTTGATATACAGTCTGATTCTATGTGCTGACATCTATTTTAGCACCAAACGGTGGTAGTCTTTTGATCCAGGCACAGTGAAACGTGGTTCAGGGTTTGATAATTACTTTAATTATTAGATATTTTCCTACATTCGCCATTTAAAAGACCCTGCTGAGGCTTGATAACAGTTGAAAGGTTCATTTTCATGAAAGAAGTGACTGATTTCCTTTTCAGTTGTAACCCTGAATGGACTGGGCAACTGTCCTAAATTCCCACTAGACTACAACCTCTACATGTCCAACTGCTTACCTGTGATTTCTAGAAATCACTGCTCAGGTATTTTGTCTATTGTCAGCAGGACCTCCTAAAGATGGCATGGTCAGGGTACATGCTCTGAGAATTCCTCTTCAGTACTAACAGCAAATCTCAGTCTCGCCAAATACTGAACCAATACAGAGGTATACCCCCTAAAAATACAGAAACCGATACTGAATTCAAAATTCCAATACCGCCTATCTCTATTAATTATGCAGAAAGGATTTTTGTCAGTGTCAACTTAATCTGTTTAACCCTCTACCTAACATGAAAAGCAGACGACACTTGCAAACAAAATTCTTGAATAACTAATTTTTTTCATTTTTCTCAAAAAAATAGGTTATGACCCCTCTTTGGAACATGCTCAACAAGCTCGTTCCAAAGAGGGGTCATAACCTATGTTTTTGAGATAAAAAATGAAAAAAATAATGAAAATTTATTGGCGATTTTGGTGAATAGTGCTGGACGGTGTTCCCCATTACGTTGGGTAAAGGGTTAACAAAATCTGTTCAACTTGGTTAATTAATGTTTCTACCAAAATTAATTGACAAACACAACAATATTTGATACTAGTTTTTGTTCTTTAACCCTTTACCCAATGCAGATAATATCAAAATTTATTATTTTAAATATCATTTTTTTTAAATTTTCCAATAAATTTCAACAAAACTATATCATGTGACCCCTCACTGGAATGAGCTCAATGAGCTCGTTCCAATGAGGGGTCACATGATATGGTTTTGTTGAAACATTTTGAAAAAATTCTTTTTTTCAACTGCTCAATTTGCATATTACGTGGGTGGATGCGAGCGATGCATTAGGTAAAGGGTTAATACTAACTTTCCCTGAAACAGCTGTCCTTGACGCAATGTCTGAATGTGGTATCAAAATGTGCTATGTGAATAAAATGTTGTGGAGTATACAGCTATAGCAGGCAGCCTATTTTCATACTTGTGAAGTGCGACCATAAAATTATTTCCAGCGTAAATTTGAGAGGCATAGCATCGGTGAGTACCATAAATGGCATGCAGTTCGCCCTGCTGATTTATGTCAGAAATTTCATGGTTGTCATCCAACTCACCCCAATATTCAGGCCTGGCAATCTTAAAAATGCAGCAGGGCTAAAAATCACTCCCCTCACATGGCCTAGGGAAGCGATTAGCTCCCCTCAAGATTACAAAAGCTAAAAGTGGCAAAATGAAGTTTTACTATTAATGAATTCTGCCTAATGGGCTTTGTATATTTTAATCAGTGTTGCTAATAAGGTAGGTAGTCTCTGTGAGATGGCTACACTGCCCCTCCCATACCTCTGGGGTCTCGATAAGGCCCAGAGGTATGGGAGGGGCAGTGTGGACATCATACAGAGGCCATTAACATAGCAGAGATCTGAAAATATGTGGGGTTTAGGAATAGGCTGTTATGGTAATCATTATTTTCTAATAATGGACTAGTTTTCACCCTCCTTAATTTTTTTAAGGAGAGCAATAGGTGAGCGAATAAATCGCTCTCCTGAAAATGCCAGGCCTAAATATTAAGAGAGAGAGTATCCTTTTCTGACAAGGCATTTTTTGGTAAAATGGATGTGAAAAGATGTAATCTCCATGATTTAAACTGGAAAATGTCCATTCCATCCACCCATTTGAAACGGTATATACCTTCCAAGACTAGATGCCTGAAAGTTTTCCCACCAAGCATGCAAATTTTTCTACATTTTTTTTTCTGGGGGGAGAAGTGGGAAACCCCAGCATCCACCATCTGTGTCTATGCCTCTGATACAAATATAATCGTTTTAGTGTGTAAACATCTTGTTTCATCTTGCAATGATAATATGAGCCTATGGTATGGATCCAAACATCATTTGAAATATCAGTGTCTTGTCTTGTAATTAAAATTTGCTTGCCCATTCTTGCAATCAATCTGTATTCACAAATGGTTATATGGGAAGATTTTTCATTTTTCTTTCCTTGCAGAGAGATGGGGAGGGGGTGGTTAACACTGTTTTGAAATAAACAAATAAATAAATAAATATCCTATTAATCGCAAATACTATAATTCTAATTTCAGGCTTCATTCCACACGGGGAGAATACAAAACTCAAGTTCGTAATTGTCTGAATAGTTTGATCAATTGCTATGGTAACCATTTATTTATTTATTTATTTATTTATTTATTTATTTATTTATTTATTGGTGTTTAAGGTCACATATTTTGCACAGTGGCTAATCATGACCACAACATGAGTATCAACTCAAGACCTGGAGTGAGCATTAATAAGCCATGTTGCCCATTTCAGAGAGGGTTTGCACCTCCCAAGCACTGGTGACTGGGTCCTATTTTACCAGTAAAAGAGAGCCTGTTTACCACAGTGAACAGGCACTGCTTCACTTCCCGGGGTTCCCGTAGGTATATGGTAACCATAAAAGTCCCAGCAATGTCAGTTAAGTTAATTAGACTATATTTAGATCAGCTATTATGTAATATCACACTCCAGAACTTGGCTTTCTGGTAAGTTTTAGTGTTGAAATGATTTTTCGACTAGTCGACGCAATTAGTACTAAACAAATCTATTAACCGATTAGTGAATCACTTGTCGATTAGTCGCCTGAGTGTATTCTCTGAAGCACTGAAGTTTCCACTTTGTGTAACTTTAAGAAAGTAAATTTTATTTTATTAAAATTAATTCAGTGCTTTCGATTTGAGGTGCCCTATTGCACTCGTGCTTCTACATTGGAAACAAAAGCCCTCAACAGATGTTCATGCTTTTTCAATATGCTCTTGTTTTGGGTAAATGTTGCTGTAATAAGATTGGTCAGAAAACAAAATGTCACATAATGATATTTACTAGTGAATGAAGTTTTACAACTCGCATTACATAGTGCACATACTGACCAAACAAATCGCACTATTTGGTCATGTGATGTATTTAATATTCAATGAGGCTATTGTTTGTAGTTTGTCTGGCTTTACATTGGGGGTTGATTAAGTTATGCAGGTCATGGAACAATCACGTCATCAGAGTACACTTCTTCTGTGGCCTGTTTTCTGCTTTCAAAGTTTTTACCACAATAACAAAGTGCAGAAATTTCTTAGTAGACCACAATATCCAAGGGAATTTTGGGGGAAAAGTTCAATTTTGCTTAAAATTTTTTAAAAGAACCGAATACTGGAACACCAAAGATTTATTTGTAGACAAATTTATTTTTTTGCAGCACCGTTTGTTTGATCGTAAGGACATGGAGACATCGGCTTCCGTAATGTCGCGGAGTTCAACCCATTAATTGTATTGTAATTTGGAAGTCACTCCAGACAATGAATTCAGTTAAAAACACAATTTTGTAGAATTTATTGCTAAGTTTAGCATCTGACATTGCATAACCAACTAGTCGATTAATCGTAGACTCCTACCCGGCGATTAGTCATTTAGTAAAAATCCAAATGGCATTAATCGTTTCAACACTAGTAAGTTTTAAATGGACTGCACAAGTATTGGAAAATTTTACTGAACACCTATCTACTTTATGAATTCAAGTCATATCATGATCTTGGGACTGGAAAAAGTGTCTTTCGGTTTTAAAGGATTAAAAGATAAACTTAGCAATATTCTTTTTTATTTTCCGCTAAACAAAAGATTATTGAAAAAATTGTGGAAAGACAGAAATTGTATCCCCCATTGTGAAGATATAGAAATTTCCACTTTCACAGTATCAATCAAAATGGTGTCTTTCAAATTATTACTGGAAATGATCAATTTGTTCTAAAAACATATAATGAAAAAAAATCTAGTGTTTTTGAGTGGATACCGATCATTTCCAGCAATAATTCAACATGTATTCACCTTGAATTGATGCATGAAATCTGCCAGCTGAATCAGATCACAAGATGCTACCTGTTCCGAGTATCAATCAAATCACTTCAGCATATCAATGCATGCATCAAATCAAGGTTGACACGAGTGGAATTATCGATAGGAATGATCAGATTCTTATAAAAGGCATATAATAAAAAGAAAATCTAGTGTTTTTGAGTGGATACTGAAAATAATCTCACTTGTGACTGAGACAAATTGTTATTTTCGCTTGGATAAGTGCTCGCGAAAAATAAACATTTGTCTTGGCCACTCATGAGATAATTTTGGGTATCCACTCAAAAAAACTTCGGTTTTGGTTCAGTTTTTCTTTGTGTTAAGAACATATATACTGAGTCAAAAAAGAAAGTATAATAAACTTTGTGGAGAATTTTTTTTAGTATTATCGACTTTAATCCCAAACAAATTATTGTAAATTCATATTTCGTGTCTAGCTGTATGAATTTGCACATAATTTCATGTTCTTACTGTTGCCAGCATCACGTCAGGATGTTGCAATTCAGACATGGGGTGAAATGGAAAGTTCACACATGCAGTCCATAGCGTGTATGGCCACCGTTTGCCTCTTGGATGGCAAGACATCGATACTGCATGGACCTGATAAGTCTCTGGATGTCACCCTGTGGTACTGCATTCCACTCCTGCCTTAGAACATTACATAAATTGCCTAACATCTGAAGATCATGAAGTCGTACCCGATGGTCCAACTGATCCCAAAGATGCTCGATTGGCGACAAATCTGGCGAAAGTGGAGGCCAGTTAAGAAGTTCAATGCTCTGCTCCTCAAGAAAGTAATGACAGATACGTGCAACGTGACATCGGGCATTGTCTTGTTGGAATACCTGCAATCCGACGTTAGCGTTGAACAACAGGACAACAACAGAGTTAAGAATTTCGTCCCTATATCGCAGTCCATTCAGATTACCATCGGTGAAGATCAACTGCGTTCGATGGTGCAAGAAAATTCCTGCCCAAACCATTACACTAACCTGCCGAAATGGTCGCATTCCCGCACGCAAGCATCAGAAAACCGTTCTCCTCATTGGTGATACACTCTTGGCCTACCATTAGGGCTGTTGCGATTATTTGATTAATCGACTAACCATCAACTGCTGCAGAAGTCAACCGTTTTTATTTTTAGTCGATCGTCGTTCATTTTTAAAGTGGTACAAGTCGGATTAAAATTGTGCTGTGTAATGAGATAAATTAACAGATTGTTAACCTTTGAAATGTCTTGCCATAGTTACCTGTAATGTTCCATGGCCTTTGTTTTCCACATTATTGTGCAACAACATAATTTGGAAAACACTGAGCCTTGTCATTTGATCAATTCCTGTTCTCTGTAGTATTAACCAGCACCTGTTGATCAGTACTAAAGAGTATCGTTCAAACAGTGTGGCTTTTAATAATTGCAGTTTGGGAAATCACTGCAGAGTAAGTAGAATCTTCGGTCTTGTACACTCAAACAACCCTCTTTGGAATAATTGGAACCGCGAAAGTGAGAAAATAATCTGAAAATTGTCACAAGACCCACAGCGGTAACTTCACTTGTAGTACTAAGTTGTAACTTGTATTGGAATGGAGGGGGTTTTAACCCTTAAGCCCCCATATAGCCCCAAACCGCCACTTTTATATTGCATTGAAGCAGGTGCTCCCTTGTGTAATCTTTTTTATTACTCTTGTGTGTAGACTGAATTTTCCCTGGCAGTGGTTCTACATCACTGCTGGCTGCCTATATAGGCAGCCAGCAGTGATGTAGAAACACTGCCAAGTCATCAATAACTATGAAAGCAGAAAAAGGCCATAAATACTTTAAAATTAATCTGAGGACTTAAGGGTTAAATTTGAAATTTCTGAATATCAAGTTACAGAAAAGAAACATTTGCACAAATGTTCTTCTGTTTAAATTCTTCAAATTAATCGGAGTCTGCCGGAGATATTCCGGTGTTTCTATTTTATCTTGATGCAGAAAGGTACACATTCAAACATCACCAGTTTTAAATTTATTTTGTAAGTATATTAGAGCTTGTTGAATTCATGGGAAATGACTATTAATCGACTAACCATCGACTAATGCTGGCGATTAGTCAACTATGAAAATTGATAGTCACAACAGCCCTACCTACCATCAGCGTGCCATAGACACAATCGTGATGAATCACAAAAGAGAACTGTGCACCAATGCTGCTGAGTCCAGCAAACATGCTGACGTACCCATACCATTCTGATGGTACGATGACATTGGATAAGGATTGGTCCTTGGTATGGACGTCTACTTCGGATGCCGTGTTCAGCGAGTCTGTTGCGGACAGTTTGTGCACTGATTCTATTGTTAGTTCTACCAGGAGTAATTGCTGCTGTCCTCATCGCCAGAAGGAAGCGATCCCGCAAGTGAGACATCCTGATGTGTCGGTCTTGTGTAGGGGTCGTAACTCTTGGTCGACCTGAACATGGTCGGTCGGAAGTAGATCCAGTGGTTCTATACCTTCCAATGAGACAGTAAATAGTGACCACAGTGACTCCGAATTCAGCAGCGAGCTCATCTGGAGGTATCCCATCCTCATGCATACCAATGGCATGCAACCTCGGATTTTCGGTTAACCTTGGCATTTTTTAAAAAGTTGGAAGACAAAAACTAGCGTGTTTTCTCAATAACCCAGGCTCTCTGCCACAACATAACACAAAGAAAATCGTCGGTCACCCATTCAATTTGACATTCTCGGGTAGCAAGTACTATTTTGAAATCCGTAGCCATATTGTATATGGTTGGGTGGACAACAACAACATGTCATTAAGCACGACTTCTTGTCCACAAACATGTAACATTAGAACTATTATATTTCATCCTTTATGCTATTTTTTCACACTTGTTCCTAATATACATTCTTTTTTGACTCAGTATAGTAAACAACAGTTCAGGCTCCTTATCTGCAAAACCTCTATACTAGTTTTTATTACATGCCTGTTTTATGAAATCCCCATCTATGGCAACTCTAAACCATGCGTAAAATGAAAATCTGTTCTGCATATATATGCAGAACGGAAATCGTTGACAGACAATTACAATCTGACACCATAGCGATAGCTGAAAATCATCCCCTAAGTTCCAATGTGTTCTATGTGCCAGGACGAAATAGCAACACAGATTCCCCCTCACAAATTTGGTCAGCGATAAAATGTGTTTTTTTTGTTGATATTTGTCAAGTGAATTGCTGAGTGTCCTTCGAAAAATGTTTTTTTTTTTTTATAGATGTGAAGGCGTGTAATAAACACAGAACGACACATGCATGTGAATGGGTTAATCGATATGGCACTTGTGTCATCACGGAAGGATAAAATGAGAGGCCACAGGCCTTGAGTTTTATCCCGCGCTGGCACTCTTGCCATATCGATCAACCCATTCACATGCGTGTGTCATTCTGTGTATGTACGATACCACTCACCTCAGAAAGTCCTGTGTGTAAGTATCACCAATGGGTTGAGCCTAACTTCCCTTTCATCATTCTTCGGGGTTCTAGGAGATCAGTCGCTGAACCTAAGGTGTCAGAAAAAAACCCATAAATTAGGGTAACAAATGAATAAAGTTTGTCTATTCTATGTTGTGTTCTCAATATCAATCTCCATTATTGACTTTTTTGGTGGACAAGTCAATTCGAGAGAAAATGTGACAACAAAAACAATTGCCAGACAGACTTGAGTTGTGAAATTCGCCTATTTGCCAGATAGACTTAAGTTGTGAAAGTCCAGAGGGGCCACTAGTACAGCTCCCTCTCAGTAAGATATTTTGGTCAGTTTATGCATCACACAGTAAATACATTTGGCCAGTTTTTGCTGGGTCTTGCTATTCGGTTTTTTGGTTTGCCGCAAAACCTGAACCGAACCAGAAAACAAAAAAAATGTGCAGCTCTATAGAAGGGTTAAGCTTCTCATCATTCTATAAGGATATATATCGCACTGGCAAAATAGGATTATTATTTTTAATCCAGCGGCATTGTTAATGGTAATTAGGGTTGGACGGTGTTGAAATTTCAAGTTCGGTGTCGGTATCGGTATTTTTAGAATGATTTTCCTCTGTATCGGTATGGTATTCAGTGTCAACAACATAATGTACTTCTACCAATATTCACAGAGGCCGCAGAGCCAGGGGGAGGGGGGGGGGGGGAGTACACGTGCCCCTCTACTTATCTCCACGGATATGTTTCACAGTTACGCAATGAGTTAAAGCGGTCACATGCAAACATGTCAATATACAGGCATTCCTATAACATTCTTTGCAAATCCAAACAATATTTAGCCAAAGAATCCTGCTTTCAGTCACTTCGGTGCATTTCTTGCTGGCCTTCGTGTTGGTCATTGGAAGATGGCTGAAGTAGAAGAAACGGACACAGCGGCATATGCATTTAAATGAGAGACTAGTTACTATAGCGAGTCATGGTATATTCACCGATATACAATTGTAACCTTTCTCACATTGGGCGAACCATGGTAGCATTGTAAATTTGTGCCCCTCCACTTTTATCGAGCTTCCGCCGCCCCTGAATACACCTATCGAATGGTATTTCTGGTACACTGCTCAGATATAGTTTACCGTATTAAAGCAGTCAAAGCTGCTGGATTGTCAAAATGTTGGAAGCAATGCAGACAATTACCATCGATCATTTGATGTAAAAAAAAAAGCCGAGAGAAAATGCCCCCTTTGTTACATCAAATGACTGTTGGTGATTGCCTTTAGAAATACATAGGCCATGGTCTTTTCTTGTCATGAAGCTTGCATAATCTTCTGTTGTTTGATATTTTATTTTTTAACTAAAATCGGAAATATTTTTCAATACCAAAATTTCGCTACTTTGAGATTCTCTTGGTATGGAAAATCGGTAGTGGATCTATACCGATACCAAACAGTATTTATAGTATACCGTCCATCTCTAATGGTAATACACAGGTCATACCACCCAGCACTGACAACATATAAATCATATATTGTTTGACCAATTTGTTCTGGTCTGTTATAGCATTTTGAATTTTTCAGTAAAGCCACAATAAGGCTTTAGCTCTTGACTCGCAGGAGTACTACATTTGATAAAAAAAAATCATCTAAATTTAACTCAAGATATCATTGGTGAAAAGGTTCATTCAATTTACAAGGAGGAAAATTGTTTAAATGTAAACAATATATAATCATTTCAGTGGCAAGAGATTTTGTGACCTGGCAGGAATATCTGCCAGCAACATGCAAGGAGTTAAGAACAAAGCTAATTGACTGATGTGCTTCATTTCTAAGGTGCGCATCTTATTTGTAATTGATGTTCACCATTTTTTGCAGACTTGAAATATCGGCAGTAAGACATGTATCTGCATAAATTCTATGCCACACTCTATAGGCCTACCTTGGCCCAGATAATTTCTTAACTCTAAGTCCAGGCAGGCCTGGCGAGTAGCTTAGTATATGTCCTGTTGTCCAAATAGTAGGAATGGGACGACATGCCAAGTACACGATACAATATATATTGTGATATACTGATCATGATATGATTGTGTATCTCGATATATCTGATGCTGTTTTACAAATGGTTTGCGTGATTACAAATAACTGGTAATTGGTAAGAACAGCTCTCAGCAAATGAATAGCTGACAGGTGTTCTGAACAACAGTGGACCACCTGAATAATCAACTGACAAATCAGTTGCTCAGTTAAATATTAACTTAACCCTTTACCCAACGCAGACGATATCAAAATTTATTATTTTAAATAGAATTTTTTATATTTTTCCAAAAATTTTCAACAAAACCATATCATGTGACCCCTCATTGGAACGTGCTCAACAAGCTTGTTCCAAAGAGGGGTCACATATGGTTTTCAGCTGCTGAATTTGCATATTACGTGGGCGGATGTGGCCGTTTTGTTGGGTAAAGGGTTAAATCACAAATGGATGTTTCGTATTCATACATTTTTACCACCCACTAGGGTCCTGCGAAGGTTCGAGATTCGATTCAATTTTGAATCTTAAGTTGATATTCAATTTGATTTTAAACCAGCTGCCCGATTCATTTCCTTATGAATTTTTACATGGGAATATAGCCTGGCATTAGTCACTGTCATCGTTCAGATGAAATTTGTACATAAATACTGCTGAAAATAAAGTCAGAGTGTCATTTCATCTATATTAACATAAATAGCATCTGACCCATACCACCTCCCATGCTAATTCAGTCTCACTAGCCTCTACCATTGTTCAAAACAAAGTTAAAGTTTCCAAACAATGTTGACTATGACTTTGGGCTGCTGCTAGCGGGTAGTCATGTGCAGTGCATAGTGCTGGTAAGTCTCACACCCATTCCCGAGTAATATTCCAACTACATCATCAAGGCATGCCTTCTAGGAATGCATGCCTTGATGATGTAGCTGCAATATTTTATCAGTAAGGCCTTGAGCCATCACAGTCGGAACAATCAGGTTTGCAGTCCTGTTCCCCCTTCCTCCCCTTTTTGGTCATCTTCAGGGTGCCCAGAATTTGATTCGAGATGATTTAGAAGAATAGACCACATTCAATTTGAATCAAAAATTTGTGATTTGCAGTGCCCTACCACCCACACCCAACTCTTAGAAGTTTCCATTACTCAAATTCTCAATATAATTTTCTGCAGGGCATGTTGACTCGTAACCATAAACATTTATTTGGAATTTCATTGGAATGTTTTTCAGCATAGGACGTCAAACAGTTTGATTTTTATGGGTGATAGGTTTGAAGTGTTCATATTTATTGAACGATTTAATCACTTCTCAGTAATGTACATCTACAAATGCAAAGA
This sequence comes from Pictodentalium vernedei, assembly GCA_031216915.1. Taxonomy (NCBI): domain Eukaryota; kingdom Metazoa; phylum Mollusca; class Scaphopoda; order Dentaliida; family Dentaliidae; genus Pictodentalium; species Pictodentalium vernedei. The sequence continues at coordinate 207,781,704 of CM062288.1, read as the reverse complement.
ATTGGGGTGATATGATGGTTTTAACCCTTTACTCAATGCAGATGATATCAAAATTTATTATTTTTAAAAATCATTTTTTTAAAATTTTTCCCAAAATTTCAACAAAACCATATCATGTGACCACTTGTTGGAACGAGCTTGATGAGCTCGTTCCAACGAGGGGTCACATGATATGCTTTTGTTGAAATGTTTTGAAAAATAATATTTTTTCAACTGCTGAATTTGCATATTACGTGGGCGGATGCAGCCGATTCATTGGGTAAAGGGTTAAGAGAACATGCTGTATGGCCCTGAAAAGCTTCGAGATTAGATTTGATTTTGAATCTAAAGTTGTTATTCGATTCAATTCAAAATCAGCTGCCCGATTTGTTTCCTTTCGAATCTTTACATGGAAATATACCTTGGTATTAGTCTCACGAACGGTATAGTTCACATGGAATTTGTACGTAAGTGTAATTTCATCTGTATTAACATAAATAGCATCTGACCCATGTCACCTCCCATGCTAATTCCAGTCTCACTAATCTCTACTCTTGTGTTCCAAATAATAATATGGGAATAAAAGTATGGGGTGGAACACTTATCAAAATTAAACAAGTGTTTGACCACCGAGGTGGTATTAGTCCCCTTCGGCGCTTTTGTGGCATAAGGTGTTTTTGTCACATAAGACACTAGAGCATATAAGCATCTCTGCAATTCAGGTTAGTAGTTTAAGAAGTACAAACACTGCCAGTAATGGTCTGATCCAGTTAAAAGAAGGTCGAGTCCAGCTCTCGGTGGTGCAGTATTTTTGCCTGGACAGGTCCAATCATTATAATAACCTTAAATGAAAGGAAAGGTGATGAAATCTTACTTTTGGCAATACCAAAAAAGGAAGATATTAAAATATTTTCCTTCATTTAACATATTTTATAATGATTGAATTGGTATACGCATTTGTGTTACAGAAAGCATCAAGTTACTGACGTCTGCTGGGGAAGCTTGGTAACTTGGGGCATGTTATATAATACACTACGCACATTGTGGAAATGTTTCTGCAGGACAACTGAATACTCTAAACACGGGACCTTTCAATATATTTAGAGTCGAAAGTTTGATTTAATGCTGCAAAAGTGGCCACCATTCCGCCATCTTGGATTTTGAAAAAAAATATTGAGCGTGCATCATCCCCTCAGAACCATTTATCCACAGCCCAAATATGAAAGGTGTAGCTTAAAGCATGTGGGAGGGAGAGGTGGTAACATAAAAACAAACAGACAAACAGACAAACAGACAGACAGACAGACAGACAGACAGACAGACAGACAGACAGACAGACAGACAGACAGACAGACAGACAGACAGACAGACAGACAGACAGACAGATGGATGGATTTACGGACGGATGGATCGGATGGGACTATGCAATCCTATAGTCCCCTTACGGTTCCCATAGGGGACTAATAAAAGTACAGATCCAAATAATAGTACAGGGTGGATATCCATTGAGGGGGTAGAGGAGTAATGCTAGTTAATTTTATCTACAAGCCAACTTATTTTCTAGTATTGCAGTTAGTTTTATTAACTGGTTGAGGGCTAAATTATGTTTGGCGGTCTGAATTTGTTATTCAAAATGTTTTATTACAAATTATTGGAGAGAGCCATCAAGCACTCTCCAATAATTTGTCATAAAACATATATGAACAAAATATTATTAGCGGTTCACTGAATATAAAACATGAGCAAGGAAAATGTTGACTTTTGCTCTGGTACCCTCATTTTTCCTGAAAGCCCTGATAGTGGCTTCTAGCACTCAACCAGTTAAAGAAAACTAATAGGTGTCGAGGCATCATGATTACGACAATGAATACACTGTGCTAAACAAAAGTCTAAACCAATCTAGTGAAGATTTACTAATTTGAAGATCTCCTTCCTGTTAGAAGGGCAATTTTAATAAACATACAGACCCAAATAAGGTTCCAACAGAGTGGAAAAATTCCCCCAAATTAATAAACATACATGTATGTTTATTAGGAACACAAGAGTACCACTGTTGAAAACAAAGTTAATGTTGACAATGAGCTGTTGGTCCTGTCCTGTGCAGTGCTTAGTGCTGGTTAGTCTCGCACCCATTGCTGGGTACTATTTCAACTGCATCATAAAGGCATGCCTTCCAGGTTTACAATTCCCCTCTCCTTATCGATCATCTTCAAGATACCCTGAATAAATTTGATTCGAGATTCGATTTGATTTCAAATAATAGACCCAATTCGATTTGAGATTCAATTCAAATAAAAAATGTGTGATTCGCTGGGCCCTAACATACTGTGTGCATGCGGAGTCTTACAAATTTTCTTAACGAATAGACCTGCCACATTGCATGGCAACATAAATTTAACTGGGTATTCCCTGTACCTTTATGAAGTGAAGAAGTTGACTGGTTCTATTTATGAATTTGCATGACATCAAAGTGGGGATAATATTACCATTACATGTACAGTCAAAGAATAATAAGAATAATAAAAAATAAAATACTAGAAAAACTGTGAGCACTGCTCACTAAATGATACCACCCACTCCACCAAGAAACATTTTACAACAGTAAAAGAGTGTTTAATGTAGAGAGCACAAACACTGACAACCCCCCCCCCCCCTTCCCTCCCTTCCCTACACACACCCAAAGCTTGAATTGACAAAGCCCATTTTTCAATATGTGAAACTGTAAAAATGAAAATATCTGCAAACAAAATAGAAGGTACACATCTTCACTGTATGTAAAAGAATGTTTGAAGGTATCAATGAAATCCATTCACTAGTTTAAAAGAGGTTGCGGATAGCAAATGTCAACAACTCTACCACACAAGCTTGAATTGACATAGCCCATTTTTAAATATGGGAAACCCTAAAAATGAAAATATCTGAAAACAAAACAGGAGGTGCACATCTTCAATATATGTAAAAAAATGTCTGAAAGTTTCAATGAAATCTGTTCAATGGTTTAAGAGGAGTTGCGGATAGCAGATCTGTACAGAATGTCAATTGATTTTTGACAAAGTTCATTTTTCAATATGGGAAACTGTAAAAAAGAAAATATCTGAAAACAAAATAGGAGGTGCACATCTTCAATGTATATAATATAAAAGAAGTTTTCAATGAAATCCGTTCACTGGTTTAAGAGGAGTTGCGGATAGCAGATGTGTGTTGCCCCCCCCCCCCCCCCCCCCCACCCCAAATTGTAAAATCCCTATAGCATAACGGACGGATGGACGTATGTCGGAATATGAAAATGTTAGTGCACATCTTCAGTGTATGTAAAAGAATGTCTGTGAGTTCCAATGGAGTTTGTTCAATGTTTTAGGAGGAGTAGCAGATAGCAGAACTATACCCCTCCCTACTATAACCTGAATTGACAAAGATCATTTTTGAATATGGGGAACTGTAAATATGAAAATATCTGAAAAGAAAATAGGAGGTGCACATCTGCAATGTATGTAAAAGAATGTCTGAAAGTTTCAATGAAATCTGTTCAATAGTTTAAGAGGAATTGTGGATAGCAGATCTGTACACAATGTCAACTGAATTTGACAAAGTTCATTTTTCAATATAGGAAACTGTAGAATTGAAAATATCTGAAAACAAAATAGGAGGTGCACATCTTCAACGTATGTAAAAGAATGTCTGAGAGTTTCAATGGAATTCGTTCACTGGTTTAAGAGGAGTTGCGGATAGCAGATGTGTACATCCCTAAAGCATAGTGGATAAACGGATGGACGGACGGATGGACAGCGAAATATGAAAATATCTGAAAGAAAAATAGGAGGTGCACATCTGCAATGTATGTAAAAGAACGTCTGAAAGTTTCAATGAAATCTGTTCAATGGTTTAAGAGGAGTTGCAGATAGCAGATCTCTACAGAATGTCAATTGAATTTGACAAAGTTCATTTTTCAATATGGGAAACTGTAAAAATGAAAATATCTGAAAAGAAAATAGGAGGTGCACATCTTCAATGTATGTAAAAGAATGTCAGAGTTTCAATGAAATCTGTTCACAGGTTTAGGAGGAGTTACGGATAGCAGATGTGTATCCCACTAAAGCGTAATGGGTGGACGGACAGACATATGGACGTATGGATGTACGGACGTACGTTCGTACGGACAGACCAAGTGAACACTATATACCTCCCACTTTTCAAGTGGGTGGTATAATTAACAAATTTGAATTTTCCTGTTCTTATACGAGATGATTTTCAAACTGATATTGTGTAACTCCAAACAAAATTTAATTTTGTATTCCATTAAAGATCTGAAAAATATATTTTATGTATGGTTCAGTAATCATTTATGGCAGCAATGACAGTCTTGTCATGACCACAGGACTGTTATCATGATCTCACAGGTTTCTAAACAAGTGAACCGATACAAAAATGTACGATACTATCGCAATACCTTGTGTTATCAGTGCATCGTCTCATCCCTACCAATTAACAGGGATTTGGCCACTCCCCTGTTTTTTTAGAGATAAATGGAGCATTTATTCCATTATATCCTGCTTGAAAGAGTACATGGAGCTCTGTCAAACATATGTTAAACGCTTGTATTGGATGTAATAAGTCCAAATAGGTCTATAAACAAGGGGAATTTGGGGATTGTCAGCTAATTTTCAGGCTTGGCAATTTCAGGAGAGCGATTTTTAGCTCTCCTTACTGCCCTCCTGAAAGAATTAAGGAGAGCGAAAAATTGCCCTCCTAAATATTTTGGTCTGGGATGATAGAGATTACATGTATTATGCTCATATTAAATTTTTGTTGTAAAGCAAAAATGTAATTTAACTTCGAAGTCACATAACATCATGTAATTTCATTTTGAAAGTGGTTTAGTTGTAAAAGGTAATGGCTTCAACCATACCCAAACACAGCTGCAATCATTTGAAGCAAAATGGGTCACAGCAATATTTTTTTCCTGTCAGTTTCAAGTTCAACAACTGACATCACAGTTTGAGTGGTAATTATTCAAGGAATATTGACACTATAATATACTACCATTACTGCTATCCTGTCACTTGAAGCACTTGCACCAGGATGTGACTGTAGATTCAAGCAGGCCTGTTGTCCAAGAAAGTCATACGCCTACCACTACCACCTTCAACCCCCCAATTAGGGGGTTGAAGGTGGTAGTGGTAGGCGTATGACTTTCTTGGACAACAGGTCTGGGTACACACACAGGTCTTGTCAAGTGTGTGTTCGGTTGTTGAGTGAGACATCTAGATGTCTAAGAGATTTCGCTTTACCTTAGCAAAGTTAATAAAACCACTGATGTAGTCTGTTGGTTTCAGTTTCAATGAGTTCGTTCAATTGGATACTTAAAATGCTGTGTAAAGCTAATTGCTCTCCTAAGCTGATTGAGGAGAGCGATATTTTGCCCTCCTACATTTTTCAGAATGCCAGGCCTGAATTTGTCTGTCACACTGCAACAGTTTTTATTCCATTAACAGGAGTTTAGTCCTTAACCTTTTGGCAAATAAAATAGTCAAATTTGTATTAAAGGTATGGTAAAGGCTTTTGTGTTCGGAAATTATATTCAATTGACAGGGTTATTCAGTTAAGAGATATCCAATTAAGTGGGTTCCAATGTAGCCTGGTAACAATTTAAACAGAGCAATATGACAACTTTAGGTACACTATTTTAAGATTTATTTTGAGAGAATTGATGCACTTTGACTGGTTTCCATTAAGTAAAGCAATCCAAAACACTTGTGGAATAACACAAGACTAAAATGAAACTATCACTTAGGCTGTTAAAAATTGCTTATCGAGTTTAGAATGATAAGCATTCATGCTTTTACAAATATTTCCCATGAGTTGTTTTTTTTAATCAATGATTTCCCATAAGTTAAGAATTTTTTAATCTGTCGTGTAATTAGTTCATGGCTTCTCTACTTCCATTACTAGATTTGAGGAAAACAATACAAAGAAAAAAATTATAACAAAATGAAGAATGAGAAAAGTTTCTACAGCAACACTACCTAATTATTTTGATTTTCATAACAGTTGTTCTTCAGTCAGACCTCTGCTGTTTCCACCTTAGGGTCTCTGTAATTAATTAAAAAGAATTCCTTGATTTTTCAAAGAATTTAAAATTTATTTTTATTTATTAGTGATTAACCCATAAGGGCTTGCATATTTTTAGACATTTTAGCTATACTTTGAGAGTCTACCTCCAGTGTCTTTGCAGTTGTTTCTAGTCAAGTCTTGGCTGCCTGCAAAGGCAGCCAAGACTTGCTTAGAAACAACAGACAAGGTACTTAGAAAACATGAGTTTACCCAAACAATGCATGTTGCGGCACCTGTTCCTTTGCATTAAAAAGTTATCAAAGTTGGAATTGAGCCCTTATAAGGGTTAAGGTCACTTTCAGCATTTTTGGCTATTTCATGACCCAAGCCTGAAAATAAGCAATCTGTCATATGCAGAATGAGGTCCAAAGAGGGTGAATTTTCTGCTGCTATTCTAAACAGTAGGCCAGTTTATCCTGTGGGAACCTCTTTCTGTTCAAACCTGAGACCTTGATTCAAACTGAGGTTCACAGAGGGCAACTTTAGTGATGCTACCCTGCTGTTCAGTGTAGCATCACTAAATTCACCCTCTAGGGACCTCATTTTGCAGGTGACAGTCTGCTTATTTTCTGGCTTGTCATGACCACAACATGGGAATGAATTCAAGTTTGGCTAATTATTTATACCTATGCTGCCCAGTTTAGAGGACTCCCACCCTAGGTATTGGTTCTGGTAGAACCCTGCATATTTGACTTTGAACTGATTAATAGAATCTGGTTGCAGATTTGTGAATCAATTCTTTTTCAAATCGAATTAGTTGAATACTAACATTCGAATGTCTCTTTTCAATGAGTTATGCAGTGGATGTGATTACACATTCAACATTTAGAAATAGAATAGAGATGGATTGATTGGTGTGGTTTCATCAAAGAATATGTTCCTCTATCTCTTTCACTGGGCATTGGATGTCTTTGCCAGTCAGGGACCACAGAATGGCTTAAAATGTGGGGATGGGATGGGGTTGAATTCTAAGACGTGGTTCTGGCACCCTCTTCCTGGAAATCGTGCACAAAAATACTGATTTAAGAAACGATGCAGGCTTACTGTACAGTCTGTTCAATTTCAGGCGGTTTGTGGGCTCTCGGCACCGACCCGGTTCCAATAGTCCACTAATTCCCTAAGATCGCCCAGATTGCACAATAAAAGCCTGCATTGTGTAATCCGATATGCTATTGGGGCAGTCACTATACTCTGCCATAGGCCCCTGTAAATATTCAATTGTTCGAGTCGAAGTCGAGTCTATCAACAAATTTGAGTAGAGTTCGAGTTGAAAATAACACCACAAGTATGAAAATCGAATATGAAAAAAAATTATTAATAAATATCTTGGTATTTGTAGAATCATACATTTAATACTGACTAAATTGTCAAAACAATGTGAGGAGTTGAGCATAAATCGCAACTGTGCAATGTCGTTTGTAGCGAGAGCGAAACTAAAGATGTATGCACTATGCAGTATGCACTCCTGGCCAATCACCATGTTCCTGTTTCGCATTATTGATACAATCACTTCCAACGTATTGTAAATAAAAACATGGAACTTTAAAGTTAGCGTTTCGCGTGATTCCAAATGACGTTGGGAATACACTCCTATTTTACATTGGATAAAGCCACAACTACATACACATGTAATTACATGTAAGACTTTGTAGAAAGCCAGAGCTACAGGGACTACATCTCACCTCTGGGTAAAACAAATTTATATAAACAAAAGATTATTTGTGTTTGACTTTGCCCATGTGGGTGCATGGTGGTGCTGTGTACTACGGCATACTGCATATCAATGGTGCACTTGTTTTCAACCAATGCTAACCCTGCTTGTGTGGAGTTAGTGTGTTGGAGAGCTGACAGTTGCTTGCCATTGCTCAGTGGTTCTCTCTGGGTACTCTGGCTTCCTCCACCCTTAAAACTGTCGTGGTCATGATTAGCCATTGTGCAGAAATATGTGACCTTAAGGCCTAAAAAAATAAAAAAAATCTGTTTCTCAGGCCCTCCTGCATGATCCTTTTGGCTGCCACATGCTCTCTTTTTATAACCAATTTAAACTTTAAAAAAATAAAAATTAAATAGTTTATGTCTGATATTCTACCTAAGTTAAAAATATTGATGAATTTGTCCCTTGAGTGCAAGAAGGCTTTGCAATGCTTTAGCATTGCAAAGCCTTCTTGCACTCAAGGGATGAAATACACCACCACCCATGCTATTCTGTAGATTATGAGGCCTAAAACTTGAACCAAGAACATGAACTTTTGATGGCAAAAAGAAATTACTGAAATAAAAAATAAAATAAAAAAACGCTCGCCCGCATGCAATTTCTCAAATAATGGCCTGAGAAACAGAACATCTACTTTGTCTGGCCTAAACACCAATAAATAAATAATTTGTTTCTGACTGAATATGAAACATGAGCAAGGAAAATGTTAGCTTTTGATCTGGTACCCTAATTGTTTTGAAAGCCCTGATAGTTTCTCCAAGCACTTGACTAGTTAAATCATCAGTACAATGCTAAGACAATCCTAATGAGGTTATTTTAAACAGGAAATATCGTATACGAAACTGCAGTTGGACACCTGGTTTCGGCTAACATGGTTCAAATTTGATATTCGGTTGACACTTAAGATTTTTTTTTGGCAAGTTCAAGTTGAAATTTGAGCCGAAAAAAACCCATATTCACAGGGGCCTACTTTGACGCTGATACAGATGATTCCAGACTCCACTGAAAGGCTATTGTCTGGTATTAAAGATGACAAGCAGAATAACAAGAACTAATTTTTTTATAAACTATAAATACATCAGCTAGGGGATAATATTATATACGAGCAGCTGATTCAATTCAATCATATGCAGGCCATAAAATTTGAGAGGAACAATTTTATCGTTCCTCTGGTGGTTATCTAAATGAACAGATAATCAAGAAGTTGCTCGTTTGCAACTATAAACAGTTCATCAAAAAGTTGTCTTATCACCTTATTTGATAGCACTATTTAAAATGTTCCTGTGGGAAGACCTCTCTCTTCGATGCTCAAACTCACTAAGACAGCTGACACGCCTGTGTTTACCGCAGATGCTTTCGAAATCTGTGAACTGTCACACAGTATGGTCATCGTAGACAGGTCAAAATCCACAGGTTGTCATTTTTCCAGGCATATAATTCAGAGATGATCTGCTATGACACCTAGTAAAATTTCCACAAATGAAGCACCGGGATTACCCGGTGCTACATTGGTGGAAATTTTCTAGGTGTCATAGCAGATCATCTCTGAATTATATGCGTGGAAAAATGCCCGCCCATAGATTTTGACCCATCCGCGATGGCTGTACTGTAATCGGTCCTCTTTATTAAATCCAGATGAACGGTAAATAGGTTATCTCAAAAATCGAGATTTTATTCTCTGATATGTCTGCCATTTGGTAACAAATCAAATGAATTGGAGGTGGCAATTCGAGAATTGATTCAAAATTTTAATAATCACAGGGTCAAAGTTTTTGGATCCTTTATTTCACCAGTGCCAAACAAGAATTGCTCCACTTCTTGGGGGTTCATGCTTGGAATGTAATATCATAACTAAAGACTTGTGCTGTTGAGACTTTAGAGAGTACTTGGTATAGTATAGAGCACATGCGGTGTAAAATCAGAGCTCATAAAATCAAACTGCTCTGATTATAGTGATACCCACGCAGGTATTGTGTAATGAGTTGATTTTCTTTTTCATCTAACAATCAACTTAATTTGTATCAGCCTCCTGTACCGATTCTGTATCAGACAGATTCAACTTGCGGTAAATACCGCACTATCACATATATGCATTGTTAATATGCATCTAAATATGAAATTCAAAATTTTGGTCAATTCCAACCCAATTTAAACTGACAAACAGGGAAAACGGGCTTTATATAATGGGATTGTTAGATAAATGTATTATCATGACCAAATGCATGTCCTTGTCCTGTAATTTGTATCAGGTTCTCGGTTGTGTTTACAATGGGAACGCAACTCGATTTAGCAGGCTTGTTGCAATGACGGCTTGAAATAAGTGGCCGGACAAGGACAATGACCGACACCAAACTTACTTTGACAGACACACTTTGAAATCCATCGGACATTTTGACTGACGCAAAATTCTGCTCAATTTTTTAGAATCCCAGGTTAAAAAAACACTGGTATAAACTTAAATTCCATTGCAAATTAACTATGAAATGGCTGCATGTCCATTTGCAAAGAAAAAAAAGAAATATAATTCTGATAAACTCCAAAACAGCCAAAAAGGTGGACATGACTGATCATCGGTTTTCCTCTGACAGAAACATGTTACTAAAAATATAACAAGCAATTAAAATGTGTAACCTGTAAGTTTTTAATATATGGACATGTTCTATTTTTGAAGCAATCAGTCTTGAAAAACGTACAGGCGATTTTGTTGAGCAAAACGGCAAGACTCGCATAGCTTATGGGATCACAATGACAAAGAACACATTTCATCCACTAATGTAAAATTAGTAACTCATTACCTGTTCAGTGTCATGTGCTTCATGCCCACAATCAGAGACATTGGTTGACTTCACAATGTCGCTGTCAGTCCAAGGGGAAAAATCTATCTCGCTTTTGGTTCACCAAATACACCAATATACATAAGTAACACAATTATTTGTGAGTTTCTTCCACCTTGGGCAGAAACACCATATACTTGTACACTTTGTGGGGAAATTTGTTATTTGCTATCCCAGTAGGCATAACACTACTTCAATTTACAGAATATATAAGAAAGTAAAACATTTTATATAACGTACACCCATGTTTCATTTCTTCTTGACTCTAGTATAATTCTCAATTTGCTTCATAAGCAGATGGAAGTTTACCTCAAAATTACAATGCATAAAGCAATAAGTTGAAAATGACCCACACCAAATTAGGATGACCTGCACCAACTGCTTGGGGCAGGACATTTTGACCTTCACTAGAAAAACAATTATTTCGAGTTTTGATTGCAATCCGATTGTAAAAACGACCTCGAATCTGATACACATTCCAGGATATGCACATGCAGGCCTGGCAATCTAGAAAATCAAGGAGTGCAAAACAATTGCCCTCCTCAGATTGCTTGGGCGAGCAACTGCACCTGAAATTTTCAATGCAAAAACGTTTATGCTATTTTGGTTATATTCACTTCAAGGTATTAATATTGTGACTGAAAAATTGTACTATATTCAGCTATTGGTGGAAAAATTGGCACACATATCTTCTCATTATTAAAAATGTTGCTTTCAATTCTTATGTGACTGCCTTCTACACTCAAAATGTATCGAAATGCGACACAGAATGGGCCATGAATTATAGCGAATCAATGCAACATTGTGCCAGTGGGCACAGAGAACACATTAGAACTCAGGGGATGAAATGATAATAGATTTTAACCCTTTACCCAACTCAGACGATTTCAAAATTTATTATTTTAAATATCATTTTTTAAATTTTTTCAAAAAATTTCAACAAAACCATATCATGTGACCCCTCTTTGGAACGAGCTCGAGGAGCTCGTTCCAAAGAGGGGTCACATAATATGGTTTTGTTGAAATTTTTCGAAAAATAATATTTTTTCAGCTGCTAAATTTGCATATTATGCGGGCGGATGCGGGTGATTCGTTGGGAAAAGGGTTAAAGGCAATCTCAAACAGGTCTGGCATTCCAGAAAATCAAGGGGTGCAAAATATTGCCCTCCTCGATTTTGTCTGGGTGTGCAGTAGGCGTGCAGCACTCCTGCACTCCTAAAGAATGACAGGCCTACACATGGTCATGATAGTGTATATGTATAGAAATAATATAAAGTAACATGAACTATGAACAGTACAAAAAGTATGCTTCATTGAAAATATGGATTTTAAAAAAATAAAAATTAAATAGTTTATGTCTGATATTCTACCTAAGTTAAAAATATTGATGAATTAGTTGTTAGTTGAATAAAATCACCCACCAAATTCCCGTTTGTTTATAGACCTATTTGGAATTTAATCTATCATATCTTGATTAACAGAGCTGCATGAGCTCTGTCAAACAAGATATAATAGAATAATACCCAATTTATCTCTAGAATCAAATCCCTGCTAATTAAATACTCCTGTTAACCCTTTACCTAACATGAAAAGCAGATGACACTTGCAAACAAAATTCTTGAATGACTAATTTTTTTCATTTTTTGTTGCAAAAACATAGGGTATGACCCCTCTTAGGAACGAGCTCAATGAGCTTGAAGAGCTCATTCCAAAGAGGGGTCATAACCTATGTTTTTGAGACAAAAAATGAAAAAAATAATGAAAATTAACTGGCAATTTTGTGAATAGTGCTGGAGGTTTTGGGCATTACATTGGGTAAAGGGTTAATTGAATACTTTTCACTGACGAAGTTACGATTCAGCTAACCATCTACCCAAAGTAATGGCCAAAACCAGCCAGTGCTATTCACAAAAATTGCCATTGAATTTTCATTATTTCTTTTCATTTTTTTGCCTAAAAAACTTAGCTTATTACCCCTCACTGGAACGAGCCCGTTGAAAAATAAAATAGTTATTCAATAATTTTGTTTGCTGGTGTCGTCTGGTTTTCATATTTGGTAAAGGGTTAACAGGAACCTGCTATACCACTTCTGCTCTTATTTTTTTTTGTATTAGCTAATGTAACCTTTAAAACCAGTCAGCTCTATTCACAAAAACTGCCATTCAAATTTAATTATTTTATCATTTTTTGCCTCAAAATCAGAGCTTATGTCACTCCTTGGAACTGAGCTTGATCCAATGAGGGGACATAAGACATGATTTTGAGGCAAAAAATGAAAATATAATTTAGTAATTAAAGTGTCATGTGCATTGCGTGTTGAGTGTAGGGTTAAATATTTAGCATTCAGTGGATAAAAAGCCATGCTTACAACTATTCTTTTCAGTAAATACTTCAAAATCACCCAGTAATAAGTCATTTAAATTCTCTGGTACATAGTCTAATTAACCAATCTTTTCTTCTCATCAAAGCTTTTCTGCCCTGTTCTGCCTGTAATTTTTGTATTAAACATTCTGTAACCTGAAACGAAATGTATTTTTTTATATCACTCTAAAACGAAAAACAATATCCCAGTAGCTTTCACATCGATTAAATTTGAAAGAACATTCGAGGGCAAAGTAAACAGGGTTTCATTTTTTTTTTTTTTGGGGGGGGGGGGGGGGGGGGGGGCACCATTTTCCAGTGTAAATTTGTGCTGTAACAGCCCTGTACTCTCACTGGCCTAATAATAGTGTCAACACCATTATTAATTTTAGAGAAAAAATACCACCAATCACTATCACTTGACAGTGAGGATTAGTAGAAAAATGCCATCACTATTATTATTTCCAATCAAATATCCTGTCCATCACCATTATTCAGCTATCACTATTATTAGGCAGGTAAAAGTATGCCCAGGCCTTCACATTCCACCAAACTTACATTGGTAACTGGTGCCCCCAAATTACAGAAATGTTTTCAAAAGTGTGTATGTCCCCAATACAAAAATAGTGCTGAACATTTGAATGCAAAGCCTTGTTGCACTCAAGGGACAAATTTACCAATTTTATTAACTTGGGTAAAATATCAGGCATAAACCATTTAATTTTTATTTTTTAAGTTTGCTTCGGTTGTAAAAAGAGAGCATGCTGCAGCCAAAAGAACCATGTGGGAGGGCCTGAGAAACAGATTCTTAACTTTTTTAGGCCTTATTGTGGATTTTTCCAAGGACCAGAGCCTGAAGTGTTGTTTATAAGCTGGCTGATTTAGGACATAGGGAAATTTTGTTTTATCTCATTATAACGAGATACTTTCTCTTTATAACGAGAAAACATCTCGTAATAACTGCTTAGCATCTCGTTATAACGAGAAAGTTTATTTCATTGAATTCCTTCTAAACCATAGCCTATGAGCCCTTATTGGAACGGTCATAAGCTATGATTTGGAAGGACTTTTTTCGGCCTGTTCCATCAGTGGACAACAAAGCATAACAAACCATACTATGTGTCATCATTTTGTCATGTCCTTTAATTTGAGAACATTCCTATAATTTGGCAACATCGGTTACCAGTGAGAGTTTGGTGGAATTTAAAGGCCTGTTATCACTTTTCCAGAAAAATGTGGACCTTGAGTGTTTAATTTCCCTTTGGTGGTTAAACTTACAAAGTGGTGTGATAGTGAATATTGTGTACATGCAAAATTTCTGTTTTTTTTCAATTTCCTATATAATTTTAGGGAGTTCCTGTTCACTTGAATCAGTACTGTACTACGAGATCTGCCTCTGTTGCGAATAATACTGTGACATTTTGGGGGCTTATCCGGGATTGACTAATAGGCCTAACATTGTGACAGGTAAAAGTGTGTCTGTGTCCTCTATGTTCCCCTTCCATAATTGGGGAGGGGGTGAGAGGGGGGGGGGGGCGATGGGGGGTGGGGGGGGTTGTTGTGTAGTTTCTATAAAACTTCCAAGGGAGACCCTGCCTGCACCTAGCCAAAGACCAGGTAGCCCTGGGGTGGTAGGGAGTCTTAGAGATTTGGGGTCAAAGTCCTTGCAGTGAGAAATGTTCGAAACCTGTGCTCTAATTCATGCTACATGAGGCTGTTCTGGGAACCAGCTGTAGTGAGAATTATGTGACGATCTTTAGTGAGGGCCTGATTGAAGTTTGAGGTTCAAGGAACCACAACCCCTACCCAGGCAAAGCAAGATGTTGAAAATGACGTGCACCAAATTAAAATGACTGGCAGGAATTACTTGGGGCAGGACATTTTGACCTGCACTAGAAAAAAATATTATTTTGAGCCTTGATGCTGACATGATAGATCTTGCTATTTGAGAGGAAGATGCCTTGTTCCCTGAAGCAATTTTTTTGTTAAATGAGTTTTTACAGACTGTGAAACATTTTCAGGCCTGTTTTTCTGAAAAAATATAGTAAGACCAATTATTGCCTTTTTGGTTTCATCTTCAATGCCTTTCCAAGGGATGAACTCTTCTAAATATTGAGGTAATTTTTATTTTAAGAGGAGTCAAGAAATTATTTATAAGAGGTCTACTTCTGATTGTAGGAATATACAGTGGAGCCTCCTTAATGTAATATCTCTTAACTGAATAATCCTGTCAATTGGATATAACTTCTAAACACAAAACCATCTACCATACTTTCAAATTTGACCTGTTAATTGCATGTGGGGTATCGAGTAAAGTGTTAACTGAATAAAAAATCTTATATCCTGAGAAACTGCCCTGACCATCACCAAATTATCTTTGTTTATACGCCTATTCGGCCTCAGTACCTGAAATAAAGGCATTCATAATCTATTATATCTTGTGTGACAAAGCTCCATGAGCTCTGTCAAACAAGATAAAATAGAATAAATGCTCTATTTATCTCTACAAAACAAAAAAGTGACAGAATCCTTGTTAGCTGAATAATTTATTTATTTATTTATTGGGGCTTAATGACACTTTTGACTGCCAGGCCACCTCGTGTCGTACAGTTTTATGGATGGAGGAAGCCAAAGTACCCGCAAAGAACCACCAAGCAATGGCAGGCAACTGTCAAGACTCCCCAACATACTAACTCCATGCAAGCAGGGTCAGCATTGGTTCAAGACAAGTGCACCATTGATGTGCAGTACATCTTAGTACACAGCGCCACCATGACCCCACATGGGCAATGAGGACGAAGTGCCTTGACCAAGGACAAATGCAATTACCCGCGATTGAACTGTGGACATTTCAGTTTGAAGTTCAATTCCCAGATGACTATTTTCTTTATGGTCAGAATTATACCTCTTCTATTCAACTGGGTAATTTTGTACTGAGCAGGAAAGTCTGTATGCAGCCAACAAAGTGTTCACAACGATAACAAACTCAAGTGTTTTTTAACATCAATTTTCTAGATTGAGTAAGTTTCTCCGTGTGTTGGGGAACATGAGTAACACCACAGCTCTTTCAGAAAGGCCTGTGTGGCTCAGAATACCAATCTTTCTTTCAACTACTATTATTATTATTATTATTATTTATTGGTGTTTAACTGGTAGAGTGCTAAATTTTATTTGGTCACCAAAATTTTTTCGCATGTCTTTGCCTTGTTACAATTTATAGGAGAGTGCCCACAGGCACTCTCCTATGAATTGTAACAAGCCAAATCTTAACAGACTAAATAATATCACTTCAAAGATAATATGATGCACAGCCACTGAATTTGAAGCCTTTAAGTTGACGTACCTGCACCTCAGAATAAAGCCCAAATATGGGCTTCCAGCACTCTACCAGTTAAGGTCACATATTTATTTCTCCACAATGGCTAATCATGACCACGACAGTTTTATGGGTGGAGGAAGCCAGAGTACCTAGAGAGCACCACCAAGCAATTGCGAGCAACTGTCAGCTCCCCAACATACTAACTCCACTCAAGCAGGGTTAGCATTGATTGAAGACAAGCGCACCATCGACGTGCAGTATGCCTTAGTACACACTGCCACTGTGCCCCCCACGTGGGCAATTGGGATTATGTGTCTTGCCCAAGGACACAACGCGATTACCGCAGGTGGGATTTTCTTTCAACTAAGATGATACAGAACAGTCCCTTTGGACTGGTCATTATCCACGCATGGGCAGTGATGTCCATTGCAATTGTTTACCACGTAATAAAAAACATCATAGGCAAAATTGTAATTAATGAAGCACCAGGTTGTTGCTGATTATTTCTATAATTAGTGTTTGAAAATATTATTGAAATATTGCCCACCCGTGGAACCAGTCCATGACGGCCATACTGTAAGTTTCTCAGAGTGTTGGGGAGCATGCGTAACCCCTGTGACTCTTTCAGAAAGGCCTGTGTCGCTCAGAATACCAATCTTTCTTTCAACTAAGATGATATTCTATTACATGACAGTTTTCAATAGTTCTGCCATTACTGAATTCAACAAGGAAAGCTTCTATTATCAGAGCAGAGAGATTCATGAAGTTTATAATTATTTTATTGAAAAATGTTTTGCCTCAAACTTTTGAAAATTGTATCACTGAAGGGGTTATTTTTTTCTCTCTCCTTTAAAGGTATGATGTGCATAAGGCAAAAAAATGCAACAACAAAGAGGTTGAAAAGAAGGTCAAAAAAAGAGAATCTGAAATTTTCCAAATTAGAAAAAAAAACTTTGACACTATTGAGGGGAGAGAACTCTATTGCAATGTTAGCTGAATGGTTGACAAAACCTTATTTTCAAATGCCACATCAAAAGTAATGGCAATGACTGCTGTATCAATAGAATTTCACAGTTGCTAAATTACCGGATTGACCCTTTTAGAATTTCACTGCTTTAGACCACAGAAAAATTACTTAGATGATTTAAAGAAGTTAGAACTGATGAAAAGAGTCAAGTCCCATTTTGAATGTGAATTGGTCAACAAGGCCTCTTCAGAAATTTGAAATATTTAAAAAGAAAAGAAAAAAAATTTGCATTTACAAGCTTTCTAGGAATTATTAGCAAGAAGTACGTTCTACTTCCCGACATGTTATCTTGAGAGCCAAAGAATTTTTTGGTAGCAGTTTTTAAAATGACCAAGAAAACTGTTTAACCCTTTACCCAACGAATCAGGCACATCCGCCCGCGTAATATGTAAATTCAGCTGCTGAAAAAATATTATTTTTCAAAAAATAATTTTTCAAAGAATTTCAAAAGAACCATATCATGTGACCCCTCATTGGAACGAGCTCCACGAACTCATTCCAAAGAGGGGTCACATGATATGGTTTTGTTGAAATTCTTTGAAAATTAAAAAAAAAATGATATTTAAAATAATAAATTTTGATATCGTCTGCATTGGGTAAATAGTTAACCCCTCAACAGTTATTTAACTGCTTGAGTGCTAGAAGCCACAGTCAGGGCTCCACTGTAAAGTGCTGTAAAGTGCTGAAAACCACTTTAGTGACTTTACACTGTGTGCATTAGCTCACCGTTTGTGCAGCAGTTGATAAAGAAATTTCATATAAAATTATTTTGTTACAATTTATTGGAGAGGGCCAACAGGCACTCTCCAATAAAAAGTAACAAAACAATTATTGGTGAACAAAATCATGCCACAGTCAGGGCTCTACTGTAAAGTGCTGAAAACCACTTTAGTGACTTTACACTGTGTGCATTAGCTCACCGTTTGTGCAGCAGTTGATAAAGAAATTTCATATAAAATTATTTTGTTACAATTTATTGGAGAGGGCCAACAGGCACTCTCCAATAAAAAGTAACAAAACAATTATTGGTGAACAAAATCATGCCACAGTCAGGGCTCTACTGTAAAGTGCTGAAAACCACTTTAGTGACTTTACACTGTGTGCATTAGCTCACCGTTTGTGCAGCAGTTGATAAAGAAATTTCATATAAAATTATTTTGTTACAATTTATTGGAGAGGGCCAACAGGCACTCTCCAATAAAAAGTAACAAAACAATTATTGGTGAACAAAATCATGCTAAACAAAGGCTCACCTTACTGACATCATTGTATCTTTGAAAAAAAAATACTCATGCTACAAAGGGGGCGCGGTGGCTCAGTAGGAAGAGGTGCTGGCTGCAAGCCGAGAGGTCCTCGGTCCGAACCCCATCTGCAGAACTGCATTGTGTCCTTGGGAAAGACATGCCAACCCCCATTGTCGATGTGGGGTGGGGGGGAGGGGGCACGGTGGCGCTGTGTACTAAGGCGTACTGCACGTCAATGGTGCACCTGTCTTCAACCAATGCTAACCCTGCTTGTATGGAGTTAGTATGTTGGGGAGCTGACAGTTGCTCGCCGTTGCTCAGTGGTTCGCTCCGGGTACTCCAGTTTTCTCCACCCAATAAAATTGTCGTGGTCATGATTAGCCATTGTACATAGATATGTGACTTTAAACATAAATAAATGAATGAATAAATGAACTCATGTTACCAATAACCTTTGAAAAATAGTTTAGCACTCAACCAGTTACTTTCTTTGTCTATTTAAAAATTGCACAGAATCAAAGTATGACTGATATTGTTCTTTAGTAGAGACCACTTAATTGGATATCCCTTAATTGAATAACACCACTAATTAAATATAATATAAATAAATATAACTTTCAAACACAAAACCATTTACCAATTTACCATACCTTCAGTACAGATCGCTGAATTCTAGTTGTTAAAAGACCTATTTGACCACTGCACATCTAATACAGGAATTTAATCTATCATATGTTGTTTGACAGAGCTACACGAGTACTGTCGAACAAGATCTAGTAGAATAAATGCTCAGTTTTTAGCTCTAAAACACAGGAATGTGAGCAAATCCATGTTAGTTGAATAATTTTTTGCTGGCAAAACAAATAGCTATTCTCACTTAACAAGATTCCACCGTATTAGCTAAACATTAGTTTCATAAAATTTTCACAAAAAATTACACTATGATCAGCTGATTTACATTTTATAGAAACTTTCCACAAGAACTACCCTCCCAACACACCCCTCCCCCACAAAAGCAGCACTTAATCCTTTACCCTACTTGTATAGGGGGGGGGGGGGGGGCGGGGGCACGGTGGCTCAGTATAGGTAGAGGTGCAGGCTGCAAGCCAAGAGGTCCTTGGTTCAAATCCCACCTGTGGCAACTGCATTGTGTCCTTGGGCAAGACACTTCACCCCCATCGCCCATGTCGGGACACAGTGGCATTGTGTATTAAGGCATTTTGCACGTCGATGGTGCACTGGTCTTCAAGCAATGCTATCACTGCTTGTGTGGAGTTAGTATGTTGGGGAGCTGACAGGTGCTCACCGTTGCTCGGTGGTTCTCTCTGGGTACTTCAGCTTCCTCCACCTGTAAAACTGTCGTGGTCATTGTGCAAAAATATGTGACCTTAAACACCAATAAATAAATAAATAATACTTGATAACAAGAGGCCCCACGGGGCCTGAGGGCGCTCACCTGATACTGGCCGAGTCATATCACCAAAATAGCAAGGGATTCTGCCTTGTGGTTATTATCAGTTTTTCAACATAAAAGTGTTTTCTCTACTTAGTAACCCAGAGTGTTCATATGTTAGATCCCCATATTGGGTACTCAATAATTTATCTATTTATTTATTGGAATTTAAGGTCACTTTCTAAGGCTACATCATTACAGAGGCATAATTATAATATCAGGTTTGGTCAATCGTTTATGCCTATTACTGCCCACTTTACAGGGCTTTCAACGCAGGAATTGGTTACTGGGCCCAATTTTATCAATAAACCAGAACTTGAACAAATTTCAATTTGCCGCTTCTAAGAAAACTAAAAATCAAATATCAAAAGATTCTGAGAGGAGTATCAGAAAAAAAAGATTTTTTAAGAATATTTCTCATACTGAATTAAGTTATACATTGGGCTCCCATAGGGAACCCAAAAACAAAAGCTTCTGAAGCAGTGGTTTGGGAGAAGAAGATTATTCAACGTTATTCCCATTACCTACAGTGTTAAAAAATGATGACTCGGCACTTTTAGTCCTGGAAAAGTACTTATGATAAAACCAATGGCATTTTTTTCACCATTCCTTTCTCCCGGCCATAAGGAAGCTTCACATTGTATAAAAATTCTCAGTGCCATGTAGTTCTGGAAATATGGGCATTCAAAAAAAAAAAATTTTTTCAGCTCCTGTAGTTGCCGTGGGGAACAGGAAAACAATTTATGGCATAAATTAGGTATTTGTGACCCAATAAGCCCTCATATCAAATTTGGTTCAAATCGACCTCTTGGTTTGGAAAATAAAAATTTTGGTATAATTTGGGCTCCCACAGTGAGCCCAAATATGAACCCAGGTACTTGGCTTTACCAAATTTCACTCTCAGCCCCTAAGAATGCTGTACATCAAATATCAAAACATTTTGACTGGTGGATCTGAAAAAAAAATTTTTTTTAAAGAATATTCCTCATATTGAACTAAGTTATAATTTGGGCTCCCACAGGGAGACCAAATATGAGCCGAAGGACTTGACTTGAACAAACTTGAATCTCACCTCCCTAAGCATACTGTATACCAAATATCAAAAGATTCTGACCGGTGGATGCGAAGAAGAAGATTTTAAAAGAATATACCTCGTATTGCACTAAGTTACAATTTGGGTTCCCAAAGGGAGTCCAAATATGAACTCAGGGACTTGGCTTGAACAAACATCAATCTCACCCCCCTAAGGATGATGCATAGCAAATATCAAAAGATTCTGATTTGTGGATCCGAAGAAGAAGATTTTTAAAATATATCCCTCATATTGCACTAATTTGAACATTTGGGTTCCCATAGGGAACCCAAATATGGACCGAGGAATTTGATTTCTACAAATATGTGAATCAATGTTCCAAAGATGTTATATGTAAAATATGAAAGCTTTTAGAGCAGTGGTTTGGAAGAAAACAATTCTTTATTTTTTTCCCATTGCCTACTGTGTTAAAAAATACTGACTCAGCACTTTTTCAGAGTCCCGAAAAAGTACCCTATGATAAAACCGATAGCAATTTTTTTTTACCAATCCTTTCTGTTGGTCCCAAGAAAGCTTCACACCAAATAAAAATTCTCACTGCCGTGCAGTTTTTGAGATATAGGCGTTTTAATTTTTTTCTATTTTTAGCTCCTGTGGTTCCCACGGGGCTACAGGAAAAAAAATTTCTGCATAAATTAGGTACTTATGACCCAATAAGCCCTCACATAAAATTTGGTTCAAATTGGCCTCTCGGTTTAAAAAATAGAAATTTGGGGTGGGGCCAAAATTTTTGCTCCTCCCATAACATCGCCAAGTATAGACCTACAAACTTCTCTTGAACAAACTTGAGTCTACACCTCAAAAGGAAGCTGCATACCAAATATCAAGTCTCTGCTATTGCTGGTTCTTGAGAAGAAGATTTTTTAAGAATTGGAGCATTTTTGCCCCACCCCTCTGCTCAATATGAGCCGAAACCTAATTTGCCCAAAAATCAAAATGCCGCTATATAACCCCTACTCACATGAAATTTCATTAACATGCGGCCAGTGGTTTGGAAGAAAAAGACCCAAACACCACCTTCACGCCGGACGACGGACGACGGACGACGGACGAAAAGTGATCAGAAAAGCTCACCCTGACTTTCAGTCAGGTGAGCTAAAAATACACTGATTCTACCATTTTGCGACTTTTCAAGGTGCATTACTCTGGAATGGTAAGTGCCATAACAATGACAATCGTACTTGACCTGCATTTCATGGTACATAATAAGGTTGCAAAATTATAAGGTCATACATCAAAGCAAACAAGTGAAACCACTGATTTTACCATTTTGCCACTTTTCAAAGGGCATAACTCTGGAATGGTACATCTCATAAAAATTGAACTTGGTCTACATTTAATGGTCGGTAGTAATATTGCAAAATTATAAGATCATACTAATATTAAAGCAAATGAGAGTTATCATCCAGAAACCATAAGGTTGTAAATCAAAGCAAACTGTAGAGTTATCATCTGGAAACCATTGATTTTACCATTTTGCGTCTTTTCAAGGGGCATAAGTCCAGAACGCTAAATGCAACAACAGTGAAAATTGAACTTGACCTGCATTTCATGGAAGGTAGTAACGTTGCAAAATTATATGATTGTACATCAAAGCAAACTAGCGTTATCATCAGGAAACCATTGATTTTACCATTTTGCAACTTTTCAAGGGGCATAACTCTGGAATGGTAAATTCCATAATGGTGAAACTTGGACTTCACTTGCATTTCATGGGAGGCAGTGAGGTTGCAAAATTATAAGGTCATACATCAAAGCAAACTAGAGTTATCATCCGGAACCATTTGTTTCAGATGTACACACAGGTAGACGGACTGACAGGGCAGCAAATATATGTTCCTATTTAGGCAGCCAAGACTTCAATAGACATCACTACTCAGGCTTGGCAATTTCAGGAGAGCAATTTTTTAGCTTTCCTTACTGCCCTCCTGAAAGAATTAAGGAGAGCGAAAAATTGCCCTCCTAAATATTTTGGTCTGGGATGATTGAGATTACATGTATTATGGTCACATTAAATTTTTGTTGTAAAGCAAAAATGTAATTTAACTTCGAAGTCACATAACATCACATAATTTCATTTTGAAAGTGGTTTAGTGGTAAAAGGTAATGGCTGCAACCATACCCAAACACAGTTGCAATCATTTGAAGCAAAATGGGTCACAGTAATATTTTTTTTTTCTGTCAGTTTCAAGTTCAACAACTGACATCACAGTTTGAGGGGTAATTATTCAAGGAATATTGACACTATAATATACTACCATTACTACTATCCTGTCACTTGAAGCACTTGCACCAGGATGTGGCTGTAGATTCAAGCAGACCTTTTGTCCTAGAAAGTCATACGCCTACCACTACCACCTTCAACCCCCTTTGGGGGGTTGAAGGTGGTAGTGGTAGGCGTATGACTTTCTAGGACAACAGGTCTGGGCACACACACAGGTCTTGTCAAGTGTGTGTTCGGTTGTTGAGTGAGACATCTAGATGTCTAAGAGATTTCGCTTTACCTTAGTAAAGTTAATAAAATCACTGATGTAGTCTGTGGGTTTCAGTTTCAATGAGTTTGTTCAACTGGATACTTAAAATGCTGTGTAAAGCTAATTGCTCTCCTAAGCTGATTGAGGAGAGCGATTTTTTGCCCTCCTGCATTTTTCAGAATGCCAGGCCTGACTACTTAGGCACAGTGTTACCTTATTATGACAGAGCCAAAGATAGAGAATTCTCCAGGGCTTTACAGACAATATCAGGCTTTAAGGACAATATCAGAATCTATGATGAGAATCAAATTAACATTTTCAAAGAATCAAAGTCAATTCACATTGATTTCTTTGCGAGAATTGATTCCAGAGCTTATATTTCATCCCAAATTCGGGAGAAACATTTGGATTCTCACGAAAATGGTTGCAATAATCCATACCAGCTATGAGTGTCCCAGGACCCCATGAGGCCACCATAGTTAAACCCCCTGCTGTATACTGGTAACACATGTTAGCCCTTTATGCAACACATAAAGCATTGCAAAGCCTTGTTGCACTCAAGAGAGGGACAAAACTGATCAATTTTATTAACTTGGGTAAAATATTGGACATAACCCATTTAATTTTTTTTTTTTAAGTTTGCACTGGTTATAAAGACAGCATGTGGCAGTCAAAATGACCATGTGGGATGGCCTGAGAAACAGATTTTTAACTTTCTTGGGTCTTAATACACTCAACAGCCAGAGTCACATCATGTCAGGAAGCAAGAAACCCAGGAGAACCACTGAGAAGTAGCATGCAACTGTCAAACTTGTCAACTTAATAACAAGCAGAGCAAGCAGTGGTTGAAGGACAGTTCACCATCAACAAGCAGTAAGCCGTAATACACAGTGCAACTATACCCCCCTTGTGGGCAATTAGGAGTAAGTGTTTTTCCCAAGGACACAATATAGTTACTGCTGGTCAGTATCAAAACATCAACCTTTCAGGTTTGAAGTCAAATGCTCTAACTAGGAACCTGCGAATTGCCGATTTTCATCGAATCGAATTGGTGAAAACAAATCAATTTTTGAATCGAACTTAGAATCAAATCACAGTTAATGGATTCGTCAACAAAAGAAAATTTTTTTCTAAAATAATAGCCCCAATTATTAAATGACACACAGTTATGTGGAGTGCATTTTTCGCCTCCCTACTTCCCACACTATAAATTGAGATATAAACCAATATACTAGCTACTGCATGAAGCTATTCGAATTGTTGGCTTTGTAGCATTAATACTAGCTATTGATTGAAACTATTCGAATTGTTGGCTTTGTAGCATCGAAACAACAGCAATAAAGATTTTTAAACAAACCTGGCTGTCAGGGCTGATACCTCACTTTTATCACGTTTTCTTGGAAAAAAAATGGTCACTGGTCATAATGCACAATAAGCTGAAATGAACAGTTGTAGTGGTAATAGTGTTTATAGCAATGTAGCTACAACTGTTGTACAGTTGTAGCTACATCGCTACAAACACTGTTACCACTACAAGTCAGTTACAATTCTACTGAGAACAATACTCAATATAAAATAATGTGATCAATTACAATCTGTAAACAAACATTCACAGTTATGGCCGAAGTATATCAGTCCTGGAAATGAGACGGGTGCGAGTACAATTGCTCCAGTCAGCACCCACGATTACTATTTTATGGGAGCTAAAAAATGCACTTGTTGAAAAATATTGTAGAGTACTAATATACTGTGAAGGCATATAAATGTGTTTTGTTTTGAGAAAGCTGCACACTGTGGCCAGTGGCAAGTTACTTTCATAATTCTGCAATTCCTTACACATTTAACCCTTTGAACACTAGTGGTATCTGCCATGCCAGTTCAATGGCAGGAATTAGAAGAGTCCATATTCATTATTTGGGGTAGACCAATCAATATTTTCAACGTGCAGCCTCGGGGCTGCACATTGGAAATACTGATTGGTCTACCCCCACACATTTACTGAACAGCCATCCTATTTAATGACGTTATAACATATCATGTTCCTGGCTGGAAAAAGTGGCCGATCAGGTTCAAAGGGTTAAGATTTCTGGTGTTTGGTGACGGTATTCCCTAGAAAATTCATATACTAACATTTTATGGGTGCAATTTACTCTTGTCTCTTGATTTCGCGGGAGCTTAAAACTGCACCCGTCAATTTTGTTCATTTCTAGCGCTGGTATTTTTGAAAATATTCTAATTTTGAATCAAATCTAATATTGACTTTCGAATCGAATTTCGAATTTTCGCAGGAGCCTAGCTCTAACCACTGAGTCACCACACTGCCCCAAAATCACTTTAACATCTCTGGTAACAACTTTACCTTCCCTAATTGTGTGTCTTAATAAGGTTAGGTACACAGTTTTTTACTCACCTTGTTTTATTTATTTATTGGTGCTTAAGGTCACTTTTACCATCTATGGCTATATCATGAGTATTCATGAGTATAACATAGGTATGAAGTCAAGTTTAGCCAATCGTTTATACCTATGCCAGGGGCAGCCACGAAAGGAGAGTAATGACTCTCACTCACCATCACTGTCTTAAACGTTTCACTAGGGGAGCAATTAATTACTCATCTTAATGATGTGTGTAGAAATTATGTCTAAACATCAAGTTATACATTGCATTTCAATCACCTGTTACCTGACCCAACTAGGAGACAAATCTCAGATGATACTTGCAAAACATCCTGCATAACTAAAATCTTTCATTTTTTGCTTAAAAAATATCTTATGAAATCTTAAAACATAGCTTATGACTCCTCATAGGAATGATCTCATTGAGCTCGTTCCAATGAGGAGTCATAAGCTATGTTTTAGAGCAAAAATGAAAAAAATATGGTAATTTTCATGTATAATGACGATCAGTTTGGGCTGTCATCATAGATTTTGGGTTAAATCACTCTCCTGAATTTTTCACTCTCGCAAAATCACAAAATGAAGAGAGGGATCATTCACTCACCTGCATTTTCTTCCCGGCAGTCATTGCTATGCTGCCCACTGTACAGGACTTCCACCCCAGGCATTGGTTTTGGGTCCCATTTTACCAGCTAGAATACTCAGCAGGTCATGTTCATGGAGGACAGATCAAACAAAACCCAGGATCCCATGTGGTAAGAGAGGAAGCATTTTTTTTATCTGTATAAAATATGAAGAAACATTATGTTTCCGAAAACTTTGTATTGTGCTTATTACCAGTATTTTACCTCAGTGGTAGACTGTTGGACTATGCTAGAGGTTCCGAATTCGATCTCCGTCCGGGACGACCTGCGTTTTGTCCTTGGGCAAGGCACTTTACCCCGGTTGCCTACATGGGGGCTCGATGACGCCATGTACTAAGGCCTACCGCACGTCGATAGTGCACATGTCTTCAACTGCTGTAACCCTGCATGAGCGGAGCTTGAACAGAGTTAGAATGTTGAGGAGCTGACAGTTGCTCGTCGATGCTCAGTGGTTCTCTCCGGCTTCCTCCGCCCATAAAACTGTCATGGTCACGATTAGCCATTGTGCATAAGTATGTGACCTTAAACACCAATAAACAAACAAACAAACCAGTATTTTGCAATATTTAAAAGTTAATTTCAATTGTAGAAAAAGAATTATGTTTTTGAAGTGTATTATATATGCAGGCAAATTTCCCACACAGATTTCCAAATGAGAAAAAACGAGCAATTGGTGAAGCAAGGCAGTGACAGTTATGTGAAAACGAATAAGAAGATGAAGTGCTTGGAAAGAATCAACACGATCACACAAAAGTTATTTTTTTTCAAAACACAGCTTGTCTGCTGGGTGACAGTTATCGGAGATCAATAATGAAGTACTTGGAACCATTATATGCATGGACAAATTATTCTTTTAAACATGTTTTCGTTTCCAAATGAGAAAGCTGTGTAGCATCTTCAAAGCATACGTCTCTTTTCACTGAACTCTTTCAATAGGACATTATAGCATCAGGGCTACCAAGCATGGGTGTCGCTAAATGGGATTAAGGGGGAGTTTGATTGGCACCCCCAATAATTAATCCAGTTGGGACATTTTCATCAGGATTGGAGCCTTAACCCATGAGGGCCTAATTCCGTTTTTAATCACATTTATTTACAACCAAACAGTTTTGGGGTAAGCTTGTAAGTTACTTTTAAAGTGTCATGCCGGTTGTTTCTAAGCAAGTCTTGGCTGCCTACATAGGCAGCCAAGACTTGCCAAGAAACAACTGTAAAATCATAAGATGTGCATTGTCCAGGGTTGGTGATTTTTTTAATTTTTTTTAAAAAATCAAAAAAATTGATTTTTTTTTATTTAAATCAAATTTTTTGATTTAAATTGATTGATTTTTATTTCCATACAATAAATTATTCACCAGAGGATACTTTTTCTCACATGATTCCTTTAGATAAGAGAAACATATTGTATTGCCAGCAGTTTGTATCAAAAGCTGTCTAAAGAATGGGCACAAATAACTGATACTAAAACATTTACCTGCATCAACCATTTCAGTCTTTGAGGTGGTATGAGGGGAAGAATTCCAGAATATATTTGGCATAGAATAGACATTTGGCTCTGATGGAAATAGAGGGGAATCATTTAAACTTGTGACGAGATTGTTCCAACGAGGGGTCACATGATATGGTTTTGTTGAAATGTTATGAAAAATAATCTTTTTTTCAACTGCTGAATTTTCATATTACACGGGCGAATGCGGGCGATTCGTTGGGTAAAGGGTTAATATAGTTTTATTCATATTAGCTGAAAATTATATAAACTTATAAAAGATTCAGGAACATTTAACTTTCCTACAGCACGTTCCAGCAGTCAAGACACAGTGGGAAGTATATTCCCATTCCATTTATTAGTTCTAACTGTCATAAACAAGGGCTAATAACTGTATTTCAACAGTTAATATGCATTCCATTTTGTTTCAGCTCACTTCCAAGCTGTTTTGAAAATATTTCTGAATATTTGCAAATTTTTTATTTAAATTAATGATTTAAAAAAAAAAATCATTGTTTTAAATCATGATTTAAATCCGTCAACTCTAGCATTGCCAAAGTGAAGCAAAAATACTTTAAAAATCTCCAGGCACTTAAGGGTTAAGAGACCAATTCTCTATTGCTAGTAATCAATACTAATCATGTACTTTCTTAAAATATTAGATTTGGTAATTGGGACTTTTGTCACATGCACATTCAGTCAAACAAATGGAGGTCTGTAGTACGAAGTCTGGGGATGTTGGGGGCCCAGCATGACTGTTTTTTATTTATTCATAATAAATTTTCAAAGAAGTTTTGAGTGTTTTTAACTATAATCCCGGCTGACTAATACTCCAACTACATCATCAAGGCATGCCTACAATGAAGGCATGCCTTGATGATGGAGTTGGAATATTCATCAGTCACGACTTCAGTCATCACAGTCGGAACAATTCAGGTTTACACCCCCTAAACTCAATATGTCATCTTCGCGTGCCCCTGCTGCCAGAGAAGGGGGCACTTGACAGGGATGGATACAGGAATTTTTGGGGGACACCTGTTTTTCAATTGAGGATGTCCCCAAATAGATTGAGATGTCTAAATACAGATGATTAGATGACTGTATGTGTCTTGAAGCGCTTTTTATCAAGTGCATGTGTATATCATTTTTACTAAATGTTGAAAATATTTGCTTCGAACTGGCAGATTTCAAGGTCAAATGTTATTTTCTTGCAGGAATTTGGGGACGTTTGGGCTCCAGAGTTTGGGTGCCCATACCTGTTAACAGGTACCAAATCGGCTCTGTATCCGTCCGTGCTTGTGGCAGAAGTAGATGGACAACAAGGCAGGTGCTTCTCCACAACAGTACACAGACATACTTTTTCCAACATTCAGAGTTCTAGTGCATGGAATAAGAAGTAGTGAGTACAGCGTCACGGCAGGCAATGGGCTGTTTAACCAAGTTCCAAAAGTAACCTCCTGTTAATTGAATAAAAAATTGTGTAACCTGTCGAGAAATTACCCTGACATGCTGTGACACGCCCCGGTTTTCCTTTGTTTTTCGACCTATTTGGCTTTAGTCCATCCAATACAGGCATTTAATCTATTATATCTTGTTTGACAGAGCTCATGGAGCTCTGTCAAACAAGAAAAATAGAATAAATGCTAAGTTTATCTCTAGAATACAGGAAAGTGACACAAACCATGTTAATTGAATACTCATGTTAATTGAATAATTTTCATTGGCAAAGTGGCTATTCAATTAACAGGGTTCCACTGTAATACAAAATCAGCAGACTTGAAACAAGGATTCTTCTCCCCTCTTAGGGAAAGGGTCTGGGGCCCATGCCATTGGGAAAATTTGCACCATGGGGGCTCCAATTGAGAATTTGCTTCAGAGGGGAAGAAACATACAAAGATTAAGAAATTTTACATTCGCATTGAACAGAGAACATCATTACTGATACCAAAGCAACTGCATGTATACTACAAGTAAGTTTTACAACAAACCGTCACATGAAATCATCTTGGCCAGTCTCTGTAGTCTTTATTAACCATTATGATACTATTAAAGAAGAACTGGTAATTTGCCTTTGAAATCAAACACTTTCTAAGCTTTGAGAGGTGAATGATGTCAATTTAATGTACAATTAGTGACTGGGGGGTCAAATGGCCTCAGAACCCCAATGGTTTTCTAAGGCCTTATGACTACGAAGTTCAGGGAACCAGTGGGGCATTAAATTTTTGTTTCCATGGGGAATGAGATTGGAAAAATTTAGGTTGAGAATAGGGAAAAATATGCCCAAATGCCATTGGGAAAGGGTCCAGTCCAGGAAATGAGATGGGTGCGAGTGCAAATGCTCGTGTCAGCACCGGTGTTTTCTATTTTACGGGAGCTAAAAAATGCACTCGTTGAAAACTATTGTGGAGCACTAATATACTGTGAGGGCATATAAATGTGTGTTGTTTTGAGAAAGCAGCACTCTGTGGCCAGTGACAACTTACTGTCATAATTCATCAATTCCTTATACAATTATCCCTTTGAACACTAGTGGTATCTGCCATGCCAGTTCAATGGCAGAAATTAGAAGAGTCCATATTCATTATTTGGGGGGAAGACCAATCAATGACCAATCAATATTTTCAACGTGCAGCCTCAGGGCTGCATGTTGAAAATACTGATTGGTCTACCCCACGCATTTACCGAACAGCCATCCTATTTAATGACATATCATGTTTCTGGCTGGAAAAGTGGCTGCTCGTATTCAAAGGGTTAAGGTTTCCAGTGTTTGGTGACAGTTTTCCCTTGAAAATTCATATACTTACGGGTGCAATTTACTCTCGTCTCTGATTTTGCAGGCATTTAAAACTGCACCTGTATTGTTTTCTAATTGTGTTATGTGAAGGTTTAAATTACAGTATGGACACCGTGGACTGATCACTTTCCACGGACGCAATAATATTAGATTCCAAACACTAATTACAGGAATAATCATCAAACATTTAATTAATGAAGCATCAGGTACAACACAGTGCTTCATTAATTAAGATTTTGCTGATGATGATTTTTATTACATGTACCTGGTAAATGCATGCGTCGACATTTCTACCCGTGCATGGATTATGACCAGTCCACGGCGACTGTACAATGTGACTCTCCATTGGAAATTTGTCAAAAATGTTTTGCAAGTGTTGTTTTCTAATTGTAATGTAATGGTTTAAGTTACCACCCTGCCATTCGTCATCTTACTAAGTACAGAAGTGTCACAGTTTGAGAACTATTTATGGCAGTCCCATTTTGAGAACCCCACCAAGTGATGCAATGTGCATTTGAAGCATTTCCAAACCTCTCTAGTTGTGGGGTTGATGCTCTCAGTGTGTACGATAGTAGAATCAGACAATTTGATTTCCATTAAGATTTTTGCATATTTGATTTTGATTTTGAAGAGCAGAATGGAATAAGCATGATGGCATTTTGATTCTCACAAGATTTTGGCAAATTCTGGAGAGACTCACCCTGTACAGGCCATTAGTGCCTTGCATGCTGCTGGTGGATATTCCAGCCCAAAACAGGATTTCTCTAGTCAGCGAAATAAGTATGATTTGGGCACATTTGGTCAAATTACCCCCTGTAAATTGAACTGATTTTTTTATCAACGATTTTGTGAGATGAATTTAGATAAATTTTTCATCTATCTAGTCATGGCTGCTGTACTGCAGCCATGACTAGATTTAATGAAAAATATGTTGAAAATACTCGACGGGTTAACAATTCAAGATTCCTTAATTGAAATGTATTCAAGAAAGGGGAGACCATGAAGTTGTCACAGTGGAGGTCACCCCACATACCCACTCCATTGGACCAAGGAGAGCATTAATATAATGCCCCCTGAATGGAACAATGTGCCAACTGCAATGCTTTGGTAGTGCTTTGTACTACTCAAGGGATGGCAAGTTGTGTAACTTGCTCATCAATCAATATAAAACCATTATTTATTTATTTAGGTTTAACAACACTTTCGACAGCCAGGGTCACCTTTTGTCTGACAGTTTTAAAGGTGGAGGAAGTCGGGGGTACCCTAAAAACCATGGAGCAGAGACAAGCATCTGTCATACTCCCCAATGTACTAACTCCGCACAAGCAAGCTTAGCAACCTACAAACCCTGCACAAGCAGGGTTAGCACTGGTTAACCCTTTACCTAACCTGAAAAGCAGACGACACTTGTAAAATTAATTCTTGAATAACTAATTTTTTTCATTTTTTGTCTCAAAAACATAGGTTATGACCCCTCGATGGAACGAGCTTGATGAGCTCGTTCCAACGAGGGGTCATAACCTATGTTTTTGAGACAAAAAATGAAAAAAATAATGAAAATTAATTGCCGATTTTTGAGAATAGCGCTGGCCGGTTTTGGCCGTTAGTTAGGTAAAGGGTTAAAGGCAAATGCACCATTAACATGCAGTATGCCTTAGTAACCGTGCTACTGTGCCCCCAGGTGGGCAAAGAGGATTAAGTATCTTACCCAAGGACACAACACAGTAACCGCTGGCCATGATTGCACCATGGACCTTTTGGTTTAAAGTTCAATGCTCTATCTACTGAGCCACCGTGCTAAGTTGTGGCATATTCACAATAAAGTTTTGATCCCATTTTTTCTGCTGATAATTCCCAGACTTGACATCATTTCTTGGGAAGCTCTCACTGTCAAGGTCTTGAATAATTAACAAATAATAAATGTAATAGAAAATTTCTTCTAATTAAGCTACAACTTATTTTGGCTAGTACTGTACACAGACTGTTCAACATGCAGTGCGGTGCAATGTTTGATCCCCTGTCTGCATACACAATTATCGGTTATCTCACATCCAGGATATCTCATCTGCACAATTGATTTCTTCCTTTCACCCATCCCAATGTTAATGGACAATTACTATTGCAGACTGGAATGGTTTCTGCAGTCTAAACACTACCTAGTGACCTACTACCAAAGAAAGCCTGCTGTTTGCACATCTTAACCTCTTCAGTGACATTATTTACTTTTCTTTGTTATCAGCCTGCAGTGATAGCACTACATTTTTGTTTATGGGAGGGCAGGTGAGGCGACAGCCTTTCCAAGAGGGCATGGAGCAAGTTATGTTTATAATTTATTTTAACCCTTGGACTAAATGCAAATAGAAAACGTCAACTGCAAAATAAAACCAGACCTTAAGATCAGCCTAATTTGTGCATAACGGCAAATATGGATGTGGTCTGCTTGGTTGGAGAAAAAGCACTGATATTTTCTTTTTCTTCTTCCCGTCTGTTTTAGCTTATAGGTCCCCGTCTTAAAATGATAGTTTACAACCCCTTGTTATAGGTCTTCACCATTATCACTGGTTCCCACCACCATCTGACGTAAGTTTACTCGACTAACTCGAGAAGGCTACTTAGTTTCCTAGTGTCGACCCAAAGGCCTTTTTGAATGTAAGCTAAATTACGCATGGCGTTTACTGAGATATGCCAGATATAGATCTCAAGCTTTAAGTGCATGGTCATATAGAATTTGCCACAGAAAAGCAATCGCGATTGCTTTTCTGTGGTTTTTTTTTTTAAATTTATTTTTCTGTTGCACTGTTCGATTCGAAGGTAAGCTCTAAGCTATATTACAAGCATCAGGGAACATGGCCAAACTTTTTATTGCTGAAACACTACAAAACTTTGGAAAAAGTCTCAAACTCTGCATAATTTGGGAGCAATTATCTTATTTGGGCACAGCGTTTACCGTCGTTAGTTGGGAAGAATTTAAAGGCCTGAATAAAACTGTCAATAAGCAGGCCTTTAGATAAGTCTAATTTGGGGGGCATTGCAGACTTTCCAAGATAGCTGCTTTTCAGCCCCATTGAAGAAATTTTTTGGTACTAGTGCCAGTTTGAAATGCTATTTTTTCAGGTGTGGGAGTTGGGGGGGGGGGGGGGGGGCAGGGGGAGTAGATAGGGGATGTTTGGTGTCTCAGAATATCTATTAACAGGTTGAGGGCTAGACTATTTTGAGTGGTCTGAATATGTTATTCAGAATTTGTTTTATTGCAAATTATTGGAGAGCACCCACAGACACTCTCCAGTAATTTGTAATAGAACAAATTCCAATAAACAAAATAGTATTTACATTTGAATGAGTATGAAAAGTTGCATCTTGAATGGTAAAGTCTGAGTAACTTAACTGGTGGTGATAAAAATTTTCTCAGCCTCAAGATTTGTTCACACAATTTTTGTCTTGTTACAATTAGTGGGAGAGTACCTATAGGCACTCTCCCATCAATTGTAAAAATGCAAATGAATGGAGATGAAATAATTTTAGTTCCAATATAATATGAGGGACATCCACAGAATATGAAGCCTTTAACATTAGTTACCTGCAGTTCAGAATAAAGCCCAAATATGGGCTTCTAGCACTCTACCAGTTAACCAGCCTTTCTTGTGTCTTGATAGATTTTTAGACTTTTGCCTTGAGAGGCTATATATATTTCAATACCACGCAATAAATGAATACTTGTTAATGATAAAAAGGCAGTTTCCCAAGAATGTTTATGTAACTGAGCAATTGGTTAGCCATCTCCAAACCACGTGAATGGCCAGTCAGTTCGAGTCATTTTTGAAATTTTGCACACTGGACATTGCATGCTTGCTAAGTAAGTTGGCTTACTTGCTGTTCAGCCCTGTTGGAAATTTAGTCCCCCCCCCCCCCCCCCACACACACACACCAACTCTCAGGGAAACAGCATGTGGGTTTGTCAGGGAATGCCCTAGCCCCCCCCCCCCCCCCCCCCCCCCCATTTGTCAGGGGCACCTGCCCCCCCCCCCCATTCCACCGGTGCCAAGTCAAGCAATGTACTATGTCTGGAAGGGAAATATCTCTCAAACGAGATGCCCCAAGGAGCCTTAATCACTCACCTGAGAAAGTTGCACAAAGACAAACTTTAGTTCACATTGAACATCTATGGCTAGTTAGTGCTACAGAGGAATGAAGTCATGTAATTTTAACCACAGCAATGCCAAACTGGGTGTATATATATGCCCCCTCCCACAATCCCAAGATGGACGAATTTTTAATACTAAGCATATACCTGTGAGGTTATTGTCTTTGTTTTACAGTATGGAGAGGAAATACAACACACATTAAACATTGTGTGATTCATGCATACCTGTTACCAAAGGTTGAGGATCAGATCAACCAAGATGTGAAACTACTGTCTTTATTTTACAGCAGGAAAATTCATTAGCCACCCCTCCCCTATGGTATTTGTGAAGGCCATGAACACCTGTGACCAAACGTCTGGTGACATTTGGACCATCCACGTGAGAGAAGAAACAGATATTGGGGGATTTCCATCTAATTTCTTTGTTTTACTGCATGGACATTAAATCCAACCCATCTGTGGCAACTATCAGGTCACACCCATGGGCCTAGTCTGATGATGATCAAATTATCCACATGGGGAAAATGATGCACAAACACGCACGGAGGCGCAAACAAACCATTCCAAAAAAAAAACTAAGGTGACTGGCTAATTTGCATAATTTATGCTGAAGAGAAAAACCTGTATACCATGTTATGCATGTTATGCAGGTCTTTCCCAAACTCCAAACACTGGTATTCAAAGTCCAGATCACCATTTGGAACTTCTTGCTTCAAAAGTGTAAGTGCTTTTTATTTAACAAAAATTGCGACATCGACGCCGTAGCTGCGACGGGTGGTGCAATTTCACAAAATTCTAAGTCCATCAAGGGCCATAACTCCAAGAAAAATATTTGGAACAACACATGCATTGAACAGTGGCTAGACATCAATAAGATACACTTACATGCCAAATATAAAGTCATTCCATCAAGTATTTCAAAAATTATTGAGTTTTGAAACTCGTTGGTCACAGACAGACCGACCGACATTCTAAGTTCATCAAGGGCCATAACTCCAAGAAAAATATTTGGAACAACACATGCATTGAACAGTGGCTAGACATCAATAAGATACACTTACATGCCAAATATAAAGTCATTCCATCAAGTATTTCAAAAGTTATTGAGTTTTGAAACTCGTTGGTCACAGACAGACCGACCGACCGACAGACAGACAGACCGACAGACCGACATTGCCACTTATAGAGCTGCTAGTCGCAGCTAAAAAGGCTTAGGGCACTCAGGGCAGACATTTATTATGGCTGTCAAAACCAAAATGTTCATCTTGTCTGCACTGTAATATATTTATTCTTTTATTGGTGTTTATGGTCACATATTTCAGCTCAATGGCTAATAGTGACCACAAAGTGGAGATAAAGTCAAGTTTAGTCATTCGTTGATACCCATGTTGTGCATTTTAGAGGATTTCCACTCTAAACACTGGTGAATGTAATGACATTGCTGGAAGGGGGGGGGGGGGGGGCATCCCCCCTAAAAATTACAGATCCCCCTCAAAATGGGAAAATTAAAGCACGAAAGCACCCCAGATTCACTTTCAGGGCACTGAATTTTTTAATTTTGTAAGGGAGAACTCTCCCAAACCCCACCAATGGGAGGATGATACCATAGACCTGAGGGGGAGTGGGTATGGTCCTCCCATTGGGGGATTGGGTGACCCCCCCCCATCCCCCATCAATGGGAGGGCCATATCTTCCCCACCTCAGGCCTATGGATATGCATGTATCGACCTGGCAGCCCGCAAAAAAAATTCTACCCCAACCCCCCGGCCTTTAAATTCATTTATTTTGAGCACACAGTTTTGCCCTAATTTGGGCGCATAAAAAACAGCCTTATCCTGTTATGTTTTATTGCCATGCCTTTCCTTGTGTTTTTATGACCATATTAAGATGGAAGTTATTCTCAAACGTAGAAGAGACAAAGAGAATTTATATATTTTTCTTGATGTCTTGACACCTTCTCTAATTTGGGCGCACCTGCAAATAGTGTGAAATTAGGGTAATCTAAAGGTCTGGCCTGGCCTGGCCCTCTCAATAGGAAACCCCAGCTACGCTCCTGGGTGAATGGGTCCCATTTTACCTGTTTTTTTTTTTTTGTTAGGTGGATGGTTAAGTTGCAGCATTCCATTTGTACACTTTCCTTGACTGTCAGTTATCTAACTGAGGCTCTTGGTAGTCACAAATTCCCACTACAAATCAATACTTGTGAGGATTTTCACCACTTTACAATCAATATTTGGAAGACTTTCAGTTTAAAAACCCATATTTTGGTAAAGTTTTAGACCTTCTGAAAAATTTCCCTGGCACCCTGTCTGAAACTTGCAACTTTTTTTCAATTTGGAGTATGAATTACCAATTACTCAAATTTATCAATTGATAGGGGGGGGGGGAGGAACCAGCCAGTCCCCACCCCACCCCACCCCGCCTCAACATAACTGTGTGCAGGCCCAGAGTGGAACCTAAAATTTTCCATAAGGATTAATACATTCTAATTTTGTAAAAAAAAACATAATTGAAAAGATATGACACACACATTCAATGTTGTGATATATATGTACAACTACACCTACGCGTTTCAATGAAAAACATTCACGTCTCAAGAGTTTTGTGGGAAGAGTGTACAATGTCATTGACAAACTCTAAATTTAAATGGGTGAAATTTCCAGTCAAAACTTAGACATTCGTCTGCTTCGCTTGAAAAGAAATTTGAACTTTCCCTGCACAGGTCAAATTTATCACAACCAGACAGAGATTTAATTACTCCCGTCTGCCTGCAGTCAACAACATTGAGTGCAGCTGTGAACATCGATGCTGGTGCAGCAGATCTGATTGGAGTGACGTAATGTTCAGCTTATTATTAAAGTGTACACACAACAAACCAGACTCGATGTTGTCCCAGTTGAAAAACGTCGAGAATAACATCGAGGACCTTGCCGATATAGGGTATCAACACCCAGCGAGGATTACATGTACCGTGTGTCACCGAATCGGCGTTTTCAAATGTGTCGCGTCTAGTTGGCGGCGATTAGTTGCAAACGAGTTTCATTTGAAAAGGAATTCGATCTGCGAAGATCGATGGAATATGGCTGTGGATTACGCAATATGATTACGCCAGTGCATGTCAGCTAATGGGCTCCATGGAAATGTGGCAGGGATGCATGTTTACTAATGCAGTTTATGCAGTGTTTCTGCTAGCATTATTGCTGCAGCAGACATGCAGGCGGTGCAGTGGAAATCAACAGCACCTGCAGTCTGCATCGATGGCTTAAGTGAGCAGCGACCTGCATGTTTGTCGCTTCTTTTAATTCTTTCCGAGTGGCACATCCTTGTGGAAAATATTATTTAACGGGCACCAAGTGATCAATTTCCGAATGGGGAAGCTGGCTGGACTGACGCACCGCAGGTTTTAACTTCAGTGCAACGGAGTTTTAAACTTCGTAAAACAAACAGGTACTTTTCATATTTTCTACACTACAAAATTCTAATGCAGCGTAAAGATTGCATTTTGTTGCAAGTCACTTCGCTCACCACAAATACTCGTACTTGTACCCACCATCCATTATATTTCTACTAATTACTAAGTAACTTTTCAGTTCGCACATATACTTCGTTTGAGTGAAACACGAATTGAACAATCTTCTTCGACGCACGCAATCCAATCAATTTTCAGACACACTAAAGAGTCATTTGTTTGTTTCTAGACAGGCCCTTTGAGTCAACTGACTGACTCGGCCTCCAAATCATGCACAGTGTTGGGACTTTCAATTCACACCCCTCATGTTGAGAGACAAACTTAACAACTTAAGCCTTAACTTCACCATACAGTCCCAAACTGTTGCTCATATTGCTTCGAAAAAGCTGTAGGCCCTATTCTTCCTAAAGAACTCTGCCGTTAGTTTGCATTTAAATTGACAACGATGAAGAAATCCTGTTAAGTCATCTGCAGCTCTGTACATGTATCTTGGCAATCTACGGTAGTTATTATCATAAAAATTAATCTGAAGTCCCACAATTTAACTCCTTACATGCTGTTGTTGTATATTCCTGCTCAGGACGGAAAATCTCTTGCCATTAAAATAAGTATAATATGGGCAAATTTAACCACATTTTCCCTTATAAATTGTGTAAACGTTTTGTACAGTGCTTTTCCGAGTTGTATTGGCTTGAATTTTCCATGAAATCGGGTCATGGCTGCTCCATAACAGCCATGACTAGATTTCATGGCAAATATTTTTAAAATATTCAGCGGGATAAGAGTTAATGAGGCACATACAACTGATTGTAAAGCTGTAGGGCTTCTGGTGGAGCTTTGATCATATTACTGTACCCGTTGAAAAATGTAATTAACCCGTTACCCCACCCGAATAGCAGGAGAATTCTTGATTTGTACCCTCAAAAATCGCCTTTGCCTCAAAATATAACTTAGGACTTTCCACTGAACGAGCTCAAGAAGCTCGTTTCAATGATGGGTCATAAGCCATGTTTTTAGGGCCAAAAAATCGATAGTGCACGTCTTCAACCGCTGTAAATCTGCATCAGCGCCATTCATTGAACAGAGTTAGAATGTTGATGAGCTGACAGTTGCTCGTCGATTCTCTCCGGGTACTCATGCTTCCTCCACCCGTAAAACTGTCACGGTCACGATTAGCCATTGTGCTTAGGAATGTGACCTTAAACACCAATAAATAAATATAAATAGGGCAGAAAAAAAGTAAAATAAAAAATAATATTAAAATATGAATGGCGATTTTTTAATAGCACCGGTCAGTTTGGGTCCATACGTTGGGCAAACGGTTCGCAGTAAGAAAAGTTCAAGCCCTTTTTCCTTTCATTTATCAATGCTGAGAACAGATCTTATCGTCATATCTTGTGATAGCTTTTTGGGTGCTTTCCAAAAGAGTAATATTGGGTTTTGTATCACTTATAACGTTGAAGAAATTCCAAAGAATAGGTCTGCCTTTAATATAATGTGTACGAGACACCGTCCTTATACCCTGGTATAAAATAAATGTCATCCCCATTACTACGGGAGGCACTTGTGCCGGAGAAGATTTCGGGGCAAACAGTCTCAGAGAAACCAATATTGCCTGCAGGAGAGTTTAGTGCATTCTGGTGCATGTTATCCCAGAAATCTTTGGATGAGTTTAATCGATCGAAGATTCTGTGATTTCAGAGACCTCACAATAATAATATGCACTTCAAATTGGTTTGGCCAGTTCAGTGAACTATTACGATGGGCGTTGTCATGCTGATATAAATGGAATATATGTCTGTTGACTAATAGCAACACAGGGCGAGGCTGAGCCTCTTTCAGTGGAATGTCGCCTCATTCATCTCCAACATTTCATTTCTGGAGTATAGGTCCGTTTACAAGTAAATCGATGTTGCCTGCATTATAATTTTTAACGCATTTTGCACATTCTCAGGTTTTAGCAGTCAAAAGTGAATATTGGGCATCCTGAAAGAGATGACCTCTGAGTCTGACAAGACTATTCTTGCAGGCTATCGTCCTTTTTTTTTAAAAAATATCCTATTTTCAGAATTTCTTGAGCTGAAGAAGAGTAACTTTAATTAAAAAAAAGCCTTGTAGGCCTTTGGATACCAAAGTATTTTAATATATTAATACTGGTATGTTGAACTATTTCAGTGCAGTGTGGGATGAGAAACACAATATTACTCCCAATTTTGAAAGATATCATCACTGTATTGATGATACATGACGCCATCAAAGTACTGATGATAGGGCAAAGTCGGTCACAGTGTTCTATAAGGCGAAACTTAAATTTCGGATCGAAACGAATCTCGAATCAAATCAAGCATCAGATTTCGAGTCGATTCGAAATATTCTGAATACTGCACCTTCTTGCAACCGTAAATATTGTCAGCCTCCACTGAAGTCTTGTGTGCAACGGCGACTCGTGCAAATCAAACAAAGGAGCGGAATATACCAGGACGGAAGTAATGCAATTTCGGAAGCGGAACCTACTTGAACTCTTCTTGTCATCGGGTCTCCTGTACAGGAAGG
The DNA here is from genome assembly GCA_031216915.1 of Pictodentalium vernedei. Taxonomy (NCBI): domain Eukaryota; kingdom Metazoa; phylum Mollusca; class Scaphopoda; order Dentaliida; family Dentaliidae; genus Pictodentalium; species Pictodentalium vernedei. Next base: position 207,740,612 of record CM062288.1, on the reverse strand, counting down.
AGACCTGCTGATAGAATTAGAGTTGAAGAGGAGACTGTAGGATTTCGAGAACATCTCGACGAGTCGAAAAATTCCGAATGGGTGCGAATGAAATCAAATCGAATCGAATCATGGGGACTATTTCGAATCGAATTTCGTAGCTTCGCAGGACCCTAATGTTGACACTTCCCATATTCCCATACAACCCTCGAAGGCCTTTATCCGACGTTGACAAACTTTGAGGAAAAGGAACGGGTACTTTAGCACAAAACCAAAAAGTCATGTAGGTATTATCTTGGCAGTGGCTTCTAGCCACATCTCGGCTGCCCCTTCGACAGCCAAGACTTTGCTAGAAACTACTGCTAAGCCAATAGATTCATAGGCCGTGGTTTTGTAGTAAGTATGGGGAATTTACCAGGTCCTTGAGGGTTGAGTGAGATGCTGTATCTAAAGTTCATTTTGCGAAGACGGATGTTAGATTCACTTTGTTTATCGGGGATTTTACAGGTGGGCATGAACCACTCTCCACATTTTCAAATCAGGAGAGTTCTAGCGAGCAAGGGCGTCTGCAGGTCTCAAAATGTCGTGCATACTTGGAACACCCTACCGCTTTTCACATTCCTTATTTTGGTAATCTAGGTCATAGTTGGTACCATATTTATCAGACATTCCGTTCTTGAATCGTCGCCACACCCGCAGACTGAGTTAGTAGAAGTTAGTTTCACGATGATCCAGGCCACTGTCCAAAGTACTGACAGGGCATATTAATTGAAAGTTCATTAACTGTCAATTAATTGGTAAATGTTTATGAACCTAAGTACCATTGACACTTGGGTTATTTGACCTCATTCTGTCTTTGTCACACATAACGTTGAAAGGTTCCGCGGAAACCCACTCAAACAAGTTCACCAAAATTTAAAATGAAACAAACCGATACCTGCTCTTCCGTGTCGCAAAATACTTCCAAAATGCACTAGTACTTTCCGCAAACTGGAAAAATCCCCATAATTAAAAACATCCATATCAAGTTTGGCGCGTCAAAGATGTCAACTTGTTTTTGTTTGGTTTTTTCTTTTCTTTTCTTTGTGTTCATTCTTCGTGGACGGAACAATTGTGAACGGAATGTTTAAGTTGTGTTGCTATTCTGGGACTCCCCGACAATTTGCCCTCATCCGCGAAACACAATTTTCCCTATTTAGTGGGTTGTTTTTTTTGTTTTTTTTTTTGTTGTTGTTTTTTGCAAGCCATCAAAGTTATCGAAGAAATATACAAGAAGCAACGTTTCAAACACAACTTACTGACGTTACTGTTGACAATCGAAAAAGTGTGCGCACCACAAATTACTCCCATCAACTTCGCTGACTCAGCTCAAACAGAACAAATGGCGACACGTGCTCCCTCAGTTTTGCAGCTCGACTTACATGTGTAAAGTGTATTATCACGTGCATATATTTGATGTAGACCTTTATTGAAATTAGTTGTAGCGTCCATGGTGGCATAATCGTCACGACCGGTGGCCGCAAGCTTGATTTAAACGCGCAGCCTAATTAACATAAAACACTGATGTAACAGATATTGAGAGCAAACGATATGTTGACGAAACCAATATGAGATAGTATTACTCGAGTACCGTGAGGGAAACGGATATACATGAGCACAAAATTGCCGCGAATGTTACAAAATCAGAGTATCTTGAAAAAGAATTCCAGAAATTCTATTTCACTCTTCCAGCAAAAAGTTTGTGAAAACTACATTTCAGATTTTTTTTTTTTATTTCACAGATAAGTGAATTTTTTGGTATGATGCGTACTTTTGTACTCTTGAGTTTCAAATTGAAGTACAGGGTAGAATAAAAGTACAGAGAGTAAAATTGGGACAAATAAAATACAAGTACATAACGAAATAAAAGTACAGGGTGGAAAATCATGATTTATGAAAAGCTTCCAGCTTCTACTCCATTGCATGTACATTTTGGTTGACAAAGGCACCAGTGAAACGGACTTCGAACTGCTTCATATGTCTGCATCCCTTAGCAAAACAACACAGGCCCCTGTGGGCATATAGTTCTGCTGTCCCTTAAAAGGATGAAGGTTTGAAGTGCAGTGCCTAAGCACTATAGTTGACACATTTATGCTTTCAATGCATGATAAAATATGCAGTAGTCTCTCATCCAGTCATCCAGACTACTTATAGTATCATATATTGTGTATCACGACAGGTACCTACCCCTGAGTAGAGAAGAATTAAATGGCAGAATGTAAATTGCTGTCGCTTTAATACATCAGTTCACTCCAGCATGATACTTTCACTTAGTGCTGATGCCTTTTCTAAAAAAAACATCGACACCCAAATAAGCTTCGAACAGGGTGCAAAATCTTACAAAAATTAAAACACATACATGTATGTTTATTTGGAACACAAGAGTGTGTTCCTTGTTCGCTAATGTTGGGTTAAGGATACGATCGTTCGCCCAGCAAAAAAAATATATCGTTCGCCCAATTTGTGCAGGCCTGGACCCGGTGCGACCAACGGTCCAACGCTACAGTTCGTTCGCCTGCATTTTAAGTCATGTTAGAGAGATATTCTTTAAAATGTCTTTGTTTTTTTTTTTAACTTATTTTAAAATTTTTGAAAGTCAACAAACAAAAGTTCAGTCACACGTTCATAACTCAAGTATTTCCCGATGAGTTGTTTTCGGCTTTGTACATGTAGTCGTACTTTTTTGCCATCAACTTTCCGCTGCTGGAGTAGATTGAAGTGTTCCGCCCGCTCCTCTTTAGATTAGACTTATCGTCCCCAGACCTTTAGATCAGTCTAATTTGGACACAACGGCAACTATGGATGTGGTCTGCTTGGTTGGAGAAAAAGCAGCGATATTTTCTTCTTCTTCTCGTCTGTTTTAGGTTTTACGTCCCCGTTTTAAAATGATAGTTTACAACCTCTTGTTATAGGTCTTCACCATTATCACTGGTTCCCACCACAATTTGACGTAAGTTTACTCGACTAACTCGAGAAGGCTTGTTAGTTTCCTTGTGTCGACCCAAAGGCCTAATTGTTTTTCTGTGGCGAACTCTGTGGGTTTTTAAACATTTATTTATCTGTTGAATTGTTCGATTCGAAGGTAAGCTCTAAGCTATATTACAAGCATTCGAAGGTAAGCTCTAAACTATATTACAAGCATCAGGGAAACATGGCCAAGCCTTTTATTGCCGAAACACTACAAAACTTTGGAAAAAGTATCCAACTCCGCATAATTTGGGCGCAATTATCTTATTTGGGCACAGCTTTTACCGTCGTTAGTTCGGAAGAATTTAAAGGCCTGATTGTCCCGAGTTCCAATGTGTTCTATGTGCCAATACGCAATTGGAACTCAGTGGCCTTATAATAATCCGAACATCTGTTGTGTACTTTACTTGTGCTAAGAAATTATTTCATGTCAATCACATGGCAGTAGTTAAGATTAAAAAATCTCGCAGAGTTCCTTTTTGAGCCAGAAAAACAATTTCTTCTGAAATTGGCCCTAATTGGGAACATTTTGGCGTGTTGCTGCTTTTCTTGGGTAAAAAGACAAACCACTACGAGAGTGGAGTATGTGGACCGGAATCAACGACCCTTGGTGGAGTTTTTCCTGTATTTCAAGAGCGCCAAAAATGCGCGCGAGAACCCCGGGATTTTGTAGCAGTTTCGCGAGTTTGGTTCATTGGCCTGATACGCTGTAATACACCTGTGGAAAAATCTAGAGATGGGCAATATTAGAATTCTGAGTTTGGCATCGGCCTCCGCATTTCTAAGGGGAGGGGGTATACCTCAGTATCGATTCGGTATTCGACTTGACTGGGATTTGCTGATAGTGCCAAAGGGGAATTCACATCAAGAAAATAGTTGTTCTTGTATCATTCTACACAGTGCCACAAATGCCACTGCCAAAGAGCTCAACAGTGGCATTTTTTACGAACACAAATCATATCTGCAGTAAATTTTCCGACTTCTTCTAAACACACCTTAACCTTTAAAGGCCTATTTGGGGCGTTTACAATCTCAGAGCCTGTGCCCTGACTATGTCATCTTCAGGAGGTCAAACAAATCATCTCGGCAGTGATTTATAGCAAAGACTTGTCTAGAAGTCAATGTTAACCCTTTACCTAACGTAACGGCCAAAACCGGCCAGCGCTATTCTCAAAAATCGCCAATTAATTTTCATTATTTTTTTCATTTTTTGTCTCAAAAACATAGGTTATGACCCCTCGTTGGAACGAGCTCGTCGAGCTCGTTCCAACGAGGGGTCATAACCTATGTTTTTGAGACAAAAAATGAAAAAAATTAGTTCTTCAAGAATTATTTTTGCAAGTGTCGTCTGCTTTTCATGTTAGGTAAAGGGTTAAGCAGCTGGGCATGTACAGGTTGTAGTCTAGTGAGTATTCAGGACAACTGCTCAGGCCCCTGAGGTTAACAAAACTGAAAATAAAATCAGCCACTTCTTCCATCAAAATGACCCCTTCAACTGCTATCGAGCCTTAACGCGGCCTTATAAATAGTGAATGTAGGAAAATTGAAAATTCAGAGGGTTTCGGCATTCAATGATTTGTTCGGTTCGGTTTTTCGGTATCCCATGATATCGGTTCGGTTTTTCGGAACATCGCCCATCTCTAAAAGAATCCTAGGAGCCATCCTCAAACACCAGCAACTCTTAACCTGGGTTTCATCGTCACTATAATCATACGTTTTGTGAACTTTACAGACTTATCATCAAACTTTTTTGCTATTTGTCCAGGGCAGATGTTTCCTGGCGAACGAAACACCTGTTGAACTATATCTCAACCTTTTGAGGCAAGCGAAAGGGTTGGTGATTTTCTGGATTTCTAAAAAAAAAAAAAATTAAAAATCGATTTTTTTTTCATTTAAATCAGATTTTTTTTATTTAAATCAGATTTATTTGCTTTTTATTTCCATACTATAAATTATTCACCAGAGGATACTTTTTCTAGCGTGATTCCTTTAGATCAGAGAAACAAGGCTGCCCAAAGAATGGACACAACCGATACTAAAACATTTACCTGTGTTAACCACTTCAGTCGTTGTGGTGTTATGAGGGGAATAATTCCAGAATACATTTGGCATAGAATAGACATTTGGCATAGATGGCAATATAGAGGAATCATTGAAACGTGTGTTTACTCGTTGTTCCAGCACTGCTAGAAGTAAAATCACTTCTTGAAAATCATTTTTGATACTTTTGATACTTAAATCACTGGTCGTTGTTCTCGCAGTTGATTTCATATTTTTGATGGGTTCATTATCAAATATATGTTTTAAAATCTATGTTCACTTTTATATAATTTTATTCATATCAGCTGAAAATTATATAAACTTATAAAACTTATTCGGGAACACTCAACTTACCTACAGCACGTTCCAGCAGTCAAGACACAGTGGGATGTATATTCCCACCTTATAGATTAGTTCCAAGCTCTGTCATAAACAAGTTTAACAAGGGCATTACTGTATTAAGTGTATTTCAACGGTTATTATCCATTTCATCTTGTTTCAGCTCATTTCCAAGTAGTTTTGAAAATATTCCTGAATATTTGTAAATTTTTTATTTAAATCAATGATTTTTTTTAAATCATTGATTTAAATCAATTGATTTAAATCAGCCAACCCTGCAAGCGAATGGCGAATTAAACAATTACAGGCCTCTTTTGAGCTGTTCTACATTGCGAACATCTCCAGTGATTCGACTGGTCTTTTGGGGAAAGGGTCCTGGGCCCATAAAATTTGGGAAATTCACACCATGAACATTCCAAAGGAAAAGAATAAAAAATTGTTACCTTCAAACCCATACCATATCCTGTGGCTTTTCACTTGTGTCTAGGCAAGTCTTGGCTGCCTACGTGGACTGCCTCATCCAAGCCTTGCCTATAAACAACTGCTGCTGTTTTATTGCAGTAAAACGAGATCAAAAATCAAAATCGGAATTATGCCTGTATGTGTTAAAGTAAACCTTGTTGTTTTACGATGGAATTCAGACACCTTCTTTGCTTCTATTGATTGGTTATGAAGTAAATTTGTGTTTGAATTTAGACTGAGATTGGGAAAGGGTCTCATATACGGCCCCCAAAAACACCCCAAACAATCTTTGATCTCTGTCGGATATGTTTCTGCCGACAGATCAGTTGGGGGATACTCTGTTGATGTGTAATTTCTTCGATGTCCGACAATGGTAAAATTTCTGTACACTACATGCTTAAGGCCTCTTACTGGCAGAACGTCAATCTTAATAATATAAGACCTTTAGTGGATCGAATTCCTTCCACATTCAAATGGAAACTGCGCATTAAAATCCCCAACTGGGCTTAGTGTTTTTACTTACCTTTAAATGTTGTGGTGTCGCAACCTCTTCTACTAGTGCACTTGTGCCATTTTATTATACATGCAGAACAAATGCTGATACATACCTCCCCCCCCCCCACCCCTCCCCCAGTCGTATTCCTGTCAGATACCAGACTCGATGTGCTTGAAAGTGGGGTGCATAATCGACCCCCAGGCTAAATATTACAAGATGAACCCTTCATGCATCCCAGCTATCAATCAAGCTTTACCATTACATAACTTCATTTTCTTGAATTGTGAAAGCTACCTCACATTTCTCAATCATGTACTTTCACTACCAAGGCCTTAACCTATATAAAACTATAAACCTGTCTAGCTTTCAATTAGGGCTGTCACGATTAATCGATTGTTGATCGGTCACGGCGAAATCGATTAGTATTTTTCGTTGTCGAATAATCGGTAAATTGTATCCCGTTTTAGATGTTTAATAATTAAAAGAAAATTTGATGAAAAAACTATTGTTTCTAAAGGTAAAGAGTTAAGAACATCGATGTTAAACCCCAAGAAGCCGTTGGAAGCATTTGTCTTCTATGTACATTCATCAAAGCTTTGATGTTCTGAATTTTTGAACCGTCAGTGTAATAATCAAGACCGGTCGACAGTTGCGAACTTCGCAACTGCCGACCGGTCTTGATTATTACACTGACGGTTCAAAAGTTCAGAACATCAAAGCTTTGAATGTCCCAAAAAGTTGATCGTCTTCGTTGTTTACTTGAGGTAGGTCAGCTGACTTGAACTTCATTTCTATCGACTTCAAAGGGAGGGGGTGGGGGTCATCTGGGTACGATTAATCGATTATTTGCGACGATTAATCGATTACTAAAATGAAAAATCGTGACAGTCCTACTTTCAATGCATTTGCAACACTATTTACGCCACTTAAGATATCTATTGTTCACGCATAGCTTTTATTTGATCTTACTCAGCAATCATCCATTCAAGCAGCACCTGAGTTCATTCAACTCCAGCTTGATTTCAAAATCTGGCTGAAATCATTTTGACTTGGCTTTCCATCTTTTTGCATGGCTACAAAAAGCATCGTGACCTCCTGGTCAATAAGCCAATTTCGAAACTGCCATCTTGGCTTTTAATCTATGCAAGGTCACAGGTCGCGAGGTATAAACATTCCAAGAAAACGCTTTGTTAGCAATGAAATCGCACTGTTTACACCTCGCGACCTGTGACCATGCATAGATTAAAGTCCAAAGATGGCAGTTTCGAAATTGGCTTATGTCAGGAACAATTTTCATGTTTGACAGGCATGCGTCTTTCCACTTGTGTCCTGCAAAATGCCCAGTATAGTATAGCTTCCTGAAATTCAATTTAAGTTATATGGGCATTCAGCAAAACAATATTTATTTATTATATTCAGACCATTTTCGCTATTTGTGATTTAATGGCATGTCCAAGTTTAGTTGGGTTCACCCAATTCTTCATTTGTCAATATTTTTTTTTACTATCAGACAAGAATTTGCTTAGATCCACGATCCGGCCGGCTTTAGTTTGGCTTAATTTGGGCACGCCGGCAATGCACCGTTGCACGGAAAACAAAATAATAATTAACAAATGGGAAAGAAATGCGAGGTCCTTTCATGTCCTCGGTATCTGCTTCCACAACTTTTCATTTTCTTTGGCCAAGAAACCTTCACCACACCGTCGCTGTTATGGGCATACCTCGTCAGGGACTGCCGGGAAAGGACAGTGATAACTCTCACTCGCTATCACTCTCCTTTAGAAACGTTTCACTAGGGGAACAACTAATCACTCGCTTTCATATGTGTAGAAATTATGTCTAAACATCAAGTTATATTTTGCATTTCAATCACCCGTCCTTACCCGACCCAACTAGGAGACGATACTTGCAAAATATTATCTCGCATTACTCAAATTTTTCATTTTTTGCTTAAAACATATCTTATGACATCTCATTGGAACAAGCTCAATTAGCTCGCTCCAATAAGGAGTCATAAGCTATGTTTTTAGAACAAAATGAAAAAATATAGAAATTTTCGTGCATAGTGCTGGTGAGTTTGGGCTGTCATCAATCATCATAAGTGAGGGATTAAAATCACTCTCCTGAATTTTTCACTCTTGCAAAATCAAAACGAGGAGAATGACCATTCACTCGCCTGCACTTTCTTCCCGGCAGTCATTGGCTCGTTGTTTCTGACTTTCTATCTGGAGCTTATGTTACGAACGTTGTTTAACCCTTTACCCAACGAATCACCCGCACCCTCCCGCGTAATATGCAAATTCAGCAGTTGAAAAAATATTATTTTTCGAAAAATTTCAACAAAACCATATCATGTGACCCCTCTTTTCGAGCTCGTTCCAAAGAGGGGTCACATGATATGGTTTTGTTGAAATTGTTTGGAAAAATTTTTTAAAAATTATATTTAAAATAATAAATTTTGAATCGTCAGCGTTGGGTAAATGGTTAATAAGAAACTCTCCAAATACAAATAGATAAGACGTCAAGCATCGGGCAACATGTCGATCCTGAATGATTGAGTTCGCCAGTGGGAAGCAATCTGCGTCTACAGTGTTTATACGACACAAGTCTGTCAACTGCGTCTACAGTGTTTATACGACACAATTCTGTCAACCAGGGCCTGATTACGATTTTGTTGGCTCCTATGCAAAAGATACTGTGAGGCCGGGGATCCCAGTGATAATTAACAATGTATAGGATAACGTAAATTCAAATTACATCACAGAACAATGCTAATCTACCCTCTCAGCACGGTTGTCTTTGGTGCAAGCACAACCGCAAAGCAATGACGAAAGAAGAAGAAAGTTTCGATGGAATGAGCGAATTCTTGTACAGGCCCTAAGCGAGTATGAGATCGTCTCATTGTAATCAGGATTGCCAGTGCCAATGAGTTGGAATAATGGGCAAGAAAAAAATTCCAGTATAATATACAGTATATTAATTGAGCCCTTTAAAAGAGATAATTCAGCAAACTTGTACTTTCATTCTGCATTTACAAATGAAGTAACTTTTCACAGTAAATTAATTTCACTTAATCTCTGGAGGCCCTTAGCTGGGGGCCACCACCATCGTTCTGTCTGGGTTTTTTCAACTTGATTACTTGAATTTACTTCAGTACCCATTATTTCGAGAAAACAAAATATCGTTGTTAATGTGTATTTCGTGAAACGTTACAAAATTGGAGAAGCACTGCGTCTTTGAAAACAACACAGAATTGAGCACTATTTTGGGCAGAGTGTTTACCGCCACTAATTGGGGGGTTATTTAAAGATCTTACGTAAGAAATGAATGTGGCGTATATACAATAACGCCATAAAAATACCTACAAATAATCATATTTCTTTTTTTAAAACTGACGCGGGAGGAGGATGTTATTTCTATTCTTTTAAGGGGTCAAACGGTGACCAAGAACCCCCCCCCCCCCTCCTCTATGCCAATGTGTAGAAGGCATTAACTGGGCGAGTGCCTTGTCAGTATGTTACAAGTTATGGGGATAGTGGGAGAATGTCCTATAAAATGTAACAAAGCCACCTGAATAACTTCACTTCAAAGATAATATGAAACACGTCTACAGCATATGAAGTAGAGCTAAAACGGTTAAGGGGTTTTCTTGATCAATTAATCACGGGGATTAACCTTGGTTAACCGATTAATCACTTGTCCAAACAGACATCTGTATAATTGCCATACCGTTGATGATTTACAGCATGAACCTTTTACCCAACGTAACAAACAAAACCGATTAGGCCTATATACAAAAATCTCCATTAAAATTTATGTTTTCAATTTTTGTCTCAAAAACATAGCTTATGACCCCTCATTGGAACGAGCTCATTGAGCTCGTTCCAATGAGAGGTCATAAGCTACGTTTTTGAGACAAAAATTGAAAATTTTTAGTAATTCCTGAATTTATTTTGCAAGTATGGTCTGCTACCCGCAATGGGTAATGGGTTAAGAATGCCCATTTCCAGCTACAGTATGATGATCATGCAAGTAAACAAGTATGTCCTTTACTCTGTCTCATATAATTGATGTGAGTCAGTGCGACAATGTTTGCCTGTTTTGGAGCAAGTTTGTTCCTTTGTTAACCCATATAATGGGGGGCGCGGAGGCTCAGTAGGTAGAGGTGCAGGCTGCAAGCCCAGAGGTCCTCGGTTCGAATCCCACCTGCAGCAACTGCATTGTATGCTTGGGCAAGACACTTCACCCCCATTGCCCATGTGGGGGCATGGTGACGTTGTGTACTAAGGCATAGTGCACATTGATGGTGCACTGTCTTCAACCAATGCTAACCCTGCTTGTGTGGAGTTAGTATGTTGGGGAGCTGGCAGTTGCTCGTCGTTGCTCGGTGGTTCTCTCCGGCTTCCTCCACCCATAAAACTGTCGAGGTCATGATTAGCCATTGTGCAGAAATATGTGACCTTAAACACCAATAAATAAATAACCCATATAATACAGTAGTTCGAAAGTAACGGTTAATCAATTACTTTTTGGATCGATCATGATGTTGATCACTGATTAATCAGTTAACCATTTCAACTCTAATATGAAGGCTTAAAAGTTGCATTACCTGCAATCCAGGACAAAGCCCAAATATAGGATTCCAGCTCTCAACCAGTTAAGCAATTCAGGGGTTTTCTACCATCTTAAGGAAAGGGTCCGGGGAAAGTTTTATAACCAACAGTCACATGAAATCATGTTCATCCCAGTCTCTGTAGTCTCAGTATGACACTGGTTCTTACAAAATTAAAGAAGAACTTGCCTTTGAATTCAGACAGTTTCTAAGCTTTGTTAGGTAAGTAATTTAAATTTAATGTAAAATTGGTGTCCTGTACTTGGTGGCCATAAAGGTTTTCTGAGGCCATATGACCACACAGTTCAGTATACCAATTGTGCATTACATTTTTTGCTTCTTCATACACCTGCACAAAAAGACATGGTGTCCCTTGGTAATCAGCACCTGGTGCTGGGTTGTTATCATTATGTCAAGTACCAAGTTGGGATGGCATTCATAAAACTGTTAGTTCTCCTCACCATGACCCACCCCCACCCATCACCCAAAAATTTAACTGCAGGTTTGTACAGCTGAAACAGTTAAGGGATTTTCTTGATCGATTAATCACGTGGATTAACCTTGGTTAACCGATTAATCACTTGTCTAAATAGATATCTGAATAACTGCCATGCCGTTGATGATTTACAGCATGAACCCTTTACCCAACGTAACAAACAAAACCGACTAGGCCTGTATACAAAAATCTCCATTCAAATTTATTGTTTTCCAATTTTTGTCTCAAAAACATAGCTTATGACCCCTCATTGGAACAAGCTTGCTGAGCTCGTTTCAATGAGGGGTCATAAGCTATGTTTTGGGGACAAAAATTGAAATATTTTTAGTAATTCATGAATTGATTTTGCATGTATCGTCTGCTACCCGCAATGGGTAAAGGGTCAAGAATGACCATTTCCAGCCACTGATACAGTATGATGATCATGCAAGTAAACAGGTATGTCAGCAAGTAACTTGCATGCTTTACTCTGTCTCATATAATTGATGTGAGTCAGTGTGACAATGTTTGACTGTTTTGGAGCAACTGTGTTCCTTTGTTAACCCATATAATACAGTAGTTCAAAAGTAATCAAAAGTAACGGTTAATCAATTACTTTTTGGATTGATCAAGATGTTGATCAATGATTAATTGGTTAACCATTTCAGCTCTATAGGTTTGATCTTTTTCAAGCCTATCCCTAATCCCTGGTTTTAGTTCACCCATTTGTACCTTTAATTTTTTGGATGTTCTCCAGCTGTGTGTGAAATCTGTTTGGTGGTGTCTGCTGTCTAATCTGGAACAATGCTGTGATTTGCAGGCCTGTCATTCTGAAAAATGCAGGGGGGCAAAAAATCACTCTCCTCAATCAGCTTAGGAGAGCAATTAGCTTCACACAGCATTTTAAGTATCCAGTTGAACGAACTCATTGAAACTGAAACCAACAGAATATTACATCAGTAATTTTATTAACTTTACTAAGGTAAAGCGAAATCTCTTAGACATCTAGATGTCTCACTCAACAACAGAACACACACTTGACAAGATCTGTGTGTGTACCCAGACCTGTTGTCCAAGAAAGTCATACGCCTACCACTACCACCTTCAACCCCCCCCCCCCCCCCCCCCCCTTGGGGGGTTGAATGTGGTAGTGGTAGGCGTATGACTTTCTTGGACAACAGGTCTGCTTGAATCTACAGTCACATCCTGGTGCAAGTGCTTCAAGTGACAGGATAGTAGTAATGATAGTATATTATAGTGTCAATATTCCTTGAATAATTACCCCTCAACCTGTGATGTCAGTTGTTGAACTTGAAATTGACAGAAAAAAAAATATTGCTGTGACCCATTTTGCTTCAAATGATTGCAACTGTGTTTGGGTATGGTTGCAGCCATTACCTTTTACCACTAAACCACTTTCAAAATGAAATTACGTGATGTTATGTGACTTCGAAGTTAAATTACATTTTTGCTTTACAACAAAAATTTAATGTGACCATAATACATGTAATCTCAATCATCCCAGACCAAAATATTTAGGAGGGCAATTTTTCGCTCTCCTTAATTCTTTCAGGAGGGCAGTAAGGAGAGCTAAAAAATCGCTCTCCTGAAATTGCCAAGCCTGGATTTGGTACACTGAAAAGTTGGGTTTTTATCTCCATGCAAAAGAAAAATCCCAGGAATGAATTTTTATATCCTGGGCTCGTTTAATGCTCCTGTAACCAGTTTGGAAATAACACAATTGAACCTTGTGCATCAACACATATGATACGTACCACTCTTATATTTAGGCAACATTTACCCCTCATTTAGGCAAAGTAACCAAATTGTTGTATACATGCCAGCATATTTCATGGTACATGTCAGTGTGTTTAACAAACGGAGTCATAAATTAGTTTTTGGTCATCAAATCATGTGGTTCATATATCTTTTGCCTGCACTCTCCCATAAACTGCAACAAGGCAAAGCCAATCAAATTAAATTAAATATCACTTCAAGTTCAAAGATAATTAACAGATAATGTATCCACAAAGTAATGGAAGCCTTTAATTTTCAGCACCTACACATCAGAATAAATCCAAAATGTGAGCATCCAATTATTGAGCTCACTTAGTGGTGTGCAATCAACTTATCTATCAGTACAAATTTTATTAAAAGATCTTAAATTGTTCTGGAATTACTTTCTTAAACTTGAAATGTTGTACTTTCTTAAACTTGAAATGTTGAAGGGTCATTTAACAAGCTGGCAATAAAAAATACAAGAAAGCTAGCAAACAAAAACTACAAGAAAACCCTTGGACCTTTTTCAGGTTATCTTTCTCCTTTAGAAAGGTCTGCCTGATTGTGAAAAAAATTTTCTGCCATGTTTGTACTTCAAATCTTTAAAGCTCTCTCAGAACCTATTAAATTAAGCTGGTGGTTGGATCTTCCTAAAAAAACCCCAAAACAATCAATTCCAAAACAGGGTGCAGTAATATTTCTGGAATAGTCATTTAAATATAAATTCCACCTGCATCCTAAGAAAAGGTTGACCCGATATAAGAATAGGCTTGCTTGCAGAGTTTCATTCCAAAATTGAGTCAAAACTCAAAATGTAATGTTAATTTTGAGAGAGGTAAAAAAAAAATGAGGAAAACTGAAAGCTGCATACATATGCAAAGTGTATTAGATTCAATATTTCTTTCAGGTCATTTTATAATAGAAAGCTCTAATTTGGGGAAAATCAGACTCGTGTCAAGTCATTTGCTACTCAGCCTAATTGAAGCAATGTTTTTGTAACATTTACTACTAGAAGTGCCATTTTTAGTTTCTCATAGCTGTATTTGTGAATCATAATATTTATTAGCCCCATAGCACCTAATTCAAAAAAGTAGTCCAGGGATAATTTGGTTCTCTACAGGGGCCGCTTATGGGACCCTTTCCCAATGACATTTGGGCTTGATTTTTCCCCAATTCTTAACCCTGTATTTGCCCAATCTCACTCAAAAAAAAACTTCACGCACAACTGGACCAGTGACCAGAACTGGGTAGTCATAAGGCCTATGACCACCAAGTTCAGGACACCAATTATAAATTTTAATTGTTTGCCTAACAAATTCCCAAAATTCAAAGGCAAAAGACAAGGTCTTTAGTAGTATGAAAATAATTTAATAGTGACTTCAAAGACTGTGTGAACATGACTGCATGTGGAAATTTGTTACAAAACTTACTTGTAGAATACGTGCAGTTGCTCGGGTTACAAAACTTACTTGTAGTCTACATGCAGTTGCTCGGGTGACGGGTATCAGTCTTAGTGTTCTCTATTCAAATCGATTGTAAAATTTCTTAAGTCATGGTATGTTTTTCCCCCTCCAAAACAAATTCCCAATTGGAGCCTCCATGATGCAAATTTTCCCAATGGCATGGTTCCGGACCCTTTCCCAAAGATGGCAGAATAATCCCTGTAGTCATGAGAAACCAAAAATGACATTTCAAGTTCACCCTGCCCCAGATGCTCCAATATCAATGCAGTCTTTGTGTCAGGATGAACTGACATAAGTACCTTGGTTAGGCCCCCATAAAATAGATCTTCTGTTTCTCAGGCCATTTTTGTAAACTTGCATGTGAGTTGGCGTTTTTTTATTTTATTTTTATTTTTTGTAATTATTTCTCTGCCATCAAAAGTTCATGTTCTTAGTTTGTTTTATGTTTTAGGATTCATAATCTACAGAATATCATGGGTAGTGGTGTATTTCGTCCCTTGAGTTGAAGAAGGCTTTATAATGCTAAAGCATTGCAAAGCCTTTTTGTACTCAAGGGACAAAACAATTTTATTAACAGTGGTAAAATATCAGACATAAACCATTTAATTTTTATTGTTTTAAGTTTGCATTGGTAATAAAAAAAGAGAGCAGGCAAATGGGCCATGGGGGAGGGCCTGAGAAACAGATTTTTTAGTTTTTTTAGGCCTTACCAAACTATTTCCAGGCAACTTTTGTTGCTTTATATAGACAAGCAAGGCAACTGCATGGGATTATAGACTGTGAATGTGTTGCAGAAATGTATATAAAAAGAATATCCCCAGGCCTTTTATTGGTTCAATAACTACTCAGGACATTGGACAAAAAGTATAAAAATAGACCAAACTATCTGTCATGCCCTCTAATTTGGGGGAATATTCCTATAGTTTTGGGAATTGGTCACTGCTATCAGTTTGGTGGAATTTAGAGGGCTGTAATCTTTCATACACATTGTTGTCAGGGACCCACCAAGTAAGTAGTAGCCAGTGTGAATTTGACTCCTAAAATTGTGATTTGGCTCCTGAATCTTAAATTTAAGCTTCTAAGTTGACTCATAACTGTAAGACACCATTTTCTCCATTGGTCGTTTAGGCAGCCAAGAATTGACTAGGAACTATTCTGAAAAGAATGGTTATTGTGGTGTAATAAAAATATTTTTCAGTCATTTGAGAAACAACTTTTATTATGCCCTAAAAGGAAGTAATTAAATGCACAAATGCATGTCCAACACAGCTGAATTCTTCCAACAAGATCATTATCAAAAAGTAATACAACTGCAGTTAACAGGTAGTGTGATTGAAGTCCAACTAGTCCTTATTTGGGCTTTATTCTGGTGGGAAGTGCTGCAACTTAAAGGCCTACACACACTCTCCCATAAATTGTAACAAGACAAAACATGAGAAAACATTTTGACATTCAACAATAATTTAGCACTCTACCAGTTATGAAGTAAATCTGACTTCCAGATTTCAAAAGTTGGCATCAAGTCTGGCTCTTATTTTTAAATTCTTAGGTCGGTTCCTGATGAGGCCTGGTATTCTTTAGGAGTGCGGGAGTGCTGCAAGCCTAGAAAAAATTGAGGAGGGCAATTTTTAGCACCCCTTGATTTTCTGGAAAAACCAGACCTGTTTGGGACTGCCTTTAAAATCTATTATCATTTCGTCACCTGAGTTTGGAACTCAGGGGGTGATTTGTCAATGTTGCATTGATTTGCAATAATTCATGACCCATTCTGTGTCGCATTTGGATAAATTTTGAGTGTAGAAGACAGTCACATAAGAACTGAATGCAACATTTTGAATAATGAGATGTGTGTGCCAATTTTTCCTCTATGTTGCTAAATGTAGTAAAATTTTTCAGTCACAATATTAATACTTTGAAGTGAATATAACCAAAATAGCATACAAGTTTTTGCATTGAAAATTTCAGGTGCAATTGTACTCCCAAGCAATCTGAGGAGGGCAACTGTTTTGCACTCCTCGGTTTTCTAGATTGCCAGGCCTGCCTGATTGTTGTTAGACCAACATACTTTTTTAACTTCTTAGTACCAGTTAGAAATCTGAATCCCATTGAATTCCACTTCCATTCATTTCAATAGTATCAGGAGAGGTGGTGAGCTATGATCACACCCATGTCGTCGAGTTTTCACTCGGACAATACCTCACATTAAGCAGTACTAGTAAAGTTTCAGCTGATGGACTCTGTGGTCACCACTTCCTGAAAACTTTGGTTGCCTTTTGATGCTTCTTTACAGACTTTTTACTGTGGTGGAACCCCTGCTCTTCTGGTGCTTTTTTGGAAAATATTCCTGCTGTTGTGCAACTGTCCCTTTTATCATTTCTTGATACTGCCTCAATGGGTATCTCAAAATCATGACACTACCCAGTACCAATGAGGGAAGAACTAGATTTAGTTTTTGTCATGGTTAACATATATTTCTTTTCAAATATTACACAAAAATGCAGCACATTTCCAAAGACGTCTGGGGCACTGTACAGCCAAAAATAATTCAAATTTAATTGTCCAGAATTTTTTGTTCAACCTGGGCGCCAAGACAACGCACAGAAATTTCCGTTCCAACTAGCGGTGCATTTCTGCCAAACAAAGTTCCCACAAAACACGCGTTGTTTCAAAGTATCAGGTACAAAATTTTTAAACAGAAGTCATCTTCACAACACACCACACAGTTTTGAAAGTTTAAAATTCAACACACGTGGTCGTCTGCGCGGCGATACAACGAAATGGCGTCATCATGAAACTGTTAAAAGACGCCTACTTTAACTCTTTACCCAACGTAACGACAAAAACTGGCCAGAGCCATTCTCAAAGATCGCTAATTAATTTTCATTATTTTTCATTTTTTTTGTATCAAAAACATAGGTTATGACCCCTCATTGGAACGAGCTCGTTCCAATGAGGGGTCATAACCTATGTTTTTGAGACAAAAAAATTAAAAAAAAAGGTTATCCAAGAATTTTGTTTGCAAGTGTCGTCTGCTTTTCATGTTAGGTAAAGCGTTAAAATATTGAAAGGCGGTGTTTTTATTGTATTTGTGTTTTTTAATTGTTTTTTTATTTTGAATAATCTGCTGACGTTGTCAAATACATTTATCTGCTCCGGTGACAGATACTGTTCCGGGTCTGTTTTCAAAGGGACGATAGGCCTACATTTAAAAAGTAACAGCGACATGAGATCTTGCAGTTAGTCTACGATAGAAATAGTGGTGGTCTGATGGCGTTGCGAATGACAGGAATTTAAGTCCTATTGCCCCACAGTCGTCTATGCCCTTGCTGGCGAGACTGATTTTCTTAACTAAAAAAAGAACTGAAGTTTATTTTCTAACCACAGTTATGGCAGTACCACGTTGCAAGCTCGCTGAGCTCGAGACTATAAAGATCGATAAGCTACGGTTTCGTTTTTTATAATTTTCTTTTTTTAATTTCGACAATAAAACAGAAGGGTTCAAATAGCGATCTTAAAGGTGCTTTTACATGCGAACTTCTGTGCTCTTTGCAGATGCTGTCCTCCGACTCCAGGAGTTGGGTTTTTTGTCGTGACAAATGCCAGTCAGTATTCATGCAATATCTTTCGCCTTATTGTCAAACGTCAATTCCCGACATAATATTCCTTGCTCGCTAGTCGGGAGAAAATGCCATTCCACGTTCGCGTTAATTACTGAATTAGGATATTGCAGGAGTCGGGGTCGGTACAATAGTTGTATCAAATAACATTCATTGCATGCAAAACAAATAGAACGAAATAGAACGAGTGGGTTTTAAATATTCAAAAATCTCACCTATAAAAAAATTCAGAATTCAACACTGCAAAACATGTGACTGTTCCAAGGTCTCGGTGCATTCAACTCAAAACTTCCTTATGACTGAGTTTCCAGACGGCGGGAATCATCGCGCGCGCTATTTCTGTAAGGAGAAGTGACTGGAAAGGAGGTGATTGGCAACTGAAATATGGCAATTCTACAGACGGTTTGAAAGATCTGGAGATACATTATATAACTCTTGTCTATTGAAAACTGAAAGCATGCCAGGTTAATAAACAATGTTAAGAAAAGTATTAGTTCTATTTTAAAACATTTGACTTCCTTTCCAACACTGCAGACACTATTCAAATTCTCCCTACTAGCCTTAACAATTTGGAACAGAAGGCGTGGTTTTGTCACAGGCGCATCAATTTCATTGGTCAGAGTGTTGACTTTTTTTCAGTTGAGGGCACCGTCGGAAGATATTTTTCTGTGCGACGGATTAATCATGAATACTGGTATTCGACGAAAATTTGAAATTCAAATGAGGACAATAACACCGCGCTATATCGAGTTAAAACAAATGCCTATTGTTCAAGACAGACTGAATTTTAAATCTAATTACGGTCGATCATACAGCTTTCGCTAAAAAGCGTGTCTCAATACATTCTCATTTTTTTTTCAAAGCTGCCGATTTATTGGTAGTTGTTATATTTCTATTAACATTACCAATTCATTATATAAAAATAAGGTGTCAAATTCTAAACATTTTCCCCCGTCAGCTGAAATGCCGTAGCCATTGGGTGGGGAAGCGGAGGGGGACCCCTAAATATTCGACCCCTAAAAACCCTGAATTCTATGATCTGATTACAGATGACAAAGTCCTACCCCACTTGGAAAAAATTGTCATTCTTTGGAGCTTCAAAATGACTCCAAATATTGGCATTTGAGGCGTAGAAATTCCCCGGGGAGGCCCATCATTGGCCTCCTCAGACAATTTTTGAAAACTATACCCCAAGCCGTACCAACTCGAGGGGGACATCACCTCAATACCTAGGGCCCTGCGAATATTCAAGATTCGATTCGATATCAATACCATACGTATGCTTCGAAATCGATCACGAATCAGTCTCATGATTCGATTTTTTCGAATCTCTCGTACTAACTTCAATTTGTTACATTTCCAACAAAAAATTGGATAAAACTGTCATTAGAAAATTCATTCGTGTAGGCTCAATTCCTATTTATTTGAGTAATTGATAATGTTTAATTGTTAGGTAAGGTGTGAATTTGGCCCAGAACATTATCCATAGTTTTGTTTTTTGAAGGCTTAACTTGTTACTATTCACGTTCTTAAGAACGTGAACAGTAACAAGTTAGGCCTTCAAAAACTATAACTATGGACAATAGGCCTAACTGTTTCAGCGACGGTGCTACAGAGAATATTTAGTTATTGGTGCATGTTTAAAGTGTTCACTCCGTCGCGTAAGGGTCATCACAGTGTTCCGTAACTTCCGTTTGATGCAATATGAAATAACTTGTCTTTTAAGATTCGATTCGGGATTCGATTCGATGTCGATATCAGAGACACGATTCGATTCGAGATTCGATTCGAAAAGAAATTTGTGATTCGCAGATCCCTATCAATACCCTTCCCAACTTAAGACTATGAATCAATCTTCGTGATGTGCCTATGGTAGAAACATGCTTAGACCTCACAAAGGATCTAGTTCTGTGCCCACACCACTACTATAGATACCTGGCTACTTACCTGGTCTGCAGGGACAAGGTGGGAATTAGTTGACAGTGACCCGATTTAGTGTTTTTGTCAACTCAACCCAGATTATAAAATTGATTTTTCGACTTTCTTCGTGAAGCTGAGGATATGAGGCCCTTCCAGCAGTGTAGTACATTGCAGCATGTACCCAAAGAGAAAAAGTCACACAATGATGTTCCCACAATTCGAAGTCAGGATATTAATACACAAGGTCCTAACATTTACAGACCCAGAGTTGGGGATGGGGCGACTCCCTTCCCCAGCAGACTAGTCCTTGTCGCCGGAGGCTCGAAGCAGGATCACAGAAGTTGCTCAGTCTCCCATGCTCAGAGAAATACACGCCAAACATGGTTCCAAGTTGAACCCAAACCCATCGAAGAACTAAAACAAATGAGTCTTTGTGTGATCTAGAACCAGGCAATTTCATTTTGAGTTGTCTGTCTTGTTTATATCTAAAATAGGCTTCGTCGTGCAACTTAACCCTTTACCCAACGTAACGTCTAAAGCCGGCCAGCGCTATTCTCAAAAATCGCCTGTTAATTTTCATTATTTTTTTCATTTTTTGTCTCAAAAACATAGGTTATGACCTCGTTGGAACGAGCTCGTCGAGCTCGTTCCAACGAGGGGTCATAACCTATGTTTTTGAGACAAAAAATGAAAAAAATTAGTTATTCAAGAATTATTTTTGCAAGTGTCGTCTGCTTTTCATGTTAGGTAAAGGGTTAACCCTTTACCCAACGTAACGTCTAAAGCCGGCCAGCGCTATTCACAAAAATCACCATACAATTTTCAGTATTTTTTTTTCATTTTTTGTCTCAAAAACATAGCTTCTGGCCCCTCATTGGAACGAGCTCGTTCCAATGAGGGGTCGTAAGCTGTGTTTTTGACGCAAAAAAATGAAAGAAAATTAGTCTATCCAGAATTGTATATGCAAGAGTCGCCTGCATTTCGTGTTAGGTAAACGGTGAACCCTTTGCCTAACGAACCGATCGCATTCGCAGCATTATTTACAAATTACGTTAATAAAAAAAACCCTATATTTTTCAGAAAGTTTAAACGAAACCATATCCACCCGTTCCAATGAGGGGATCACATGATATGGATTTGTTGAAAAAAAAAAAAATTAATTTAAAAAAAACAAACAATAATTTAAATAATAAATTTTGATATCGTATGCGATGGGTGAAGGGTTAACGAATACACGATAGAACAACTGAAAACGTGTTTCTGACGTTGCTTCGTCGCATTTTTAAAACTTCAACTTAGCGCGGCTTCGTATTTTACAATTCGAACAGTGTCCAGAGGTTTAAACAGTCCAGTTAATGTGACAGGTTGAAGAACCAAAATGTGCGTATGCTGGATTCCATGTAATCAAATGTGGTTCCTCTAACAGGACAAACTGAAGAACCAATTTTGGTTCCAGAAGTAACAAAACTTTCTCTGTGTGCAAGTCGTTGACCATCAGTACAAACTTAAAACCTAACCCAAATATACTTCTTTCAAACCATAGGCCTAATAAACGAAACAGGTCCCAGATGTTTGTTTATTAGGCCCTACAAAGTGGATCTTCTGTTTCTCGGACCATCTTTTGTAAAATTGCATGTGGGCGGGTGTTTTTGGGGGGGGGGGGGGGGGTTGTGGGGGAGGGGGGGGGGGGTGTAATCAAAAGTTCATGTTCTTGGTTTGTTTTATGATTTAGGCCTCATAATCTACAGAATAGCATGGATGGTGGTGTATTTCATCCCTTCAGTGTAAGAAGGCTTTTCAATGCTAAAGCATTGCAAAGCCTTGTTGCACCTAAGGGACAAATTCATCAACTTTTTTAACTTAGGAAAATATCAGACATAAACCATTTAATATTTATTTTATCAAGTTTGCGCTGGTAACAAAAAGACAGCATGCGGCCTGGATGGTCTGATAAACAGATTTTGAACATTAACCACCTCACTATCTTAGAACCTGCATGAATTTGTTTGGAAACGTTGAACTCGCTGCATCCTTTATGGGGCGATAACTGGCGTCCTAGCTTTCGGTCTGCAGGTGTTATAATTCGTTCCGATTCTACTAAATAATGTTGCATGCAGGTCCTTGCGTCGAAATCAAAATTCAGTTGAAAATTTCTTACATTCCAGCATGCAAGATATGTCCAATCTAAATTGTAGGCACATAATATTTACTCGCGAGATCTCACCCTCCTGCACAACAAGATGGTGGTCTTGCTGATGGAAGCTACAGTGCTTTGGCAGTGGTTTCTGGTGAAGTCTTGGCTGCCTGCATAGGCAGCCAAGACTTCACTAGACACCACTGCTAAATTAAAGCGTTACTTTATTATGGGGAAGCAAACAATAAGTAGCATTCTCCAGATATTCAAGGACACTTTCAGAATGTATTACGAGAATCAAATTAACATTTTGCGAGACTCAATATTGATTCTCATTGTTTTCCTTGCGAGAATCATTTGCGAGAATTGATTCTGATTCTCGCGTGAATTTTAAGTCTTGGGTCTGGATATTTAAAGTCTCTGAATGGAATTAGGCCCTCCACACCTCACTTGTTAAACTCTTAACCCAATGAGTATTTTTTAAAAATGTTTTTCACCAAATCTAGTTATGGCTGCTGTGAAGCAGCCATGGCCAGTTTTAATGAAAAATTATTTAAAGTTTGACTTAAGTAATCGATTGTCGAAAAGTCGGTGCAATTTCGTTAAATGTGCTGGAATTGAACTTATCTGAGTGATTTCCAGTCCTGGACAGGAATATCCGCCAGCAGCATGTAAGGGGTTAACCCTTTACCTAAGTAATCGACTGCATCCGCCCGCGCAAAATGCAAACTCAGCAGTTGAAAAACTATTATTTTTCAAAAAAGTTCCACAAAACCATATCATGTGACCCCTCATTGGAACGAGCTCGTTCCAATGAGGGGGTCACATGATGTGGTTTTGTTGATATTTTTAAAAATTAGAAAAAAATAATATTTAAAATAATAAATTTTGATATCGTCTTTGTTGGGTAAAAGGTTGAATCTTCATTTTGGCATAAGCTTCTCAAGAATGGGCAGGCAACTTCAATATTCGACAAGAAAGGTTATGTTGACTGGGTAACAAAACACTCCTTTGTTTGTGTCGAGATACCTCTGTAAGCCTAGTGAGATTGAATGATCAGTGTTGGTTTTGTATTTTCGGCTCATTTCCATGAAATCGGTTTTAAGATATCTGATATTTTTGATACCTTTCTAAGAGAGCAAGCACGTACTCCTCTAACATTGATTTATCGGTTCACCTCCCATTTCCAGTCTTTTTTAAAATTTCTGTTTATTTCAGTTTGCGTATTTATTTAATATGTTTTAATATTTATTATTATTTTCTGTTTCTAATTATCCTATTTGGATTGGTGATCTGAAACCTTTCGAGGCATTTTCAGTTGAGTGCAATCCTTTGTCCTGGTACACGAAGTGAAGGGCGTTTTTTCTCCTTAAAAAATACAAACCTAACAATTGTTGACAATTCAACACCGATTCAACATATTTACCAGGGACCAATGCTATAAAACTTTTGCAATTGCATTTCCCGAAATGTATTGTCTAGAAGTAAATGTAAATGAAGGAAATGAACCATTAGTATTTCAAAAGATATGGCAATTTGCCAACCGGCAAATTGCCATTTCTTTAAAAATGCCGATGGTTCATTTCAATCAGTTATTTCTCAAAACAGAAAATACAATTCGGAAAATTACAACTGTGAAGGCACCAGCTTGTAAAATGGCTGCAAGATAATTATAGTGGTATGTTTTTTCACGGATTATACCCGCTTCTTATAAAAGTGCGATTACTCCATGTATAGCCGGCTCCAATCTTAAAAAATAAACTGAAATCTTGTCCGAAATCCACGAGGTGATGAAACAAAGTGATCACGTGTGAATTTGCGCGCGTGATCAATTTGTTTCGTCATCTCGTGGATTTCGAACAGTCACGATTCAATTCTCATGTTTATTCCCTTCATAAAACATAATTATTTTATGTCCGGACAGGATATCGAGATGGCTTATCTAAAAGGCACCGCCTTGACTAACCGTAACAGTCCTGGAAATGAGACGGATGCGAGTGCAATTGCTCCCGTCAGCACAGGTGTTTTCTATTTTACGTTGAAAATATTGATTGGTCTACCCCACACATTTACTGAACAGCCATCCTATTTAATGACGTTATGACGTATCAAGTTTCTGGCTGGAGAAGCAGCCCCTTGGGTTGAAAGGGTTAAGGTTTTCTGGTGTTTGGTGACAGTATTTCCTCGAAAATTCATATACTAACATTTTACGTGTGCAATTTACTCTCGTCTCTGATTTCGCGGGAGCTTAAAACTGCACCCGTCAATTTTGTTCAATTCCAGCACTGCCATAATTCGGCCAGGTTCTATTCCTAAAACAGGAACAAAATAACATAGCTTCTGGTACAAATAGTTCCCGTACACTGTCAACACAGTGCGTAAAATACAACTCTCACTCGAGTTGGAGAAACCGTCTATTTATAGAATGTAAATTACAGAATGTAAATATGGTAAATAGAGAGTCTGGAAAATCGAATTTATAGTGCATAATATCAATGCACGATGTTCAAATGCCACATGATCAACTGGTATTCATGGGCTAAATCACATGATCAACTTGTATTCATGGGCTAACTCACATGATCAACTGGTATTCATGGGCTAAATCACATGATCAACTGGTATTTTTATTAGGGTTTAACGACACATTAACAGCCAGGGTCATATCATGTCGGTGACAGGTTTACGGGTGGAGGAAGCCGGAGTACCCGGAGAGAACAACCGAGCAACGACGAGCAGCTGTCAGCTCTCCAACATCGTAACTCTGAACTCTGCACCGCGGCACAGGCAGGGTTAGATTGGTCGAAGACATGCGCATCTTCGACGTGCAGTACGTCTTAGCACACAGCGTCATCGTGCCCGCATGTAGGCAATCGGGGTTAAGTGCCTTGCCCAAGGATACAACGCGGGAGCGCGAATCAGTCGCTGAAATGGTCACCCATCCAATGTGAATCCTTTAAGTTGTTTTACCTGAACTGCAGAACATATCGCAAACTAACTTCACGTGTTAATTAATTAATAGTATTGATAAATAGTAATTATTGGTATATCAGAACAAGTTCACTTATTTAAAACAAACTATAATTACACTTTCTGTGAGCTGCTGACAAACCGATAAAATATTTAATTAGCTTGCGGGCAGATCGAAAAATTTTAAAAGTCAGGCAGCTGACAAATGGAGACATACCCCTTCTATCAACGGGAAGACCTAATCTTCTATCACCGAGTCTCCCGGTGACAGAAGAAGACTTTAAGGAGGTTCCGCTTTCGAAATCTCTTTGAATATTCCATTTTTTTGTTTGACTCACCAAGACAGACGAGTCGCCATTGAATCAGGGACGGAGCTGGTTTCCTATTGGGGAGGGGGGGGGGGGGGCATAATTTTGTGAGTGTCAGGTCGATAAGTGCCACAGGTATATCCGAAGGCTTGAGGTGGGGGTGGGTATGGTCCTCACATCGGTGGGGGTTCGGGGGAGGGGGGGGACCAATTCCAAGATACTACTTCCACCAGCAAGTCCAACAAAAAGACTATGTTGGAACATGTAGGTTCAAAGCAAGACAAGAAACTCATCAAAATTGGAACTAGAACCAGAGAGGTTAAACTAATAATTGTATAAATGTGAGGGATTTTTTTTACTGTGGAAAATATACTGCATGCAATCACAAGGGTATAACAGCAGGGACGTGGCGACAGGGGGGGGGGGGGGTGAGGGGAAGTTGTCACCCCCCCCCCCCCCCAATCCTGCCAAAATTTACTACAGTTGGAAATTCGGAGGTCAAGTCATGAGTATAGTTGGAAATTCCATCTATCTGATTTTTAGAGCTTCTTTGGTGATGTTGATGTCTCCTTTACTTCCCAAAAGCCCAACTCGGTTTCAAATCGACACAAATTCCAACTGTTACTATTTCCAACTGCAGTATTCCTTATATCGAGCTTCATAAGTATGCATGAGGTCAATCGGTACGAGATTTCTACAGTATCGTTACTTATCGGAATAAAAGAAACCCTCGAAATGCACTTCAAGAAAATCGCATCATATAAAATCGTTACCCTTAGTCAATTCCATCATTCACAGTAACAAAATGATAAAACATCGAAAATTGATCATTCCTGCATAAGATCTGATTTAATGTTAAGAGAGTGTGAATTGCTCAAAGTTCTAAGCTTGAGCATTTGTTTAGCACATATTAAATTCCCAGAATAATAACAAATAATAATAACAACCTGATAATTCTATCATAAATGTGTTGGCATTTCAGTCACTAGAAGCAATTTTATGCTGTCAGTATACAACAGGGGTTCAACCCTGGTGGTCGTAATGGGCTCCTGGGACACTTATAGCAAGTACGGATTTCCGAAACCATTTTCGCTAGAATCCAAATGGATTCTCCCAAATTTAAATGAAATATGTTAAACCCTGTCTGAAATGGGTTTTGGTTTCGGACAATCTCACTGAATTCAAACCCACGATTTCCCAAATTACTTTGAAATCGTGGGATTTGAATTTTTTTTTTTTATTGATGCATATTTATTGCTTTCCAAAGTGTGATTTACTGGGATTTCCAGATTTTGATTATAAACGATAACTTCACAAGTGAATTATGCAATCAACAATTGGGTCATGTATCCGTGCGCGCAAACGAAGACGCTTTGCCGTGGGTGTGATGGGGACTTAATTCATTGTTTTTTGTTGTTTTTTTTTTTAACCCTTGCCTAACATGAAAAGTAGACGACACTTGCCAAAAAAAATTTTTGGAATCACTATTATTTTCATTTTCTGTCTCAAAAACATAGGTTATGATCCCCTCATTGGAACGTGCTCGACGAGCTCGTTCCAATGAGGGGTCATAACCTATGTTTTAGAGACAAAAAAATAGCGATTTTTTAGAATAGTGCTGGTCGGTTTTGGCCGTTACGTTAGGTCAAGGGTTAAATAATATAATTATCGTTAATAATGAAAAGTAATAAACAGTGTAATCGCTTGACTGAACTGTTTACGTGAAATAATTCACTCGAGGCGAGGGACTATATTGTAAAGCACTCGTGCGCATTCGCGCACTCGCGTTTGTACAACGTCCCTCACCTCTCATGAATTATTTCACGTAACAAGTCCAGTCAAGCGATAACTCTATTTATTTGCATGTGTTCGCAACAAAGCATGATTTAGGTCCCACAAAGTAGATCTTCTGTTTCTCATGCCATTTTTTTGTAAAACTGCATGTGGGCGGGTGTTTTTTTTTTATTTTATTTTTGTAATTATTTCTTTGCCATCAAAAGTTCATGTTCTTCGTTTGTTTTATGTTTTACGCCCCATAATCTACAGAATAGCATGAGTGGTGGTGTATTTCGACCCTTGAGTGAAAGAAGGCTTTAATTTTTATTTAAAGTTTCTTTGGTTGTAAAAAGAGAGTAAGCGGCAGCCAAAAGGACAATGTGGGAGGCCATGAGAAATACATTTTGAACTTTTTAGACCTAAAATACGGTGTCTATTTTTATATTTGTTTTGTAAATATCCGGTTTGCTCTCTCTTTCAGAAAATAACTCACATAAAATGTGGATGGTATTTATTTTTCGAAAAAGATGCATAAATATCACAAGCAAAATAAAAATAGACAAAATAGAAGCCCTCCCTCCTTCATTGATTTGAAAATTAAATACCAATGCACCAAATGTATTTGTTTTGTTTTGCCTTCCTGCTTAACCCTTTACCTAATTAGAAAGGCAGACGACACTTGCAAACACAATTGTTGAATAACGATTTTTTTTCATTTCTTGCGATGGTTTTTACGTAAAAATTAAAAAAAAATTAACATTGAATGTTGATTTTGTGAATAGTACTGACCGGTGTTTGCTTGTTACGTTGGGTAAAGTTTAATTATACGAAATATTAACAGAACAGTGTTCATATTCAGCGGAGCAGGAGGCTTCTTTCAGAACACACAGATTCTGCTCTTTAATCCCCGCTTTGGTGAAATGGTATCGTCTGCGTCCAAAGACAGCTATACTCTTGGAAAAGTCTATTCTTGAGGTAGCCTACGCTAATTAATGTTTTTAACCTGTTTAGCCATGAGGCTGTAGGTTGAAAATATGAATTATTCTTCTCTTTCGTGACAGCATGTTTTAGAGCTTTCTGGTGTAATCAACTTGCTTGCGTTGAAAGCCTTTGGCCGGTGTTGATGACGGGGTAGTAAGCCTAAAAAAAATTTCGACAGATTTCAGATTTGGCATCCAAATTTTTACCACTTGGGTATTCTAAACTGTTTAAATATCGAAAATGCAGTCCAAAAACACGTTTTAGCCAAAATATCAATACTTTTCCTTCTATTTTGCAACATGTTTCCAACACAAAGCTTCAAAATTTTCCAGAAGATTTTTCGGGAAATTTTTTCGTGGGGCGCCCCCACACGGCACTCTGCATCTACGCCACTGAATGAAGTTAAGTCGAATACCAGCTTCCCGGTTCAGCATCCATGATGGACACAAAATGGTCGCCATTTCCTAAAATACAGTACACTCGCCGTGGATTGGACATAATCCACGCATGGGCAGTGATGTCCACGCATGTGTTTCACAGGTAATAAAAATCATTAGCAACAAAATTTTAATTAATGAAGCACCGGGTTGTACCCGGTGCTTCATTAATTAAATTTTTGATAATTATTACTATAATTAGGGTATGGAATATATTATTATTGCGTCCGTGGGAATATTGCCCGCCCGCGGAAAGTAACCATTCCACGATGGCCGTGCTGTATGGTGTTTTGCCGTACTTTTTCATACTAAGAAGTACCTGCAACAGGTTTTCAGTCATTAAACCATATTGTTAACGGGGATGTTTTTAGTGTGTGCTCGATTAGGCCTACACTTATTTGTTTTATTTTAATGGATTTGAATGCAAATACATTCAGCTTTGCAGAGCCCGAGCTTCTGATGGAGAAAAGAAATCCAGTTTTCTCCGAAAAAAAAATCAAAGCAAGCCTCCTTAATAGCTGATAACGTTTCTACTGGTTGGAACTGAGAGAAAATCGATAGTTTGTTAGATCCTAATTTCTACCTTTTCTCATAGACATGCTTCCCATTCAACTCGTTCGGTCTGTTTCTTCTACTTTTTCTTCAGTTCAGGTGGGGGGGGGGGGGGGGGGGGGGGGGGGAGTGGAAGGTGTCTACATTATCTGACATACACTGAAACTCTCTTAGTTTAACGTGAAAATGGTGTTTCTTCAGAAAATCAGGGGACAAAAAGTTAAGGTATAACTTGGTAGACATTTTATTTCTACAAACCTACACGAAAATGGTACTGAAGACCATTTTCGTGTAGAATAATTAAAAATAAAATTCCAAAAATTTGAGATATTATAATAATATTATAATAATATTATAATTATAATAATTATATAATAATAATACTTTATTGCACAACCAAATGTGATACAAAATGGTTTGGCTTGAAAACTAGAAAAAAGTAAAAACACATATTGAAATAATAAAAGAATTAAAACGTCTGAGCTTGTAAGTAGTGAACTGAACCCACGAGATAGAGAAAGCACACGTACACACATATACACCCTGTCACACCCATACACCAAACTCCCCTTACACACGCCTAAATCCTCACACACACACACACCCTTTCGCCCCCCCCCCCCTACACACACGCACAATCGCTTCCCAATATACACCCACATATACACCCTGGTTCGCCTGTGACGTGGTCTGTTGCTAAGCCCTTTTTGTCGTCACAAATCTAGTATATACTCGCACTGTCACAAGGCGTTCTAGCGGTTGACACTGGAGAAGAGCTGTAGGTTAACCGAAACCGAACCGAGGTTTTTAGTTTTTTTAAAAAACCGAAACCGTCGACATCCCGTAATCTATGGTTTTTCGTTTTTTATTAAATACTCTCTTGCTGCAGAAATTCACAGAATGTAGCCATTCCAGAGTAGTGGGAGTACCCAGACACTGCCAATGGCAGTGTCTGGGTACTCTCACTACTCTGGGAAGGCTTCATTCTGTGGCTTTCCGACATTTCAGCTTAGTTGTGTTTGCAGCTTTCCTCAAGTTGCGTGTAGGTGTCAGACCTCGAAAAATGGCCAAGCACAATAAAAGTTCTGTATATTTAGGTAATTATTATATTGGCCTTCCTGATTCTTCATGTACATGTATTATAGCTTATTTCGGGCATTCATTGAGTTTCATTCAATTTCACTACCATTCAGTTATGACTCCGGACATAAGAATGAGTTTTATTGAATTTCATGAACAAACCGAAAACCGAACCGAACCGAGGTTTTACTCCACCTGAAAAACCAAAACCGAAACCGAACAAGAAATATAAAAACCTACAGCTCTACACTGGAGTATGTTTAGTAATGCCTTTTAGAAGAGAAGGTTACAGAAGAGAAGCATAATTACCACCGGAAAGAAAAACTATTGGGTTCTGTTCATAAATATACGGTTTGTCATTTTTCCAGTAGCTAACAATATTTGTTGAGCTGGACAATTGAACAGGAATTTTGCTTTTTCTTTCAGCTGAAGATGTAAAAAGCTGAGATATTTTTTGCAGATTATGCCTGTAACATCTTTACGTTGCTCGGAGTAATGCGAGCAAACAACATTGTTCGGAGTAACTCTCTCACCCCTGACTACTTCAACAATAAATAAATAAATAAATAAATAAATAAATAAATAAATAAATAAATAAATACTTCAACAATAAATAAATAAATAAATAAATAAATAAATAAATAAATAAATAAATAAATAAATAAATAAATTAATTAATTAATTAATAAAATGGATGAAGTGACAGACCTGACCACAACACTGACATCCAAAAGACAGGCTTGGTGTGTTTGCACATCAGCTGTTATAAGGTTAAAACGTTTCCATAATTTCTAATTTCTACAGTCTTTAAATAATTTTAAAATTTCAGCTCTTTTCTTTATACAACACACTAAAAACTAAAGTGTTAAAACTGTCACTTTCAAGGTGTTAAACCCATTCTAACTCTTAGGGTTTGATTTTAACACTCAAAGTGCAATGCTTTAAGAACTTAGAAATTACAATCTGCAGACATCTGAAACCTGAATGGATGGCACTTCCCACGTGTCTAGCAGTGGTGGTTCTTCCAGAATCGTCCATAATTTGATTTGCGCTTGGTGGGTACATAATTAAAAGGACACAACGCAGATGACGCGGATCAGGCTAGAGAGTTCGAGCCTGATCCTCGTCATCTGCGTTGTTTCCTTTTAAGTGTCGCGACATTACACTTGTCAAGTGGTATTATTGTAACACCTGTCAAGTTCTGGGATATCTACACTTGAACAAAGTGCTAGTTCAGCACTTAGTAAGTGTTAAATACAGCACTTCAAGTGCAGTTTTTAACACTTTAGTTTTTAGCGTGAATCAAACAAATTAATAAGAAAGAAAAGTGGTATTTTAACTAGTTGACAGCTAGGTTATTTTGGGTGGTCTGAATTTATTATTCAAAATTTGATTTATTACAATTTATTGGAGTGTGCCCACCGGCACACTCCAATAAGTTGTAATAAAACAAACTTATATGAACAGAAGGGTATTTGCATTTGACTGCATCTGAAAACTGAGCACGGAATATATTGGCTATTGCCCTGATAACCTTTTTTAAAGCCCTGCTAGTGGCACTTGCAAAGGTCCTTGAATAACATTTTTTCATTTTTTTGCGTCAAGCACATAGTTTAGGACTCATCACTGGAACGAGCTCGTTCCAATGAGATGCCATAAGCTATGTTTTTGAGACAAAAAATAATAAAAATTGAATGATTTTTTCGAGTAACGCTGCCGATTTGGTCATCACGTTGGGTAAAGGGTTAAGAAAGTACAAAATTACAGGCATGACAAAATTTATATATAACACTCAAATCCCGACGAAAATGTCCCAACTGGAAAATTACTGGGGGATTAAGCAGACGTAAATATGGGAGAAAGACACGTGTTAAAAAATTAAATTATGGAGCAGAATTTAAATTACAGCAATGACAAATGTTATATTTAAATTATGAAGCAGATGCAAATATTAAATTTAAACGCTGAATCAGAATGGCAAATGTTAAATATACATTATGAAACAGAGATAAAAGTTAAATTTAATCTACAAAGTGGTGATAAATGTTAAAATCAAATCATGTCGTAATGGCAAATGTTTTATTCAAGTTATGAGGCATTGGGTCAAACGTTAAATTTAAACTTCGAAACAGAGTGGCAGATGTTGACTTGAAATAAATGTGACGCAGAGTGACAAATGTTAAAGTTGAATTAAGAAGCAGAGTGACAAATGTTAAAGTTGAATTAATAAGCAGAGTGACATTTGTTAAAGTTGAATTTAGAAGCATAGTGACAATTGTTAAAGTTGAATTTAGAAGCAGAATGACAAATATTAAAGTTGAATTTAGAAGCAGAGTGACAAATATTAAAGTTGAATTTAGAAGCATAGTGACAAATATTAAAGTTGAATTAAGAAGCAGAGTGACAATTGTTAAAGTTGAATTTAGAAGCAGAGTGACAATTGTTAAAATTGAATTTAGAAGCAGAGTGACAATTGTTAAAATTGAATTTAGAAGCAGAGTGACAAATATTAAAGTTGAATTTAGAAGCATAGTGACAAATATTAAAGTTGAATTTAGAAGCAGAGTGACAATTGTTAAAATTGAATTTAGAAGCAGAGTGACAATTGTTAAAATTGAATTTAGAAGCAGAGTGACAAATATTAAAGTTGAATTTAGAAGCATAGTGACAAATATTAAAGTTGAATTAAGAAGCAGAGTGACAATTGTTAAAGTTGAATTTAGAAGCAGAGTGACAATTGTTAAAGTTGAATTTAGAAGCAGAGTGACAATTGTTAAAATTGAATTTAGAAGCATAGTGACAATTGTTAAAGTTGAACTTAGAAGCAGAGTGACAAATATTAAAGTTGAATTTAGAAGCAGAGTGACAAATATTAAAGTTGAATTTAGAAGCATAGTGACAAATATTAAAGTTGAATTAAGAAGCAGAGTGACAATTGTTAAAGTTGAATTTAGAAGCAGAATGACAAATATTAAAGTTGAATTTAGAAGCAGAGTGACAAATATTAAAGTTGAATTTAGAAGCAGAGTGACAATTGTTAAAGTTGAATTTAGAAGCAGAGTGACAAATGTGAAATTGAAATTGCGAAGGGGTGACAGATGTTGTTTTTAAAATAACTGTGAACTAGAATAACAAATGGTATTAAAATTTTAAATAAATGTGAAACAGAATGACAATTATCAAAAATTGTAAGATAAGATAAATTTAATTGCAATAAAACATCCATATGGACAGATTGTATAACAACGATGAACAGAAACATATAAAAAAGACTAAACATATATAGAGGATATGAAATGAGTGTTTTTCTCATATGATATTTATGAAACGAGTCTTAAGAATTTTCCGTTTGGGCGA
Organism: Pictodentalium vernedei; assembly: GCA_031216915.1. Taxonomy (NCBI): domain Eukaryota; kingdom Metazoa; phylum Mollusca; class Scaphopoda; order Dentaliida; family Dentaliidae; genus Pictodentalium; species Pictodentalium vernedei. The sequence goes on along the minus strand of CM062288.1, from coordinate 207,706,829 downwards.
GCCTCTGGCGAGCCCCAAACGGAAAATTCGGACGAGTTTCATAAATATCATATGAGAAAAACACTTATTTCATATTCTATTTATCATATGACACACATATGCACAAATTAACGACTTAGTATGACTTTTTAACCCTTTACCTAACGTGTGTTGCAGACGACACTTGGAAAAAACGTCATCATATAACTAAAGTTCCAATGAGGGGACATAACCTATGTTTTAGAAGCAAAAAATGAAAATGTTTCGTATATAGCACTGGTCGGTTTGGTCGTTATGTTAGGTAAAGGGTTAATGCAATATAACCCAACCTAAATATGACAGATAACGCAAATTCTCCCTACTCAAATTATGCAAATGTGACCCAGTTGTATTTTGTTCAGCCAATCAAGCTGTCCATATTTGAAAATGACCAATGAAATCTTTCAACCCCAATTATGCAAATTATGAAAATATGGCCCAGTTGTATTTTGTTCAGCCAATCAAATTGTCTGGTTTTGAAACTGACCAATGAAATCGACGGAAGGCTTTATTTATCACTGATTAATATGAAAGCAAAATATCAAATGTTTTGAAGTGAACAAAACGGACGAGTCATATGATAAATATGAATTATAATTCAAATACGTGACAGGTAAATCTCAATGTGCAAACGATTATAAAGTACCTAGCAGCAATTGCCGGGTATCAAAAGATTAATTTGTTCACCTATATTTAATTCACCAAATTGTTCAATTGTATGATTAAGAAGACGGACCATTGTTAAATTTAAATCATGAAGTTGAAAGTCAAATGTTTAATACAAATTATGAAGCAGAGTTAAAATGTTAAATTTAAATTGTGAAGTAGGATGAGAGCAGGGATGTGGCGACATGGGGAGGGGGAGGGTATGGGGGGGGTCTCATCCCCCCCCCCCCCCCCCCCCAGCTAGGAGTGTTTTTTTCAATAGTTGGAAATTTCAAGGTCAGAAATCAAATAGTTGGAAATTCAATAAATTAACATTGTTCATGAAAAATATTAAAATTCCAACTAATGATGAGAAATTTTGATCTTTTATTTCCAACTGGAAATTTCCTACTCTAAAATTGATATGGCCTCAAAATTTCGACTCTGACATCAATCCGGTAAATTTTCTGACCCATACACATTTTAAATGATGCTTTTTCCGTTTAGGGACTAGTGAAAATTTTCAGAAGGGTTCATAAGCATGTATATATATATCTAATCACTTTAAAAGATATCACCCAGCGTTGCAGTGCAACCACCTATCGAAACCACTCACAGTTGGAATTTACACCGGTGGCACCCCCAGCTGAAACCCTCCAGCCACATCCCTGGATGAGAGATGTTTTTTTTTAAATAATTACGAAACTGGGTGACAAATATAAACTGTGAAACAGAGTGACAGATGTTAAATTGAAATTACAAAGGACTGGCAAGGAGGAAAAAATGTTACATTTAACTTATGAAGAAGGTCAGTAAATGATGAATTGGTGAGGCGGATTGGGCCAAGAAAAGTTATCGGAAAATGCTTTAAGGGGGTCCCGGATCGGGAGAAACTTGTGATTTTTCGAACTAAACGGATGCTGCTTCCTTGCATCTGAGCGATCAATGGCAGTCCACATAGAGGGTATCATCTTCATTGCTTATTCGGCAAAAAAGGTTGCAGCGAGGGGTGTGTGTGGGGGGGGGGGGGGGCATCAGGAAGACTAATCGGAGGGGAGAAAATTTAGATTTTACAGATTACAAGAAGGCTGTTTCCTTGCATCTGAGCGATCAATTGCAGACGAGACTCCTTGTGTACTGAAATGTCATCGATTCACCAGCAGTCTGGGAAATCAGATATCCATTCCGCGTCTTGGTCATTTTCACGAAATTCCATGCACCAACTGGTATTTGGCTCCATTAATTTTGGGGGCCCGAGGGGGCACTCAATAAGGGGACCCACCGGAGATTTGTCCGGGGGACCATATGGCCAGTTCACCTCGGTAAAATTTGAATTTTGAAGAGGTGTTACAATTATTGAATCAAAATTATGAAGCAGGGGCTAAATGATAAAATAAAGTTATGAAGCAAAGTGCCAAATGTTAAATTTCGATTTTGAAGTCGAACTATAAATGCTAAATCTAAATTATAAGCAGTGACGAACAGTGGCGGCGCCAAAGTTACAAAAGTGAGGGGGTACAGTTGGGGATTGTGCAGCGCCGAGCTGGGTGGATTTCGGGGGGGGGGGGGGGGGGGGTCCTCTCCCTAAGTTGAGAAATTTTTTAACTGTTTTGCAACAAAATCATGCGAATATGGATATCATTGGAACCGGCTGAACAAGCCGGTTCCAATGATATTCATATTTGCATGATTTCATTGAGTTATACCTTTGAGAATTTTTCTAAAATATTAAATTTTATTTATTTTTTAAAATTGCTGTAGGCTGAATTCCAAGCGGATGCCTTGTACGCTCTCGATTCTAGCATTCGTCGAATACTCTTAAGCACTATGTTTCAGTCCGTTTAAACGCGGCATGTCTTGTTGCAATTTGGACCCTCGACTCTTGTTTGTTGTTTGCAGCTAGCGTGTGTGGGGGGAGACGGGAGGGGGGGGGGGCATAATTTCAAAACTTGTCTGATTTAGTGCACTTGGGAATATGGAATTAAGCATACCGACCATTACACCGCAACGTTCAATACAACAAAAATTAAAATGATAGTATTGTTTTACTACGCTTGGCGAAAATAGTGGAGGGGTAAGTACCCCCACATACCCCGCCATGGCGCCGCCACTGGTGACGGAGGGTCGATTTATATTACGGAGTAATGACCCTCGAAAGCTGAAGACGTATTTTGAGAACAGGTCGAAATGTTAAATTCGGGTTATGAATTGGAAAGTCCATGCTTTCATGGTGTATTTGGAATATTAGCCAGTCGGGATTATTGTTTTAAAAAAAACCACCTCAATTCCAAAGTAGAACGACAAATATTGTAAACTGATAATATATTTATTCTAATTTCTTCAAACTGTTTCCTGTTACGCTACTCATTTTCACAATTAATTTTTTAAATAAAATAATAAAATTGTAAGAAAAATCACTGCATAAATTACATGAGCAAATTAAAGAAGGTATACTCAATCAAATGAACTAAATAAAACAGAAGTCATCCAATCCCAGAACACCAGTGAATAGAAATATTAATGCATTTTTATAATCACATGCTCTGATTGTTCATGAAACAAACTGTAAAAAATATGAGGTGGAACAATTACAATTGTATCTCCAAAAATTGTATTTCCTACTTACTGATATAAATGACTAAACTGAATCATCAGCATTTTAAAAGATATGGCAATTTGCCAACTGGCAAATTGCCACATCTTTGAAAATGCTAATGGTTTAATTTAACCCATTTAAAGTCATAAATAGAAAATACAATTCTAGAAAATACAACTAGAAAAAACAACTGTTAAAGTTTTAAAGTATTGGTCCCGGGTAACAGTTTACAGTTTGTTTCAAAACTTGTTCCCATGAAATATGGGGTAAAGTAACAATAAATATACAAAACATGTAAAAAATTGGAAGCATGCTGGAGGTGGTGTATCCACACAAGATAATATCATTATCAACTTTAGTTGGTCGCTCCCTCGCCCCTCCCTCCTTCCCTTCCTCTCCCTCACCTCCTCTCCCCCCCCCTCCATCTCCACTATTGTCCATCATTTAGGATCATGTATTATGTATTGGCTTGTATTTATTTTGCTATTTTCGTTGATGTGTTCTTTTTTTTATTTTATTTTATTTTATTTTCCAACGGGACTGGCTAGAAGAGAGCTATCCTTTACCTAACATGAAAAGCAGACGACACTTGCAAAAAAAATTCTTGAATAACTAATTTTTTTCATTTTTTGTCTCAAAAACATAGGTTATGACCCCTCGTTGGAACGAGCTCGACGAGCTCGTTCCAACGAGGGGTCATAACCTATGTTTTTGAGACAAAAAATGAAAAAATAATAAAAATTCATTGGCGATTTTTGAGAATCGCGCTGGCCGGTTTTGGCCGTTACGTTGGGTAAAGGCCAGTTCCGAGCAGTATCTAAATTAACATGTGCATTATTATTATCTAAAAAGTTTTTGTTGTTCTTCGCTCATATGTACAAACTGTTATTTTTGTATGCTCATGTAGGTGCTGCTAAATAAAGACAATTCAATTTAATTCAATCAATGCCCAAGTGCATTGTAGCAGAACACAATTTGAACATACTCATGGTGTGCCCATGATTTGAGATATAGACCTTTATACTGTTAGGATCAGTACGCAGTATGTATTCTCGAGAATGAACTACATCTAGCATTCACACGAGTTGCTTCTCTCCTTGCAGAGTGCACTTTCAAAAACTGGTAATGGGCTAAATAAACCCTTACCTAGTAGTAGGGTTTTAAATATTTGTGGCGTAAATTTTTGAGTTGATTACAAACCTGATTAATACATTGGTCTATTTTGGTATCTCAAAGGCCGTGTTTGTTTAACGTGGGTACACACATAGACAATTCAATGTTGAATTCTGGAAGTTAGGATTTGTGAAAATAAAATCGTTTTTCAACATCTCACCAACTGTCATCATTTGATTTCCCTTGCTCCATGATCCAAGCTATAAATCCTCATACAGTGAGGATATGAGAATATAGATCACAAATGTACAGAAAACTCACTATATTTTGCAGATGTTGTTCAATACAACGTGCTCATAAACTTCCTGTGAAGACTGCAGACAAGTAATACTGGAGAAAATGATATATCATTAGAGACCACACCGTCAACATTTTTAAACTGTAGTGAATACCGAGAAGGACCATTAATATCCATCAAAAGGGTGTGGGGGTCCGAAATTGATTGGAAAATGGAGAAAAATAACGGGGAAAGGGATGGGTGGATGGGTGATTTGTCTAACATTTCGAAAATTAAAAATCATATGTTCCTGCAGATTTTTTCGACCCACCCCCCTGGTCTTCTTGGGAATTTATTTGCGGATAAATAAAATATGTAACTTGTAGTCGTGACATAACTTCTTATTTCATTGACCCTTTACCCAACGCAGACGATATCAGAGATTATTATTTTAAATATCATTTTTTTTCAAATTTTTCCACCAATGTCAACAAAACGATATCGTGTGACCCCCCCCCCCCCATTGGAACGAGCTCGGGGAGCTCGTTCTAATGAGGGTCACGTGATATATTTTTGTTGAAACTTTTGAAAAATAATATTTTTTCAATTACTGAAATTGTTTTTTACGCGGGTGGATGCGGACGATTTGTTAGGTAAAGGGTTAACACGTACCGTAAAGTCTCAAAATAAGTCACGCTGCCCTTCCCCATGAGTACGAATCGGGTACAACATACCTCGATCTGCATGACCGCTGAATGCAATTTTAGTCCAAGTATCAAATCGTTCATTGAGTGCAACAGGGCGCCATCTTCAATGTTTTAGCCTTGTTGAATTCAAGGGACGAAATATAGTCTTGTAAGATAGAACTTGATTACTAGCAAGAACGAATGATTTCGGAGACACTAATCCATACGAAAATGTCCAGACTAGAAAAACTAGGACTATCAATGAAGGTGATTAATACCTCCACTTCCGGCTTACAAGAATGCACCTCTAAATGCTGAGCTTGAAAAACCAATAATAAATCCAAGTTCATGGGAGATAACTTGGTTAAAATTGTCGCAGATCAAAACTTTTGGAAGATGTGTATGCCCACTTGTTAGCCATACTGTTTGAGAAGTTTGATAAGATTGATTTATTTGTGAAGCAGGTGTTCCAGGCACAAAAGCCTCATGTACAAATCTATATTAAATTTTTCAAGGGGAGATAACCTCGTAAATTCACCACAGATGGAAAATTTGGAAATATGCGCATGTTCACTCATTAGTGACCATGTTTAAGAAGTTTCACTGAAATCGGTTCAATAATGTAGGAGTTGCGCACACAAGAATCTCATTTGAAGGTCCATAATAAATCTAAGTTCAGGGGAGATAACCTGGTTAAAATTGTCGCAGATGAAAAATTTTAGAATATGCGCATGTTCTCTTACTGGTCATAATGTTTGAGAAATTTCAACAAAATCAGTTCTATAATGTAGGAGAAGTTGCGCACACAAGTTCGGATGGACGGATGTACAGGGCGTCGACAAAATACCCCCCCCCCCCCCCAGTTCTCTGAAGTGGGGGTGTAATTATTACGGAGGAGTGTCCAACCCCACTTTACGTGCCCCCCGACAGAGTGTCAAGTTTAAAACATGACTCTCTACTTCAAAACGTAGAGGGACAATTTTTAAATTATGAGGTGAAGTGACAGATTTTGAATTGTGATTATTAACCCTTTGAACTCTAGTGGTATCTTCCACGCAAGTTCAATGGCAGCAATTAGAAGAGTCCATGTTCATTATTTGGGGTAGTCCAATCAATATTTTCAACGTGCAGCCTCGGGGCTGCACGCTGAAAATACTGATTGCTCTACCCCACACATTTACTGAACATCCGTCCTATTTAATGACGTTATGACGTATGATGCTTCTGGCCGGAAAAGCGGCCGTTAAGGTTCAAAGGGTTAAGAGTGACAGGCTGGCAGACTATATCGATGAGCTAACATTCGGGTTTTTCCATTCAACAATTGAAACAATGGGATGACGTCATTCGATACATCGACTTTGGATGTACCTCTCACCAAAATCTGTATATGCCAATACAAACACCCCAAGCATTTGTCAAACACGTCATCACTCTGCATCCGCCACAATGAGCCGAGATAGCATATAAGGCTGAGCCACAAGTAGGTACCTTTGCCTCTGACGAGTTCTCCAATCAGAACGAAACCGGTTTGGCGTACCTATCAGACTCATTTGCGGGATTTCTATGCACAGGTCCCTTGAACTTTATTGGGTTGTTTTATTTGCTATATCGATGAGCTAGACAAGTTTATTACACGTTTAGCTGTAAATTATCGAGGAAACGTTAATTTCGTAAAACCTCGATTTATTATATGCCAGCCTGTGAATTATCACAGATTATGTAAAAGATATTTCTCGATATCTATCGAATTGGTGGATAACGAGGAATATCCACTAGTAGCTTCCTAAATGACGTCTCGCTTCGGCGCACCACTTCGCCTTTGATACTGTTACAAGCGATTCTGTGACGGCTTTACCAGCAGTACCAGACGTTTATGCTATTCCAAGCCGTCATGGTGATTCTATGACTGACTGAAAAATTAGTAGAGCTGAAACGGTTATGGGGCTTTCTTGATCGATTAATAGCGTTGATTAAAATTGGTTAACCGATTATACACTTGTCCAAATATATATCTGAACAATTGCCATACCGTTGATGATTTCCTGCCTGAGCCCTTTACCGACAAAACCGACTAGGCATATTTACAAAAATCTCCATTCAAAAATTATTATGTTTTCAATTTTTGTCTCAAAAACATTGCTTATGACTCCTCATTGGAACGAGCTCGTTGAGCTCGTTCCAATGAGGGGTCATAAGTTATGTTTTTGAGTCAAAAATTGAAGACTTTTAGTAATTTATGAATTTATTTTGCAAGTATCGTCTGCTACTCGCAATAAGTAAAGGGTTAAGAATGACCAAATAGATATCTGAACAATTGCATTACCGTTGATGATTTCCTGCCTGAGCCCTTTACCGACAAAACCGACTAGGCATATTTACAAAAATCTCCATTCAAAAATTATTATGTTTTCAATTTTTGTCTCAAAAACATTGCTTATGACTCCGCATTGGAACAAGCTCGTTGAGCTCGTTCCAATGAAGGGTCATAAGTTATGTTTTTGAGACAAAAATTGAAGATTTTTAGTAATTCCTGAATTTATTTTGCAAGTATCGTCTGCTATCCGCAATAAGTAAAGGGTTAAGAATGACCATTTCCAGCTACTGATACAGTATGATGATCATGCAAGTAAACAAGTATGTCCTTTACTCTGTCTCGTATAATTGGGGTGTGTCAGTGTGACAATGTTTGCCTGTTTTGAGGCAAGTTTGTTCCTTTGTTAACCCATATGATCAGTAGTTCAAAAGTAACGGTTAATCGATCAATTACTTTTTGGATCGATCAAGATGTCGATAACTGATTAATCGATTAATCGGTTAACCGTTTCAGCTCTAACAATTAGATGTATAATAATGATAAAACAATAAAGTAAAATAATTACATGTATAGAAAGTGACTCTGAGAACGATATTTTGCCTTGAGCTCGGTAACCTTTCCGAAAAACCTTGTCTATCGATTCGCCCAGGAAGTTATATTTTTTTGGGACGAGTCGTCGCACTCAGTTCCAAATCCCTTGTTGTAAACTGACATTTAAAATGTTCTAAAAATTAATATTAATGAAAAATGTGAGAATATTCTCAGTTGTAGTATTATAAAAAATAAATTTCATCTGTGAATTGAACAATTAGTTCGTAAATTATCGTGGGAAAGTGGAACTATTTTTTATTTTTATTTTTTTGGAGTGGTTTGGCTAGTACAGGCTTGAAAGAACGATGAGCTGATCTTTGTTGCAGTCAAATTGGGTTGAAAATTGCACAGTGGAATGTCTCGTAGCATATAATAAAAAGAAAGTTCACAGGATAGTATATAATAAATAGATGATATCAGTGCTATTTGGTGAATATCGGGAATTATCTCATTCGTGTGGCCGTGTGGGCCTGAAAATATTATTTATTATAAGCGTTATTCGTAAAAAAAACTTTTAGGTCCACACTCATGAGATAATTCCCGATATTCATTAAAATAGCCTTGATATCCTCTATTTATTATATACTAGCCTGTGAATTATCGCAAATTATCTAAAAGATATTTCTCGATATCTTTCGACTTGATGGATAACGAGGAATATCCCTCAGTAGCTTTACATTGGATTATACAGTACGTGGAGAGTGGATTGTAACTAAATCACCCGCGGAGTGGAGTTATCACCCAAGCTATAACTTTCAAATTTTGTACATATCGACAAAAAAACACAAGCAATGTTGCAGCCAATGGACCTCCGGGTTTAACCCGGAGGTCCATTGGCTGAAACTTTGTTGGTGCTGGTTATGCTTTGCAACAAATCTGCAATTATTGCTCGGGTGGAATCTCCACTCTGCGGGTGATTTAGTGATAATACACTGTCCAGGTACTGTATGATTACTCTTACAAGCGGTGTAATATATTTCTCCGGCGGTGCATGCAGCAGCATTACTTTCTCGGGTAGTACACTCAAGAGAAGATTGGGGTTTTTTTTTTTGCTTCGTTCATTCAAGCTTAAAATTATATATTTATACCGTGATTACCTATTCTACTATATATAAAAAGCCGATGGCATGCATTTTAGCTTTACACACCATCCGCGGTGAACACGTCAGGAATGGGATTTCAGAAGATAAAATTTACACCTACAGTGGAACTACACCCAAGTTGACCTTTGGTGACCTCGACCTGAATACAAACTTGTCTAAATTTATCGCTCGTCGCCCTGAAGAGTGAAATGAAAGCGGCAATTATTTATTACGTTTTAAATGAGTTTACTTCAGAAGATTATTCATTTATTATGGTTTAACGACACTTTAACAGTCAAGGTCATATCGTGTCGGTGACAGTTTTACGGGTGGAGGAAGCGGAGTACCCGGAGAGAACCACCGAGCAACGACGTGCATCCTGCCAGCTTCCCAACATCGTAACTCCGCACTGCAGCACAGGCAGGGTTAGATTGGTTGAAGACATGCGCACCATCGACGTGCAGTGCGTCTTAGTACACGGGGTCATCCTGCACCCATGTGGATAATTGGGTTAAGTACTTTGCCCACGGACATAACGCGGGAGTCCGAATCGATCGCTCAGATGGTCACCCATCCAAGGATGAGCCGGGCTCGACGTTGCTTAACTTCGGTGATCTGACGAGAACCTCAGAAGATACCCAAAATTAACTAACATGCGTTGTCTCGTGCTAATAAAGTATCCATAACTCTAAATAGTATGTTATTAAAATGAAAAAAAGGACCCGTGATTTGTGCGTTTCTTTTCCCATTTCGTTGGTGCGATAAATTGACAGCGGAAGTACCGCCCACCGGTGCTCATGTAAACAAAAACAGATTCGCACGTTTGTACGTCTGCTGCTCAGTAAAATCGAGAAAAAATAATAGCAATGCTAAATATTCTGACGGTCGTGGTATAAATAAAATATACCCAAAGTAGCTTGGTGTACCAAATGTTCACCACTGGTGGTGAAGTGGTGTTATCCGCTCGCTGAAGACTCGCTGTTAACACCACTTCACGACTCGTGGTAAACATTTGGTACACGAAGCTACTATGGGTAGATTCTATATTTAAACTTCTGACGCAGGATTAAGGGGTTGAGTGATGGAGGAAAATTTATGTTCTTATCAGTTCTCAGTCGACAGCCAGTGACTGTCGTCTGAACCCCAGTTCGAACGTAAACCTTGCCACCTTATCAATGCCCTATCCGCTTGGGACACATAGGATTCCTGAAGGTGCCTGTGGCTTACAACGCCAAAGGGTGATCAACGATCATTCACTGAAAAGATTATTTATTTACATGTACGAAGAAATATAATATGAAACAAATTACTCACAAAATTATCCATAAGAATACACTAATTACGCGGATAAAAGTTTATTCTTTAGAGCCCTCGACGTCTCCCACAGCTAGCTGTGTCCGCTGGATCAACCTCACACCATCTTCATCCTCTCACGGTTTGTGACAAATACAAAGTGTCTATTCACTTCTCGTTGCTTCCTCCTCGCAGGGTTAACTTCGCCGTCAGTCGGGCTTAACTCATATAATGCTCTGCTTGTGTGACTCTATCAGCGTTCTCACAGTTCAATCACAATTCAATCGGCGTCTACCACAGTTCACGATCACTTTGCGCCCTGTCTGGCTCTAACGGGGTTAAGTTATTCTTCGCCTTCAGATATATACTTAACAAAGCTTACATAATAATATTCTGCAGAGTGTTCTCAACATCACCAATTCTCTTACCGCCCAAAACTATCTTATCTCGCGAGCTATTCCATCGTTTACTCAAGCTCTTAACACGGTTTCTAGACCTAAACGTTACAGCTTTTACGTCTTTGGCTACTATGGCACTACGGTTCGCAACCGTTAACAAACTACAATCGGTTCCTTACAACCCTCATAGGGTTACAACAATACGCGGACTTTTAATCTCGGTGCCTATGACCCTCGACGGGCAAGGGTAAATTCGGACCTTCTCTGAGTGCCCTCTGGCCAACTGCCCCGCAACTGCCCTGCCTCCACAGCCTTACACACCTTCCGACTGGAATTGGCTGGAATGAATTTTTCGAGAAATCCCCCGATTTTTATTTAGATAGCCAGAACATTTATTCTCAGATCGCTTCTCTTGAACTTGGCCGCTTAGATCTATCTTAATTTAACAACGCTTTAAAGTTCCCTTGAAAGACTGGCATTTTGGTATCTTTTGACATTACGGAGACAGGATAGATCCGTAGTATGGGTGTGTGTCCAGAACATATGTGATTCACTGGTTCCAACAATTACAATTTAACTGGTCTTAATTACCCAGATAATTATTACAGAAGAGAATATTGTCTCTCTTACTATTGATCTGTTATCAGAAGCCCATATGACGTTGATGGACATTAAATGTCATGCCTAATTAGCAGAGTTTGAAAAACCTATTTTCAGGGTCCGTCACATATCTATCGAAAATATTTACACTTTTATACAACAAAATCGCAACTTTTAGCTACCACCTTGACAACCCCCTACCAAGGAACATATTCTCAGTTGTTCCAAAAACACCAAGGGGACAGCATTCACGTGCATCCACCTTTAATACTTCTCTCTTAGAGCTATCTCACAATCTCGCTCTACCATTACACCAGTATACTTATAATTTTCACACACACAGTCATGCGCATGCGCACACTGATGCGCACCACAAATAACTCCCAGTAATTTGGCTCGTTTCCCCTTTGGAACCTCATGAGTCTATACACATCTCACGTCACCTTCGCGCTCACACTTCAACTGGCGCTCAATAGGGGATAGTCCGTTGGTACACACGCAGCCAACAGGTCCCCCTATACACTCAGATCCTCTCTATTGCAAAATATAACACTAATCTATCATACACGCTCACGCAACTCCTGCGTAAAAAAAAATTATTAGCAAGGGGTATCCACCCTGACCCAAGCCAGCCGATGGGTCCCTTGCCCCAACTCCCATTATCTCACTAACTTGCCCCCATCATTGGATACGGTGTCTCGCCCGGCTCATGCCCGTCAGCGGGTCACCTGCCCCATCAGGCACCAACTTTAAATACTCCCATTTATGGTGGGACCCTTACTACTCCTTAGACAGCCCCTCTGTCCCCTCCACCGGGATCTATTCCTTGGGCGCGTCCTCCACCAAGGACCCCACTCATCTTCACGCCCAACACCTACATGCCCACAGGCGATGCCTGCCGTCCCAGAGCTCGCTGCCACATATGCAACGCTCTATAGATTAACTCCTGCCAATATCTTCTTGGGTGCCCCACTCCAAGTTCCTAGGCCCCTCCTACCTCTGCATCTCTGCTGCCATTTTGTAGCTACTCCGGCCACCTCTTGTGGCCTCTCCTGGCCCAATGTACCACTCACCGCTGTTCGCGTGGATTCAGTGTCCTTTATATTTTGGAATCTTCGCAAAAACCTTGCGTGGTAACCCACTCCACGTCCATCTATGTCCACTCGATAATGACCGTTGTCCATTCTTTTTGTTACAGCATATGGCCCCTTCCACTGTAACCGCGGTCTACCTAACCGTGTCGGCCGGAGCACGGTCACCTTTTGACCGACCCAAAAGTTCCTAATCTTTGGTCTACTCATGTGCCGACCCTCATTATGCCCCCTCTCGTCCACATACATTGGCTGCTTCCGTTCAGCCACTCCCTTGACTTCCGGCGTCAAAGGGTTAACCTTTGGGGCCTCCATTGTGCATTCTTACCTGTGCCTCTTTACTGAACTCCACTGGTCCCTCCAGTGATTTTACCGGCCGCTTTGCATCTGCGGCTTGGGCTCGGGTGACCGCCCCCGATGCCCCTTTGGGTGCCTTCCTCTCCGACCATGTCATGTCGGGTTCTGAACATACCCCGGGTATGTTCCCAAGCACGAGGTCATAGATGGGCGCTTCAATACACATTGCTTCTACCTCATCGCTATAGAAAGGGGTATCCACCCTCACCCTCGCAAGGGGGAACCTCGTAATCGTCCCATCTATTAGCATGCACATGTGGTCGCGGCCCAATAGCTGGTCGTCCTTGACTAGTTGCCTACGAACTGCTACGCTACTGCATCAAGCGAGTAGCCAGAATAGGGTGCCCTGACCAGTTTCTTTTTTCCTTTTTTTCGGGGGGGGGTGGTGCAAAGATAATACTTGAAAGGCAGTTGTGTGGGGTTTCGGGGTCCTCCCCTAGTCCTAACTAGGACCATCCGGGAGTTGCCGAAGTTAGGAAGTCTTACCCATCCTCCCCGAGAACATTTTGAAAAAATGAGTGCTCTAAGAGCGAATCTGGGGCATCTGTCGCGCGTGTAACCCCTACATTCGAGACCATTTCAGGGTTCTATGTTGTGTGAAAGTTATAATGGGCCAATGCTTTGGGAGCTGCGAAAAATTTATGGGGGCAGCTCCCAAAGCATTGCCCTCCCCCCCCCCCCCACCTCCACCCTCACCCCCCCCCCCCCCCCACCGACGCTACGCCAATATTTTGACTCCCACAAGTCTAGGCAATAAGAGTTAATTTATTGAACATCACCAACTCCCCCAGACTTGTGACATTGACGCAGCAGGTGTTTCTCACCAAGCTTGCAACAAAAGTGAAAGCTGGGGTACTTTTACACATTATCTGTCTCAAATTATTTTACCCCGCCCTCTGAGTAACGCCGTTATTTATCTTTGCAATGGGCCATTCGGGGAGGCGCGGTGGTTTAGTGGTTATAGCGCTGAACTTCAAACCCGAAAGGTACAGAGGCGCCACCCGTGGTGTATTCTCAATTCAATAGGCATTTACAGTTTCTGAAAAAGAGGGTTTAAAAGAACCCTTCCTTCCTTCTAGCTCACGTCCAATTGTCCACCGGGTGAAAATCGGCGGTCCATGAGCTAATGGTTCGCTAGTCTTTCTCATGCTTCATTCTTCGAATTATAAATTTTCGTTGGATGGAAAATACCCAACTCTTTAAACAGTATTCCACTATTTTTGTATTGCACATTAGCATAAAACGTAAGACTGTAGGTGTAGAATTTATTCTGAAAATCTTTGCTAATTTGCACAATGAATGAGTTCGTTGATAATTTGATATGAAAATAGTCTGAAAAGTATACCTCAAGGTACAAAGTATAATCTGTTAACGCTGGTAGCGTGCTTACATTCTTGACAGAAATACCCTTTTAGCGTGTTACTTTTTGAGGATCGGGTGGAAAATAATACCAATTTCATTTCACCAACACAAAGCATAGATGATTTCACAGCTGCCGTGGTGTGGTGAATTTATTTATTTATTTATTTATTTATTTATTTATTTATTTATTTATTTATTTATTTGTTTAAGATAAGATAATCTTTATTGCACTTCCACAAAAGGTGAGTATGTCACATCAAGTATACACGTATATACATGAGACAACTGAAGTACACTCTAAAATCGGTTGGGTTAAAAATCAACCCAAATCGACTGGGTTGAGTGAATATGAACCCAAATTGGGTTCATATTCACTCAACCCAGTCGATTTGGGTTGATTTTTAACCCAACCGATTTAGAGTGTACACAAAAAAAAAATTCAAAACATACAGGAAGGGGGAGGGGGTCGCCCGGAAATTTCCAGACACGGGGAGCGCTTGGCTGTGTAGTTCGGGCCTGAAAAAATGCGTAAATGACCAAAAATGCAATTTTTTTCATTCACATAAAACCACTGAGTTCTGTGTTTGTTTAACCTTTTATTATCAATTATATGACCAGCCAGGCCATCTGAAACATATTAACTATCATATTAGAGGTGTAGGCAAGTCCAAATCCATACAGTAAGTAAGTATATCTTTATTTATGTGACATGTGCATATGTATTAACAGATGAAACATTCAAATAGTTTTAAAGTGCACCCGGTCAGATTGACTGACCTATAAGTCACTGCTAAAGTATACATATCGCATGCTCACACAAATATAATATCTTAACAATCATACGTACACACCCACCCTCCATGCTCACTCAAGCTCCCCCACCCCACCCCCACACCCCCTCTCTCTCTCTCTCTAGCTCTCTCTCTCTTCTCTATCTCTCTATCATCTAATTTGCGCCTGATACAAATTCCGTGTTGGTACCCACCGTTAATTCTGTCCACGAGGTTATTGAGGGAAGTCACTGGCAAATATTTGCATCAGACAAATTGAAATACATGTACATGTTATCTTATCTTATCTTATCTTATCTTGTACAAGTATTTTCAAATATCAACTTGAAACTACTTGAAATTGTGATTTTAATCAGTCTGATTTAGTGTGCTATAATGTTTCATGGATATATAGGCATGGGCATGCATCAATGTTTCCTAATCTATCTGACCATTGCATATAGATTGAAGTAGAAAATAGTCGAAAATAATTTCAGAAAGTTTATATAAACAAAAATAAAAAAACGCCTAATGCCACTGGTGTAAATCAATAAAAAAAAAAAACCCAGCTTCCCCTCCCCAAGCTTTGTTGACATAAATTGAACATTGTTTATTAGTTAACCCTTTACCTAAAATGAAAAGCAGACGAAATTTGCAAAAAATAATTCTTGAATAACTTATTTTTTTCGTCTCAAAAACATAGGTTATGACCCCTCATTGGAACCAGCTCGACGAGCTCGTTCCAAAGAGGGGTCATAACCTGTGTTTTTGAGACAAAAAAAAAATGAAAAAATAATGAAAATTAATTGGCGATTTTTGAGAATATCGCTGGCCGGTTTTGGTCGTTACGCTGGGTAAAGGGTTAAAGAAGCCAACTGAACGAAGCTGACTGCTATGCAGTACCAATCAATAACCTTCATTACCGCAGCAAGATATGCAAACATTTTAACTGTGAGTGTGACTTCCCTCGTGTCGCAGGTGCATACCACAGGTGAAGGTGAATTTCTGCTATTCTTGTTAGCTCCAAAATGAGGAATGAAGAGAGTTTTCCATTTAGAAGAATTGCTAAATAGTCTAGTACAGACCAGGGCATGAGGATATGTATTACCTCAGGCTTATTTAGGACTTATTCAGTGACTTATTCAGACTTATTTGATAATATTTTGTTACTATTTCTTCTCAAACTCAGAATTATCTCCATTGCAGTCTCAGAGGTTTATTAAAATGCTGGAATAGTCAGTGGAATAACCTTAAATATTAAAAAAAGGAACAATTCTTGGTTAGACAGGGATGGGTCCGTTTTTGTTTTCTAAGATTTTGGGGGGTGGGTCCCCCAAAGTGGCTCTGAAAAAAATAATAAAAATTGCAGGTAGGGGAGTGGTGGGTGTTTGAAGGGTGGAAAACATTTTTTTACCCTGAGTCTGCTAATTTTAAGAGCCCCCCCCCCCCCGAAATATACGGTAAAGAGGGGTGTCAACATTTTAAGTAAAAATCTATCCCAAGCAAACCTAAGTGCTACCGCATGCACTAAACTGTACCTATCAACCCCGACTACCCCCCCCCCCACCCCACCCCACACACACACAATTTTTGGAAATCCCCAATAAAACCTTATAACTATTTATAATATCGACCACGAGGTTATAATTTAAATTAATCAATTTCTCGTAGTTATGACTAAAATACATTTTGCTGTCTTCAACTGGTAGAGTTCTAAATTATTTTGGGTCATCTAAATTAAAAATTTGTTCACGTGTCTTTGCCTTCTCACGGTGTATGGGGGAGTGCCTTCAGGGGAACCCACGCAGACAAAATAATTGCACTTTGAAGAAAATATGAAGTTCGTTCCATAATTTATTGACATTAAGCTGTGGTATCTATAGTACATTCCAAATATGCGCCTCAGTCACTCTACCAGTCAACACGTAGCACTTAACCATTTTCCTACCGTAATTACGTTCATTATGTAAACATCCTCAAGTTATACGATAAAAAACGGTTCTATCTCGATTTGCCGACTGCCCGACTTTTAAAAATTCTCGATCTGCCCGCAAGTTAATTAAATATTTTCTCGGTTTGCCCGCAGCTCATAGGAAGTGTAACTATAGTTTCTTTCAAGTTGGTGAACAGTGTTCTGCTACCAATAATTACTATTTATTAATACTATTACTTCATTAACACGTGAAGTTAGTGTGCGCCATATTTTAGAGTGCAGGTAACAACTTTAAGGCTTCACATTCTATCCACGTGCTTCATATTATCTATGCCATAACTATCAGATCTAGCTTTAACCCTTTACCCAACGCAAACGATATCAAAATTAATTATTTTAAATATAATTTTTTCAATTTTTTTCAAACAATTTCAACAAAACCATATCATGTGACCCCTCGTTGGAACGAGTTCGACGAGCTCGTTCCAACGAGGGGTCGCATGATATGGTTTTGTTGAATTTTTTTGAAAAGTAATACTTTTTCAACTGCTGAATTTGCATATTACGCCCTTTACCAAATACAGACGATATCAAAATTTACTATTTTGAAAATCATTTTTCCAATTTTTTTTCCAAAAATTTCAACAAAACCATATCAAGTGACCCCTCGTTGGAACGAGCTCGTTCCAACGAGGAGTCACATGATATGGTTTGATGAAATTTTTTTAAAAGTAATATTTTTTCAACTGCTGAATTTGCATATTAAGCGGGCGGATACGGGTGATTTGTTAGGTTAAGGGTTAAGAAACAGTTAACTACGAAACTACTAAAGTCGTATGCTGAAAATGCTACCGGCAACAATCCATATTGCCCAGATTGTATATTATAGTATTAAAATTGTCCATGCTCTCTGTTTTTCATTGACATGTGATCCAATTGGCATTCTCACCTTCGCATGTTAGTTTTTGGTACCGACAGGGATCAATATACTTTAGTTCCAAGGATTCATTCAGAAATATAGAATACTTCTGCTCAAACTATACAGATGCCTGTTTTTTTCGTCTCTCCATCGCCTCCAGTTGATGACTATGTCCAGACAACCAAGTAGTTTTTACCTTTCAACACTGCTAAGAATAAGATGCCAAGAACTATCTTTTGTAAGAATTTGGTTGTAAATTTGACAAATCCAGTGTTAATACTCGAGTCCATTCAAATAGTTAAGCTAAATGGTGTTATACGGTTGACGAGGAAACAAAGGTTTTTACTTAAAATTTCGGAACATCCCAGTTTTTCGAAACACAATCCACCTTTTGATGTACAGTATGGAGGCTGATGAAGTAAAAGTCCTAGTCTATCTATTCACCAACTCGTCGATCGCATACCACATACTACATCCCAATCAGGGAACTTCTCAATCAAACCATTCCCAGGATAAACTGACACAGTCCGAAGACAGTGTTATATTGGATACATAATGATTATTATATGGGAGATGACAGGAAGACAGCCAACCTGGCTATGTCATCTCCCTGTAGTATACTTTTTCTTTCACACGATTGTAATATAATATGTATATATAAACTGTATGATGTATACTGTAAAAAAAGAATCTAATCTAATCTAATGCATTTTTTATTGTTCCTTTGAGTTTAACTCCATATCACTGAATGTTTTCAGCATTTGGGTGTTTCAACCCTTTACCTAACATGAGAAGCAGACGACACTTGCGAACAAAATTCTTGAATAACTATATTTTGTCTCAAAAACATAGGTTATGACTCCTCACCGGAACGAACTCGACGAGCTCGTTCCAAAGAGGGGTCATAACCTATGTTTTTGAGACAAAAAATTAAAATAATAATGAAAATTATTGGAGATTTTTGTGAATAGAGCTGGCCGAGTTTCCCGTTACGTTGGGTAAAGGGTTAACTGCAATTAAATCAGAGTAGGCGCAAGAAATATCTCACGAGTGACTGAAAGGAAATTTAAAATACATATATATCGACCTGGTACCCCCCTAAAAATTATGCACCCCCCCCCCCCCCCCCCCACACACACACACTCAATAGGAAAGCAGCTACACCCCTGATTCAATGGCGACTAGTCTGTTTGGTAAAGCCAAACAAAAAATTGAATATTCAAAGAGGTTTCAAACTTCTTAAAGCCTTCTTCTATCACCAGGAGACTCAGTGATAAAAGATTAGGTCTCCCTGTTGATAGAAGGGTTATGTCTCGATTTGTCAGCTGCCTGACTTTTAAAAATTCTCGATCTGCCCGCAAGCTAATTAAATATTTTATCGGTTTGTCCGCAGCTCATAGAAAGTGTAACTATAGTTTGTTTTAAATAAGTGAACTTGTTCTGATATACCAATAATTACTATTTATTAATACAATTACTGCATTAATACGGAAAGTTAGTTTGCGATATATTCTGGATTGCAGGTAACACAACTTGAAGGATTCACATTCTATCCATGTGCTTCATATTATCCGTGTATTTCGTATCTATCGACTTGACTTGTTACAATTTATGGGAGAGTGCTAACAGGCACTCTCCCATATATTGAAACAAGGCAAAAACAAAAAAAATAATGAAAAAATAAAATCCCCCCTCCTTCCATCCCAATTTAAAATAAATTCCGACGATAATCTAGGTATTGATTTTTTATAGCCTTATGTCTGTATATTCCAATGAAACCTTTATCAATGAAGTTTCTTCGTATATTCTTTGTACTTATTAAAACTAGACTTTTACAGTAATCCGTCTTTAACTTCTACAACAAATATTGTTTTAACAAACAGCATGCATCACTGACTCCTACTTAGAAAACAAGACAAGCCGGCAAATTAAGAATCCCCCCCCCCCCAAAAAAAAAAAAAAAGAAAAAGAAAAACTATCTAAATGAGTTAATGCAAGTTTAGGGTATTTAAATGCAATGAAAATAGATGTATTAATAATTTATTTCGGGTTCATCAAGAAATTGTACTGTTTGAAAAATTGACTCACATGAAAGGAAAAAATAATAGTTCAAATTAATACATTTTCAAGGATTAAACACTTTACTCAACCAACGTAACGGCCAAAACCGGGCAGCGCTATTCACAAAAATCGCCCATTATTTTTCATTATTTCGTTCATTTTTTGTCTCAAAAACAAAGGTTATGACCCCTCTTTGGAACGAGCACATCGAGCTCGTTCCAAAGAGGGGTCATAACCTATGTTTTTGAGAAAAAAAATTAGTTATTCAAGAATGATGTTTGCAAGTGTCGTCTGCTTTTCATGTTAGGTAAAGGGTTAAACACTAAACACATATTTTCTGTGGATTTTATTACCTTTTTTATTTAATTTTTTTTTTTGATATTCACTATATGCTGTTACTTTTCTTTTGGTGTTCAATCCTGTACTTATTGAATAAATATTGTTTAAACTAAATTAATGTATTGAAAAAGTAGTAAAAGATTAGTCATGAAAACTTTAGTTTATAAGTTAATCAACGAAAATCTCGAAGTTAATGTGTTCAAAATGCAATTATTTATTTATTGATGTTTAACCCTTTACCTAACATGAAAAGCAGACGACACTTGCAAACAAAATTCTTGAATAACTAATTTTTTTCATTTTTTGTCTCAAAAACATAGGTTATGACCCCTCGTTGGAACGAGCTCGACGAGCTCGTTCCAACGAGGGGTCATAACCTATGTTTTTGAGACAAAAAATGAAAATATTTTGAAAATTAATTGACGATTTTTGAGAATAGCGCTGGCCGGTTTTGGTCGTTACGTTGGGTAAAGGGTTAAGGTCACATATTTATGCACAATGGCTAATCATGACCGTGACAGTTTTACGGGTGGAGGAAGCCGGAGTACCCGGAGAGAACCACCGAGCCACGACGAGCAGCTGCCAGCTCCCCAACATCGTAACTCCGCACTGCAGCACAGGCAGGGTTAGATTTCATGAAGACATGCGTACCATCGACGTGCAGTACGCCTTAGTACACGGCGTCATCGTGCCACCACGCGGGCAATGGAGATGAAGTGTCTTCAAAAAGCAATAAAAAAAATAGTCATGAAAAATTTAGTCTTAGAGTGAGTGACCTATAAACAAACTCTTAAGTTAATGTATCAAAAAAGACAGTAAAAATTTAGTCATGAATATTAAAAAAAAAATTCAGTGTGTTTTTCACAACGTGAATGGGCAATTTTGGTCAATTCTGAATTTATTTCGCAGTAAGAATTTATCACCTGATAGTTGTACTGGTTTGTTAAATTAAATCATTACACTTTATTGACTACAAATTTAACTATCTAACATAATAATTTTCTGCAGTTAAACCAAAAACACATTTTCTGTTATTATTGTTTTCCAACCATTCATCTCCCAATCCCACCAAATTAATATACTTGTTGGGGTAGAAACTATAATCAGTCGACAGAATCCAAGATTCAGCTGGTAAAAATTAGCACTCCATGCAATCAGTGGCGTAGCCAAGGGGGTGGGACTGGGGAAGCCCCCCCCCCCCAACATCCTGAATTCTACTATCTGCACGGGGCGTCAACTAATGAAATTTCAAATGACATACCACGCTTGCTGTTCTTTCGAGCCTCAAAAATTACACCAACTGGGGGCATATTTTTCAAACTACTGGACTGGGCCTCCCCTGGAGAAATGTTTGAAAAATATTCTTCCCACCCCCACCCGACGAACGCGAGAGGGACACATTAACTTGGAAAAAATCCGTTATAGTTTCTAAGACATCACTCACCGCAAAATACCCTGTCTCCATTGGATTCAGCCTAACTTTCCTTTGATCATTCCTGGCGGTACTAGAAGATCAGTTGCTAAACCTATTGAGTTAGAAAAAAAAACATAAATTTTTACCACTTTAGTGGGCGTTCCTTAGGTCATTATCGCTAATTTCCTGGGCATTAATACGCGATAAATGCTCAGGTCATCACGTGACGTGCTGGGCCGCTAATGGGTTTTCCTTCCCATTAGCGCCCGCGCCCGACACGTCACCGAATTACCTCCCATTCCCAATCTTCTGTTTCTGCTTTGTAAGTTCAGATGCTCTGCGAGGTCAACAAATCTCACATCAGTTACTTGAGGTAATACACCAAATATAACCTATTTACTGAAACATGAGGAGCCAAATAGTGATATAATGTGAGTATATTTATGGATCTATCTGTTTTTGAAGCTGCCAAACTCCGATCCTGGATTTTTAACATCGGTTATTTCGTACTTGTTTTCAAAAAAACTTTAAAAAATAAACTCCGACAACTCATGAATATTTACTTTGGCTTGTTTTGATCACATGGTATTGTGTTTGCAAACAGACGACACGCGTTCATTGTTATTTTGAGGTTACTTGGATGTCCTCCCCTATTAGTGGTAATAACAGAAATAACATGGTTTTTGTCGGGCGTTATGGTTTATTAACGGCCCTACAGAAATGATTAACAGCCCTTGGGCTATCAGCGGCCCTCAACTTCGTCTCGGGCGGCTAATAGACCCTTGGGCTGTTAATCATTTTTGTAGGGCCGTTAATTTAACAATAACATGATTTTGGTGGGCATTATGGTTCATTAGCGGCCCTGCAGCAATGATGAACAGCCCGAGGGTTTATTAAAGGCCCGAGACGAAGTCGAGGGCCGTTAATAAGCCCAAGGGCTGTTCATCATTGCTGCAGGGCCGCTAATGAATCATGATGCCTGACAACAATCATGTTATTACTGTTATTACCAGTCCCTGTTACAGCTAACTTGAATCTAAAAATAGCCGGGCCGCGGGCCGCTAATGGCTATTTATACCATTATCGCCCGCGGCCCGGCTCCGTCGAATGACGTCACTGAAATTATGGAGTTTTAACGGACCTCCAAACTTATGTTAATCGACTAGTAACTTATAGATTGAGTGGTAATAATAAACCATAACGCCCTCAAAAATTATGTTATTGGTATATTAGTGTAAGAAATGAATAAATAGAGGATATCTAATGTTTTTTTGTGAATACCGGGATTAATCTCATTCGTGAGTGAGAGAATTTGTATTTTCACAGTATCCACAAGAAAACATTAGATTTTCTTTCTATTATACCCCTTTCATTTGAAGCTTCAACTGAAACGATCCAAACCGACGCCCGTACCACGCAAGAAATCTGTTTACACAATCAGCTGATCGCTGTTTCCGCTGACACAGATCACGTCCTGTTATACTCACTAGTGGAGCGAGAACAACTTTTGTTTTGTGCTTGTGAAAATTCATTTGTAAATTTCAAGTTCACACGAACTGTTAATCACCGAGGTGTTTGATCTCACTAGTGAGGGGAGAACGCAATTTATTTTTGACCGATTCCTATTATAATTAGACGTTAGGGGTGTAATAAAGTTTATCTAATCTATGTTGTTTGATTTTGTCACATTTTCTCCCTTTTTGATGCGAGTCAATACGGGATAAAATGCAACATTGAAAATATGACGATTTTGCCCCTAGGCCGGATAGACTAAAGTTACCAGAGTCCGTAGACGTCACAAGTCCAGTTCCCTTTCAGCAAGATACGTTGGCCATTTTATGCACAAAAACAGTAAAACCGTTCGGCCGATCTTCAGACCTGGCATTTTGAGGAGAGCGATTTATTCGCTCGCCTACTGCTCGCCTTAAAAAATTGAGGAGAGCGAAAAATAGCCCTCATGGCCTTAGAAAATAATAATCACCACAACAGCCTATTCCTAAAACCCACAGGTTTTCAGATCTCTGCTATGTTAGTGGTCTCTGCAAGATGGCCACACTGCCCCTCCCACACCTCCGGGCCTTGCCAATGCCCGGAGGTGTGGGAGGAGCAGTGTAGCCGTCTCACAGAGACTACCTTGTTAGCAGCACCAAATAAAATGTACAAAGCCCACGAGGCAGAATTCACACTGCCATTAATAGTACAACTTCATTTTACCACTTCTAGCTTTTGTAGTCTTGAGGAGAGATAATCGCTACCCTAGGCCATGTGAGGAGAGCGATTTTTAGCCCTCCTGCAATTTTAAGAATGCCAGCACTGGGTCTTTACTGGATCTTGCAGATCCGTTTTCCAGTTTACCGCACAAACCAGAACCGGACCTGAAAACCCCCAAAACCGCCCAGCACATGTCTCAAGTTTTATCAATATATAGAGGATATCTATGATATTTTTGAGGGTATACCGAACATTATCTCATGAGTGACCGAGACAAATGTTTATTTTTCGCGAGCGCTTGCGGTATCCATTCAAAAACACTAGATCTTCTTTTTATTATACGCCTTTTATGAGAATCTGATCATTCCTATCGATAATTCCATTCGTTTTAACCTTGGATTGATGCATGGAAGTAAACAGTTGATGCGCATTGATACGCGGAAGTGATTTGATCGATACTCGGAACAGGTAGCGTCTTGCGATCTGATTCAGCTGACGAGTTTCATGCATCAATTCAAGGTGAAAACGTGTTGAATTATTGCTGGAAATGATCGGTATCCGCTCAAAAACACTAGATTTTCCTTTCATTATACGTTTTAAGAACAAATTGATCATTTCCAGTGATAATTTGACTATATTCACTTTGAAGTGATTCTTTGAAAGCCGCCATTTTAATTGATACCGTGAAAGTGAAAATTTCTATATCTTCAAGGTGGGGAATGCGATTTCTGTCTTTCCTCAATTTTCTCGATAATCTATCGTTTAGTATATAATAAAACAAAGTAAATCATGGTACAGAAAGAGCTAACAAATGAATATCAACGGTAATTTAATTATGCCCTCTTATTTTATTGGTCTAAGATTTAGGAACAGGCCTGGCATTCTTAAAGATGCAGGAGGGCTAAAAATCGCCCCTCACGTGGCCAAGGCGAGCGATTAGCTCTCCTCAAGTTTACAGAAGCTAAAAGTGGCAAACTGAAGTTTTACTTTTAATGAATTCCGCCTAGTGGGCTTTGTACATTTGATTTGGTGCTGCTAACAAGGTAGTCTCTATGAGACGGCTACATTGCCCCCCCCCCCCCCACCTCCCACACCTCCGGGCCTCGGCAAGGCCCGGAGGTGTGGGAGGGGCAGGGTGGCCATCTTACAGAGACCACCACTAACTAACATAGCAGAGATCTGAAAAGATATGGGTTTTAGGAATAGGCGGTTGTAGTAATCATCATTTTCTAAGTCCATGAGGGCTAGTTTTCGCCCTCCTCATTTTTTAAGGCGAGCAGTGGGCGAGTGAATAAATCGCTCTCCTCAAAATGCCAGACTTGCAGGAATGCAGGTGAAAGAAACCCCGTTTTCCTTATTTTATGGAGAAAGAAAAGGTCGTTTACCAAATTTGTACAAGCATGTAAACAAATGTTGCAGAAATATGTACCAATGGGGGCCCCGGCCCAGGACAAAATCTTGATTTTTCGAACTAAAAGAACGCTGCTTCCATGCATCTGCATGGGTGATCATTGACAGTCCACATAGAAGGCATTTCGAGGGCAATTTTGGATCTTCTTTGTCGCTCATTTGTCAAAAAAGATGGTTGCACCAATGAGGGCCCCGGACTCATCAGGGCGGCCATAGTTCGGCCCAATGGGAGAACATTTTGATTTTACGAACCGAAATAACGCTATGTCCTTGCATCTGACCTATCAATGAGAGACCAGACTGCTGGTATATCGAAATGCCCCCCATTGGCAGTACACATAGAGGACATTTCGATAAACTCTCAGTCTATGCAAGCAGATCCATTCCATTTCACGTTTTGGCCATTTCCTCGAAATTTCATGCACCAACAATGGTTGGGCTGCAAAATTTTGGGGTCCTGTGGGCTCAAATAGGGATGGGTGGGGGGGGGGGGCACCGGAAAATATCCCACTGAACCATACGGCCAGTACGCCTCTGCAACAATAGGAATATACTACCAGCCACACGACTCTTGACCATTATCCAAATTCGTTTGTTTTCGCTACATCTTGAGATACCACGATTCGTCATTTTAACTTACCCACCGCTAAACTTGGTTACGGGTTTCAGCAAAGGTCTGTTCAAGAAACTATACCTGCATAACCCCTGAGAACTGTACCAGTCTTTCTGACAAAGATGTACGTAATTCACTTTTCTTGATGTTTTTTTTCTCACAAAATCCCGCCATGGCTACAGCGAAGGTTAATCCCTTTGTACCGTGATGGTGTCTTCCAAGTCAGTTCAATGACAGCAATTGAAAGAGTCCATTATCATTACCTTGAGGTAGACTATTCGATATTTTCAACGCGCAGCCTTCAGACTGCACGTTGAATAGAGGCGGCGGAATGATTTTCGAAGTGGGGGGGGGGGGGGGGGGGGGGGGGGGCTGGATCGGGCGATGGATGGTCGTCGGTATGAAAATTTTAAATTCCAGTGTCCCAAAACACCCATTTCCATGCACCTGAGTGGATATTTTGAGATTTTTCAGATGTATTTGAAAGATTTCACACTTTGAGAAATTGAGAGCCGTTAAAAAAAAGTCGGTAAAGCATACAGGTGAGGTCTATTTATCAGCTTTGGTCGTAACGACCAAAGCTGATAAATAGACCTCGCCTGTATGCTTTATCAGACGTTTACAGCAATTATACTGTCTGTGGATTATCTTGTCTGGGGTGGACTTGGTACTTGTATGTCTGTTATATTACTATCTATTTCAGTTAACCGATTTATTAACAGACTGTATACATTTTACCGTTTGCTGCCACTTACTGCAAAAAAAAAAAAAAAAAATGATCCGAAATCCATCGAAACTGAACCAGTACGAGAGAAACAAAGCTGGCGAAAATATGGGTGAGGCTCTGGATTCGCCCCTTGTTTCACCAGTCATTGATTGTGTTAAAATATATGCATACAGAAAAACATGGCCCGGCAAAAAAGTGGAGGGGCTGAAACCCACCAGCCCCCCCCCCCCCCCCCCCGGTTCCGCCGCCCCTGTTGATTGTTTACCCGTTTGGGAACTGTTAAAATAAAAATTTTGTAAGGTTAATTTATTTTTAACAGTTAATCGGCTGATAACCGGTTAAAAGAAAACGAAAAGAATGCTGATGTAAATGCGAAAAATAACACTGAATATAGGTCTCATATGCTCTCATACTATATTTTATTCATTTCCTTCAGACTTTTCATCAATAAACTTCACTAATCATAAGAGAGAATGAAAAATTCATTATTCTGAAATTCGAATACCCAGTCAGGTTAGAACGTTTACAATTCACATAACACATTTAAATCTTTGTGAAGAGAATGTAGATAGACTTTCTGAAGTACCACCCAACCCCAGACTGACTAATACCACAAAAATTCCCATCAAAATGCAGAGTGAAATAGAGGAAAGAACGAAGTGACCTGCATACAGGAACCTAGGCATTTGATTGAATGAGAGTCACGGGACGGATTTGTTGCAATGCCTCAATCACTGTTTGAGTTTTAGATGCAATGTTGCAATTTCTGTCTGGGTCAGTGAGGTCCGGGCCAATGAGGTCGGTGTTAGTGAGGTCGGAAACTCGGAAGTATAAATTTTTTTTCGATCAAACCTTTGGTGGGCCCAAAATACGTTTTGATAGCACCACTTCTTTTTTTTTTAATTTTCACCTGTCAAAACCGGTTAATTTTTTAACCAATTAACCGGTTAACTGCTACCAACACTGGTTACCACTAGACATGCACTGAGCAGTCATCACACAGTCACACTTGGTGAAATTATGACGTGTCATGTTCCTGGACTGTAAATTGGCCCTTAGGGTTTAACTGGTAGAGTTCTAAATTATTTTTGATCATCCAAATTTGTTCACGTCTCTTTATCTTGTTACAATTTGTGGGAGAGTGCCACCTGGCACTCTCCCATAAATTGTAACAAGGCAAACCCTCACAGACTAAATAATTTTAATTCCAAGCTAATATGAAGCATATCCTCAGAATATGAAGGCATCAAGTTGCGGGACCTGCACTTCAGCATAAAGCCCAAATATGGGCTCCCAGCACTCTACCAGTTAAAGGGTTAATGTGAGTCAGGCCTGGCAGTCTAGAAAATCAAGGAGTGCAAAACAACTGCCCTCCTCAGATTGCTTAGGAGAGCAGTTGCACCTGGAATATTTTCAGTACATATACTTGTATGCTATTTTGGTTACAGTAGGTAGGGGGTGGATTGTCACACAATCACCCATGGAGTGGAGGTATCACCCAAGATACTACTCTTAAATTTCGTACAGAAACACAAGAAGCACAAGCCAAGTTTCAACCAATGGACTTCCGGGTTTAAGCCGGAGGACCATTGGCTGAAACTTTGTTTATGCTAATTACGCTCTGCATCAAATTATCATTTATTGCTTGAGAGAAATCATCACTCCACAGGTGATTTATTGACAATACACTCTCTATGCACTGTATATTCACTTCAAGGTATTGCCATTGTGACTGAAAAATTGTACTTCATTCAGCAACAAAGTGGAAAAAATGGCATACACATATTCTCATTATTCAAAATGTTGTATTCAATTCTTATGTGACTGTCTTCCACACTCAAAATAGAATGAGACTTGAATTATTGCAATTCAATGCAACATTGACAAATGATAATAGATTTAAAGGCAGTCCCGGGATCGCGGTGGCTCAGTGGTAGACTGTTGGACTTCTATGCTAGAGATCCCGAGTTCGATCCCCGGCCCGAACGACCCACGTTGTGTCCTTGGGCAAGGCACTTTATCCCGGTTGCATACGCGTGGATACGATGAGGCGGACTGCGCGTCGACGGTGCACATATCTTCCTTCAATCGCTGACTGTAACCCTACTTGAGACTTGAGCGGAGCTTGAACAGAGTTAGAATGTCGAGGAGCTGACAGTTGCTAGTCGATGCTCGGTGGCTCTCTCCGGGCATTCCGGCTTCCTCCACCCGTAAAACTGTCACGGTCACGATTAGCCATTGTGCATAAGTACCATGTGACCTTAAACACCAAAAAATAAATAGAAGGCAGTCCCAAACACGTCTGGCATTCCAGAAAATCAAGGGGTGCAAAAAATTGCCCTCGTCACTTATTTCTAGGCGTGCAGCACTCCCCAAGAATACCAGGCCTGATGAGTAGGTCAGACAAGGACAATAATGTTATGGGCGATGGTGTATGATAATTATATACGTAGCAGATGTCGCAATGTATGATTAATGGATGCATTAATATACTATTTCATATGCACCTTTTTGTTAATAAATACATTTCTCTCCCCACACACAAAAATCTCCACATTATAAATTATGATTGGATTTTATACTAAGATAGGTTTCTGAATTCAGTATCATATCGTCTGCTCCTGTTTGTGTTTTATATTCTTGGGTTATGTAAAATATGTACTTGCGAACGACGACTCGTTTCAGCGAGGGTCTAGCTGTTACAGTTAAAACTTGATGCCCTGTCATCAAATGCGCACAAATAGCACGTCGATCTGCGCGTTAATCTACGCGTTATGACCATAGAAAGGCTATCAAATTCTGTACATATGGCCGGTGCACAAGCAATGTTTCAGCCAATGGACCTCCGGGTAACCCGGAGGTTCATTAGCAGAAACATTGCCTGTGTTTGCTATGAGTAACCACGAGAACCTGATGTGTTTTGGATGCCATTCGATATGGCAATTGCGCGCAATTCCTACGCGTAATTAAGCCTAGATAAGCGCACAGTTCGTGACAGGTCTTCTAGTTTTAACCGTATATTTTGGAGACGAAAATACAAATGGGTAGTTATTCAATGAGGAAAAAAAATCAAGTAGGCCCATCTGCCACTAGACTTGATGGGCAAAGGGTTATTCTAATATATAATTAACCCCTTTCTTTCTCTCCCCCTAGATCTCTCTCTCTCTCTCTCTCTCTCTTCTCTCTCTCCTAATATTTGCAAGGCCTTAACACGTCCGTCTGTATCTCATGTTGGAGGGGTTAAGCTCAATGATGATCGCACATTCTTCTGTCATGAAGTTTGATTGACGTCCAATGTCATGGTAACAACATTGTGAAAGTGTAGATCCAGTTTCGTCTAGCTACTTAAGATGCAAATGGTAACAACTGTGCGAATTACGAATAAGACACGTTAACTGGGTCAGATTATACAGACCCGATAAAGAAGTACTGCAATATCAAAGTCTTTCTGTCTTTGTTCTTGGCCTTGAGGGTACGAGTCGACTCAATGAATGTTATGATACATACTTGAGTCACGATCAACTGATGTGTGAAATGTGAAAAATATCCGCCAACAGGATTCATTATAACGCTATGTAAAGGACAGAACAACATTGTCGGTCTTCCTGCTTATGGCCTTGAACGATGCTGCATTGAGTGATAGTAGAACACTATAAACATTTTCATGCCTGTAACCCCGACAAGAGGGGTGTGACCGAAAGTTAAGACCATGTTACCCCACAATGCACAGTGCCAAAACACACAATGGAAATATTTCGGATGTTGATGTTTTATATCTGTTGAATCACGACTATTGGATTAAAACATCAATGAAAAGAACAAAAAGTGATTTTGATTTTGAAGTGAAAAAAATTACTTTTAATTATCGAATTTTTAAAAAAACAGCTACAGACGAATACGTGAGAAATATCACTGAAATTGTTAAACCAAAATATTCAGTGAACATTCATATGGTGGCAATTACCAACTAAATAATTTTAAAACCCCAGCAAAGTATTTTACAATTGGCACAGAAAATGGTAAATTATCTACATGTTGTTTTACAAAAGATACAGAAGGACATGCTTAAAATCCCAAGACACTTAAGGACTATGTTACTTCAAATTTCAACCAAAAGGCACAGTGCCAAAACACACAGTTGAAATATTTTGGATATTGATGTTTCATATCTGTTGGATCACGGCTGTTTAACACATCCATGGTAAATGGAGAGACCAGAAAGTGATTTTGAAGTGAAAAAATGACTTTTAATTATCGAATTTAAAAAAAACAGCTGCAGCACTATACGTGGAAAATATCACTGAAATAGTTAAACCAAAATATTCATTAAGGGCCTATATAAGTAATGAAATTTTGTTTATTTTGAAAATTCACACCTCTGATGTTCCTTCAATTCAAATTAAATATACACAAAATGTACATCAAAATGAAGGTTGGGATGTATAGAACACGAAACACATGTGTAATCAACCCATAGAGTCGACTGTTGGCTCCACTGGTTCCTGGAATTCTGCTACCGTATTCGCACCAGAACTGATAATTTAATAATATTTCACGAAAACAACTTGTGGCCAAATGTGCTTTACATATCCAAGAACAAAGCTAGGGAATCAAAATTCTTCAAAACACGGCGACAGAGCTGCATTGGGGAAAATTCCAAAGCTTTGCTTTTGTTTACGTATGAGTATACTTTCGATTTCCTGTCGACGTCATTGGACAGAAAAAGCATGTAAAAACAACGCCGTCTAAAATCAAATAATGAAAAAGATCGCCTTCATACAGTATATTGTTATTAGATAGAGATTGCACAGTTGCCATATTCAGTGCAAGGTATCATGATACCTGTTGAAATTTCTTGGAATTACTATTTTGTTTTTCGATTGAAATTCGTGGTAACGAGTGATTTGCGCATGTCTGTCGAGCATGGAAACCATCTTCAATAAAAAATGCAGACAGTGTTGTCCTTTTCCAAAATGCAGTCCTATCGCTGTATTCGAAAGTGTTTTGAGTGCCTAGCTTTGTTCTTGGATATATGAAGCACATTTGGCCACAAGTTGTTCTGATTAAATATTATTTTATTATCAGTTCTGGTGCGAATACGGTAGCAGACTTCCAGGAACCAGTGGTGCCTACAGTCGACTCTATGAGTGGATTACATATGTGTTTCGTGTTCTATACATCCAAACCTTCATTTTGATGTATAATTTGTGTATATTTAATCTGAATTTAAGGAATATGAGAGATGAGAATTTCAAAATAAACAAAATTCCATTACTTATACAGTTACTTATACAGTTATATAGGCCCTTAAACATCCATCCAGTGGCAATTACCAATTAAATGATTTTAAAACCCCAGAAAAGTATTTTAAAATTGGCGCAGAAAATGGTAAATTATCTACATGTTGTTTTACAAAAGATGTACAAGGACATCCTTAAAATCCTAAGACACTTAACCAATACACATGTACAGTGTCATTGTCACAGTGTGTCCGAACAATAACAAACATGCATGATTACAGTAGAACTGATTACCACTTGATACTCAGTAATGGAAAGGAGTTTTTCTTCCAAACATGAGACAATCTAATTATCCAACAGAGGTTTAATGATTTTTTTTCACCTGACACTCAGTACCACTCGTGCAAAATTCGTTATCCTTCTTTTTTTCAAAATATAACTGACTTGGAACTAACAAGTGAAGTTCATTTTAAGGGGTCGTCCAACTTAAAAATAATAACAAAAGTATACAAAACCCGAATTTACCCACTTTTGGAAATTTAAAAAAAATTTTTTTGCTTTTGATGACAAAGAAATTGCCAGCCGCATAAGTAACCGTCAGGGTTAACAAGGAATAGATCGGTAATTCGAATGTCTGAGTTGTGGATAAAAGACTCCACACTCCATACTCGGAGAAAGCATATTTATCATTTCATCACCAACGTGGTGAAAATGCTCAGGGGAAAATGGATGACCACAAACGCTTCATTCTGTTTGTCCGACACGTTGTTGTGATCACGTGGGTTTTTGATTTCATCTCCCACGATGTGAAATCTTCAAACATTTCACTGCTGTTTTTGAATCTGGCAGGCGATGTGCAACTCCCGATACATTCACAGGAAAATATTCAACTGACAATGTGATAAATGCGAGATACAGTCCATAGTAGCGCTGTTGAATTCCAAAACTGCACAATGTGACGCAAGTGTCAGCAAGGGATTAATACGCCACCAATTCGAACTACCATTATTTTGTTGGTGACGATGATCAGAACATAAAAGTGGAAAATTATATTTGAAAACAAAAATATTTTCACATCAACATTCATTACAGTCGTCACAATTGTATATTTACGAAAAAATAATTCTACTATCGCCGAACTATATTAGTGACGGAAAGAAGGCTTGATGAAGTCTGTTACGAAAAAAGAAGACCAATGTCAAGGAGAATTATCAGAAAGGTTTTTTCCTGTTCACCAAATATTGAGAAATGTTATACCATCGTAAATTGAAATATCTCCCTCACACAACTACATTGTGTATAAGACGGATCGACGTCGATTTTGAGCGCTATTAACACCAAAAGGTTGCGAAAATCTATGTGTGTTGACACTCTGTGGACAGAAATAGAGAAATTCCGCTAGACGGACAAACATGCACACGAATTACCGAAATGAGACCACAACGTGTGACGTGTCATAAGTGTTTAGATAAATGAATTTAATAACCAACACAATTCCAACATTGTCCAGGCCGGTAACCCTCCGCCTATAAAATTAGTATTGGTAAGCAGATCAGTTATTAATGTTCTTAAATCTCATGAGAAAACAACAGTCAAGCTTCCCCAAACAGCAATTACGGAAGGCCAGTAGTTCCAAAACAAACGAAGCATACCAAATCGTGTACATAAATTAATTGGAAGCCAGGGTGTCTAACTAAGTGTGGCCGATTGGTGAAAGTATGCAGCATGCATGGCCGGTCATTTTTCGTTTTAGCCACACTTGAACATTCAAATGACACTCTTGGCAGCTGTCACTGGTCATGCAACCCCAGAAATGGACACATATACCACTAAATGAGGAAGTTTGGCAGTTCACCCTTTTTTGGTGTATCAATTTCATCGTTTGTTACCAATTTGATACAGATCTCATGCAAAATGGCACAGGATTGTGGGGGGTATGGTCACAGCAGACTCACAAAAGCCACATTGGACATTCATCGTTTTTCATTGATGCACACTCTCATGACTCCGTACTTATTCTTCTGAACTGTATGGATTTGACCCTTGGTGAACTTCATAAAAGGTAAACAAACACAAGAAAAATGACAGCCCTTTTAAAATGTAGACATCCTAAATTACAATTTGTCTTGTGGTCTGTTCCTTTCAAGAATGATAAAAAGATTTCTCCGAGTCTGTACTAGAAGGATTGCAGAATTTAACTATTCAACAAATTTAAGGTATTTTATTGTCTAAAATCTGGTCGGTTACTTATGCCATATCAGATTTTCAGGCGGTGCTATCTACCACATGGCAGCAGTTCCATGGCAAATTTCAGTTTCCACATGTTCTATGTTTCATTCCAAGCATTTTGGTATATAATTTATTGGGGTTATTCATTTTGGGTTTTTTAGACTTGGAAGAAAATTACATGAAATTTGACCAAAGTTAGGTTGGACGTCCCCTTAACAGTAACATTCATGACAAATTTTTTCTCATTTCATATTGAATGTTCTCTCTTCCCCTCCTACCTGCATTTCTGAATAAAACAAAATATTCTGAAAAAACTTTGCATTTCAATCACAACTGTACCTTTTTTTTAGCATTTAGGAGGTTCTGCTTTGGGATTTGTTCACAGTGAAACAAAACATATAATTTGATCTCTTCATTTTTAAAATTATTTAGATATTTTTTTTAATTATTTGGTTGGTAATTACCACTAGATAGATGTTCACTGAATATTTTGGTTTAACTATTTCAGTACTATGTCCCACATATTCAGCTGTAGCTGGTTTTTTTCAATTTAGAGAATTAAAAGTATTTTTTCACTTAAAATCCATGTTTGGTCTTTTCATTTATCATTTTTGTGTTAATCAAATAGCCGTGATCCAACAGATATGAAACATCAACATCCGAAATGTTTGAGTTGTGTGATTTGACACAGTGCGTTTTGGTTGAAATTTGGGGTAACATTGTCCTTAACAAATACACATGTACAGATTCATTGTAACTGGTCAGTGTGGCCAAACAAAAACAAAAATGCATGTTTACAGTAGAGCTGATTACCACTTGATACTCAGTAATGGAAAGGAGGTTTCCTTTCAAACATGAGACAATCCAATTATCCAACAAAGGTTGAATGCTTTTTTCATCCCACACTCAGTACCGCTCATGCAAAATTGGTTATCCTTCGTTTTGTTTTCAAAAGTTAACTGATTTCGAATTAACAAGTGAAGTTCATTTTAACAGTTATATTCATGACAAGTTTTTCTCATTTCATATTGAATGTTCTCTTTTCCCCATCTACCTACATGTCTATACTCGCGGAATATTTTGGTTTAAGGGCCTATATAAGTAATGAAATTTTGTTTATTTTGAAATTTCGCACCTCTCATATTCCTTAAATTCAAATTAAATATACACAAATTATACATCAAAATGAAGGTTTGTATGTATAGAACACGAAACACATATGTAATCAACTCAAAGAGTCGACTGTAGGCACCACTGGTTCCTGGAAGTCTGCTACCGTATTCGCACCAGAACTGATAATAAAATAATATTTCATCAGAACAACTTATGGCCAAATGTACTTCATATATCCAAGAACAAAGCTAGGCATTCAAAACACTTTCGAATACAGCGACAGGACTGCATTTGGGAAAAGGACAACATTGTCTGCATTTTTTATTAAAGATGATTTCCATGCTCGACAGACATGCGCAAATCACTCGATTCCACGAATTCCCATCGAAAAAGAAAAACGTAATTCTCAGAAATTTCAACAGGTATTATGATACCTTGAGTTGAATATGGCAACTGAAGCAATCTCGATCTAATAACAGTATACTGTATGAAGGCGATCTTTTTCATTATTTGATTTTACACCGCGTTGTTTTTACATGCTTTTTCCGTCCGATGACGTCGACCGGAAATCGAAAGTATATTCATACGTAAACAAAAGCAAAAGCTTTGGAATTTACCCCCATGCAGCTCTGTCGCCGTGTATTGAAGAATTTTGATCCCCTAGCTTTGTTCTTGGATATGTAAAGCACATTTGGCCACGAGTTGTTTTCGTGAAATATTATTAAATTATCAGTTCTGGTGCGAATACGGTAGCAGACTTCCAGGCACCAGTGGTGCCTACAATCGACTCTATGAGTTGATTACACATGTGTTTCGTGTTCTATACATCTCAATCTTGATTTTGATGTATATTTTGTGTATATTTAATTTGAATTGAAGGAATATCATAGGTGTGAATTTTCAAAATAAACAAAATTTCATTACTTATATAGGCCCTTAACTATTTCAGTGATATTTCCCTCGTATTCAACCGTAGCTGTTTTGTTAATTCGATAAGTAAAAGTCATTTTTTTCACTTCAAAATCCATTTTTGGTCTTTTCATTTATCATTGATGTGTTTTCCAAATAGCCGTGATCCAACAGATATGAAACATCAACATCCGAAATGTTGAAATTGTGTGTTTTAGCACCGTGCTTTTTGGTTGAAATTTGGGATAACATAGTCCTTAAGATCAAAATGCAACCTTGAGTCGTGGACAGCAAATTGTGTGAAGTATATGAACAAGATCTGTTAATTGGATCTGATTATGCTGTGCCTCTGGACTTGAATGTCCGAATGTGCGTCAAGGTGATGCAACATTCTTGAGACTCGAACAAGAGTTGTGTGAAGTATGAAGAAGATTTGTCAATTAGACCAGATTATATGCACCGTAAAAGGGCAGGCAGTACAGCAAGACCAACGTCCTCCTGACCAACGTCTTCCTGTCGGCAACCGTGATCTTTCAAGTATAACCCGGGGTTGAGATATTACACGCCTTTGTGTTATGGGCAATAGATGTGTGGAGTATGGACAGTATCTGTTCATTGGATCAAAGTTTATGGACCGGACAAAGTTAGAGCGCGAACGAACAGATGGACATTCCGGGGCTAATATTTTCGCCACCAAATGTTTTCGAGAATCATAAAGAGCCTTCTAAAATCTGTGTCTACAGATAACTGGTAGTTTGCAAGCATTGACTGCCAATATGTGAATGCATATTCGTTCCCTGAGTGCAACAAGGGGTGCCGGATAGCGCCTTGTTGCACGTAAGAGACGTACAATGAACTAGTAGATCCTAAGCGCCTCTAGACTGGCGTACCGCCTGAATAACGTTGAGGCTAAAACAATGAGGCCAAAATAACGACAGGGCAGGTAGATTTGGACTATAATGGGTTGGGGTAGAGGCATAGCACAGTATTGTAGACTTTCTCATTTTGCGTTAGATCAGATGCGGATCCATGGGAGAGGTTTGGCCTTTTGTATAGATACGTTTGCATCTCTTTGTTTTTCATTTCTTCCACTGAACATAAGTATGAATTAGAGATGGGTAATATATCGAAAAACCGATCCGATACCGATATCACGGGCATACCGAAAAACCGAACCAATCAATAATACCGAAAATGTCCGAATTATCAAATTTTCCTACATTCGCTATTTATAAGGCCCTGTTGAGGCTTCATGTCAGTTGAAGGGTTCATTTTTCATGAAAGAAGTTGCTAATTATGTTTTCAGTTTTTTTAACCATCATGGGCCTGAGTAATTGTCCTGAATTCTCACAAGACCGCAACATGTACATGTCCAGCTGCTTAGCAATGATTTCTAGCCAAGTCTTGGCTGCCCCAAGAGGCAGCCAAGACTTGTCTAGAAAACAGACAGCCAAGACTCGTCTAGAAATCTCTGCCTACGTACTTTGTCTACTGTCAGCACGACTTCCTGAAGATGGCATGGTCAGGGCACATGCTCTGAGATTGCAAATACCTCAAGTAGGCCTTTAAAGGTTAAGATATGTTTAGAAGAGTTACTGTAGATATGATTTGTTTTCGTAAAAGAAATGCCATCGTTGAGCCCATTGGCAGCGGCATTTGTGGCGCTGTAATAGTTATTCTGTATTTTCCTGATGTGAATTCCCCTTTGGTACTATCAGAAAACCTTAGGTAAGTCAGATACCGAATACCCGTCTTTACACTCCAACAAATTCAATAACAATTTACTGGACCATAGCATACATGCGAAGAGAACGTTAACAACGACTGTTTACTATATTTAAAGTGTGGAAATTCCAGTAAAATAGCGTTAACATATTTAAATTTGTCCAGTGAGAGTGCAACGAAAAATTCGCCGCATTGCAACAAGGAAACAACGAGTCGTCGCTCGTGACTTAGATCGACTGGAGTGATAAAGTTTACGAAATTATGCGAGAAAAAGCAAATTTAGACAAAATAGATGTCGTTAAGGTTGTTAGGATATGATTTACGCAAATGGTGCCGTTTATTTGATCAAAATCGGTCGGTACATATGTGCGGAATAATTGTTTTAAAAGACGTGAAGTCGTGTAATAAGCACAGAACGACACATGCGTGTGAATGGGTTACTCGAAACTTCACTTGTACCATCGCGCAAGGATAAAACTCGAGGCCTTCTGCCTCTCGTTTTATCCTTCCGCGCTGGCAGCCGTGCCATATCTATTAACCCATTCACAGGAGTGTGCATGTCTGTGTATTTTCACTGAACGTCCACCCTCCCTCACTCCACCCTCACGCACAAAATATATTGATATTATATTTAAATATTTAAATTAAATACTAAAAAAAGTAGACTGTGGGATTTGTCCATTTTAGTTTTGACCATAAAGGGTTCTGTCCTGAAGGGTCTTGGTCTGTAGAGGGTTTTTGTCCTGCAACCTATACGTTCTATGTGGAACCTATGTAGTTCCATGTAGTTACTTGCGATATCTATGTGGTTCCATATAGTCCTATATGCATAATGCTTTTCTGTGTTCTATCTAGTAAATGTTTTTCGGCCTTTTCTGCGACTTCTCCCATTTATCATGAACAACCCAAGAGCACCCAACGGTCGTGTAATACACCACTGTAAAGCTTATTCATTCCCCATTCCATTGATACCGGGTACTGTTGGATACGTTGTGTGAATTAAATTTGAGGCGGGTATAACGAAGATGTGTGCTATCGTTTTCGAAAAGCGAGTTGTGTACCTTGTTAATATTTAAATACCATTATAGGGGCACGTCAGCATCGATTCAAAAATGGCATCAAATATCATTTTTCTTTCGATTTCCCAGCTTGTGCCGAATACCTGTGGTTCAAATGTGTGTAGTGAGCGAAGAATACAGAACACAATACCCTTTTCCATATCCCCCTGATAAATACTCCACGCCGAACACAACCACTATTCCAAAACAACCATCACCCTTCTTTCTTTCAGAGTGATACAGGCTGATGGATAACAGGGTCGAGTAATGCCGCAGCACTACAAGCATGCAGGGGTGAGCTTGGGTGGATAAGAATCAAGGACAGAATATTTTTAATGAAGCTTTGTTATCTTAACAATTTGGTGAATCTCCCCGAAGGCCGATGGTGCAAACTAATGTTCCAGAATATTTGGAATTCAAAAACAAAGACAGGGTTGGCTGAGCAAGTGAAGAGGTTTATAGAGAACTTTTCAATGGAAATAACTGATTTAGAAGTGGGGACAACCCAGGGTAACAAAATCGTCAGAGAAAGAGTCATAGAGGACTGTAACCGTATGTGTCGAGATGGGATGGGAGGCGGGGATGTGGCTAGGGGGTTTCAGCTGGGTGGAGGGGTGCCACCGGTGTAAATTCCAACTGTGAGTGGTTTCGATAGGTGGTTGCACTGCAGCGCTGGGTGATATCTTTTAACCCTTTACCCAACGAATCGCCCGCATCCGCCCGCGTAATATGCAAATACAGCTGCTGAAAAAATATTATTTTTCGAAAAATTAAAAAAAAAGCATATCATGTGACCCCTCTTTGGAACGACCTCGTTCCAAAGAGGGGTCACATGATGAAATGGTTTTGTTGAAATTTAAAAAAAAAATTTAAAAAATGGTATTTAAAATAATGAATTTTGAAATCGTCTGCGTTGGGTAAAGGGTTATGAACCCTTCTGAATATTTTCACTAGTCCTGAAACGGAAAAAGCATCATTTATAATGTGTCTGGGTCAGAAAATTTACCGGATTGATGTCAGAGTCGAAATTTTGAGGCCATGTCAATTTTAAAGTAGGAAATTTGAAACTCAAATTTCCAGTTGGAAATAAAAGATCAAAATTTCTCATCATCTGTTGGAATTTTAATATTTTTCATGAACAATGTTAATTTATTGAATTTCCAAACATTTGATTTTTGACCTCGGAATTCCCAACTATTGAAAAAAATACTCCTAGCTGGGGGGGGGGGGGGGGGGGATGAGACACCTCACACTCCCCCCTCCCTGTCGCCACATCCCTGATGGGAGGGGGGGGGGGGTCAAAACAAAAAGGTGTTTGGGTGGCCTGCGTGATACAGAGAAGCCAGGTTTTGAGGAGAACCTTGCTCACACCTTTGGGGTCACTGCTGTTTAAGCTAAGGCTGTTATTGCCGGAAGTTAGGGGCAAAGTAGGGAAGGACAGCGAAAAGGTGTGCCAGTTGTGTAATTTTAGGAGTAGACGAGACCTTGGAACACTTCCTATTAGAATGTTCAAAATATCTTTCTAACAGAATAAGATTCACAAAGTGTATTGGTGAAGAGGGAAGGGAGAATGGATGTGCGGGTATTGGTCCTATTGGGTGACACAGTGGGGATGGATAGTATGCTTATCGGAGATATTGGGAAGAATGAGGGACGGGATGTCATAAAACATTTCGTTTCTGGGTGATGGGAGGATGGACGTGGTTTTGGGATGGGGAGAGGCATTAGGGAGCACAGGGCCCCATCATCTGAAAATCGCGACAAATCAGCGGTCGGCCAAAATGTTATTATTATTATCAACAAAAAGTACGAGTTCAAATTAGGCATGCAATGTCTCGACCAACCCCATACCGAATATGAAAGAATTAATATGTACTTTTACAATACAATACAATACTTGTATTGTCTAATATCAAACAGGAGATAAATGACAAAAGCGATCAGAGACGCACAAATATCGATCAAAAAACATGGAGACAAGTACAAAGGACATACTGGCGAACCCTTTACCCAACGCAGACGATATCAAAATTTATTATTTTAAATATAATTTTTTCCATTTTAAAAAAAAAATTCAACAAAACCATATCTTGTGAACCCTCGTTGGAACGAGCTCGTTCCAACGAGGGGTCACGTGATATGGTTTTGTTGAAATTTTTTGAAAAATAATATTTTTTCAACTGCTGGATTTGCATATTACGCGGGCGGGTGCGGGCGATTCGTTGAGTAAAGGGTTAAATAATATTCATTACATGCATGCAAATATATATGTTGAACGTGCTTCCAACTCCAGTAATTTTTTAATTCTTGCCTAAACAACCGTTTAATCCCCAGCTAATCCCAAGCGGTGGTAAGCTAGTTCAACGAAGACAGCACAACACCGCCTGGACCTTTTCACAAGCTCCTTCAAGCCTGATGGTCCGCTCTAAACAGTGAGTGCGCTGGCGAAAAAGTTCAAACAGCGCTCAGACAGTGTCGTGCCTTCTCCAAACCAACCCTATTACCACCATATACACCCAATAGAAGGGCGCATTAATATTTCTTAGCAAGAGGAAAGCTTCTGCTCTCTCAGTGCAAGCACGTCGACAACGAACTGGAGATTTGAAGGTGTCAGTTCTGAGTCAAAAGACTCTACCAGGCATAAAAGTGAGTATTTTGTTTATTTTCGAATTCAACGCTATTATTGTGACTTCAAGCGCGCACTATATTTATTTCATTTTCTCCGTTCTCTCATGATTCAAGAAGTATTTTTGAACATTCTTTCTCGGGCAATTCAATCAGAGCAATTTAAAATGTGCTCAGTGTAAATTAAAGAACATCTACCACACAGTGGTCAGTCTGCCAGAGTCTTGCAGATCGAAAACCTTTCCCAGTGGTGTATCGAGCGGAGCGAGTGGAGACAACGCTGCTTGGGGTTTGGCTATTTTTATGGAAAACCTGATGTCTGATACAGGCGGTATATATTAACTGCATCGGCACGGAATATGTATTATGAAGAGAATTGGACTGTCAAATGAAAAGAACCAAATCTAACGCCACGCCCAATCATATGCAAGTATTTACATAAACTGGTTTCTTTTTTACCGGATGCCGGACGTACTCTGCAAGGTCGAACTCTTTCAACCACAACGCTTTAGCGTTTGCGCGTATATTTTGATCACCTTTCTTTTCTCTGCTGAAAATACGCTTCCATTTTACTTGAGAAAGGTCAACCCTTTCAACTCTCTCACACTGGGAGGTATCATCTCATAGAATACTGTATATGCTGAAATAGGCGAGTCATTTCTGCATTTGCAGAGAGGTTCATTGATAATTTAGCCCTACAGCTCTGAAGAGCTGTAGGATTAAAGTATTACTGATCCTCACTACCGATTCACTGTAGTGTGTGTTGTTGTGTCGTCTGCTCGTCTATTGTCTTCGCACATTCACGATAGAATTATCAGGTTGTTATTATTATTTGGTATTATTCTGGGAATTGAATGTGTGCTAAACAAATGCTCAATCTGAGAACTTTGAGCAATTCACACTGTCCTAACATTAAATCAGATCTTATGCAGGAATGATCAATTTTCGATGTTTCATTACTTTGTAACTGTGAATGATGGAATTAATCCAAGATAACGATTTTACATGGTGTGACTTTCTTGAAGTGCATTTCGAGGATTTTTTTTATTACGATAAGTAAACGTAGGCCTACTACAGAAATCTCGTACCGATTGACATCATACATACTTCTGAAGCTCGATATTGCGTACATTGTAGTTGAAAATAGTTACAGTTAGAATTTTTGCCGATTTGAAACCGAGTTGGAATTTTGGGAAGTAAATGAGGAGACATGAGCATCACCAAAGAAGCTCTACAATCCAGATAGATGGAATATCCAACTCCTTGAGCATGACTTGTCCCCAGAATTTCCAACTATAGGAAATATTGACCAGGGTTGGTGTGTGTGTGTGTGTGTGTGTGTGAGTAGTATATAAGGTACCCGATCGTGCCTTATTACCCGGAGCTTTGGGGGTGCAGCTAGTGTTAAATTCCCATAGGAACCTGATCCGTTTGGGGGTGCAACTTTGGGGGTGCAAAATGTCGGCACCATACATCTAAATCTGGTAAATAGTGTACGTACTGCATATATAGTATGCTATGGCAAGTATAATGATATATGTATGCATGGAGCTATGGGTATATATTATGGGTAAGTGGTGGAAAGATGATGGGAAAATTGGGTTCGCTTGAAAGTTTTTCCCGCGAAACGGTTGACGTTGCTATTGACGTCGTGACGTCATGATACACGCGCGACGTCATAGAGATGCTGACCACTGTTATTGTCAGTATACAATCTGACATAACGTTTTTCGGATCAGGGTATGTCGGGCTTCTCGTTTGGGGAGAGGGGGTGATATGGTAGTAGTGGTATATATCCATGTTGGTATACTATTAGCCCTTGGGTCTTCATATTATGCTATGTCTGATGTATAGCTAAGTCAAGCAGTATTGTGGGCATGGGGGTCATGTATGGTCGGCCAGTGCGGTATTGAAAGATAGTCCTTGGTGGTTTAAGTTGGACAGTATAGGATGAATGGCCTGTTGGCCTATTACCCCCTTAGTACTATTAACCTACCGATTCCTTTGTATTATATTATGGCTGGTATTGGTAGTTTAGTGTTAGGCCAGGCAGTATTATACTAGGTTGTTTAGAACGGGTGGCATAGGATGCATTGTATATACCACTGTAGGTCCAGTCCTCGATATTATTAACCAGCCGATTGCTTTGTATTATTC
Organism: Pictodentalium vernedei; assembly: GCA_031216915.1. Classification (NCBI taxonomy): domain Eukaryota; kingdom Metazoa; phylum Mollusca; class Scaphopoda; order Dentaliida; family Dentaliidae; genus Pictodentalium; species Pictodentalium vernedei. The sequence goes on along the minus strand of CM062288.1, from coordinate 207,662,953 downwards.
AATGACTGGTATGGGGGTACGTTATGGCAGGTCAAGTGGTATTGTGGGGTGGGGGTGGGGGTAATGCCTGGCAGTACAGAACAGCAGTATAGTATGGACGATATATACCTCTGTGGGCCCATGCAGGGCCCATGTTAGCCCTTAGTACTATTAATCCACCTGATGCTTCATGTTATCCTATGACTGGTATAGGTAGTATGCAATGCTAGGCATAGAGGTATTGTGAGTAGGGGTACTGTCTGGTAGTTTAGAACGGCACTATAGTATGGCGGTATAGGCCCCTGTTAGTGCTTGGTACTATTAACCAACCGATTGCTTTGTTTTATTATATGGCTGGTATATGTAGTACGTTATGGTAGACCTAGTGATTTTGTGGGGGTGGGGTAATGCTTGGTAGTTTAGAACGGTAGTATAACATAGGCTATGCATATCTCTGTAGGTCTCTTGCTAGCCCTTGGTACTGCTGATCCACCAGGTGCTTCATATTATTGAGCGGTATTCTGGAGTGGGGCCAATGCCTGGTAATACAGACCGGCAGCAGAGTATGGTTTGTATGTTCCCCTGTAGGTTCCATCCTAACCGTTTATAGTATTAACCTACCAAATGCTTTGCATCATCCTGTTACTGGTAAGGTGGTACGTAATAGCAGTAGTTCTGGCCCTATTCCAAGTATTCTTGTTGTTTCATATATATAATTAACCAATCAAATTGCTTAATTTCCCATAATCTGTATACAGAGTTATCTCCCTTGTGTATAATAAAAGCCTATATCCCATGGAATCCCATTTTTGGGAAACACCCGTGGCTATGGGATCCCCTTTTTGTCGTATGAGGCCATGAGGGCTATGTAAAAGCCCTCAATGAGTCCTCATTTATTATCCCTCATACCCTCATTGAATTTTGAGGTTATGAGGACCTTGAAAAATCCCTCAATGAGGTATAATTTACTACGACTCTTATCCTCATTTCAGTATTTAACAGGTATATCCTATGGAATCCCATTTTGGAAAACGCCTGTGACTGTGGAATCCCTTTTTTGTCGTATGAGGCCATGAGGGCTATGTAAAAGCCCTCAATGAGTCCTCATTTATTATCCCTCATAGCCTCATTGAATTTTGAGGTTATGAGGACCATTAAAAATCCCTCAATGAGGAAGAATTTACTACGACTCTTAGCCTCATTTCAGTATTTAACAGATATATCCTATGGAATCCCATTTTGGAAAACGCCTGTGACTGTGGAATCACTTTTTAGGAATCCCATTTGTGGAATCCCTTTTTGGAATTAGAGATGGGTTGGGTGGTCATGGCCTCATACGACAAAAAAAGGGATCCCATAGCCACGGGTGTTTCCCAAAAATGGGATTCCATGGGATATGGCCATTGGATATAGGCTTTTATTATACACAAGGGAGATAACTCTGTATACAGATTATGGGAAATTAAGCAATTTGATTGGTTAGTTATATATATGAAACAACAAGAATACTTGGAATAGGGCCAGAACTACTGCTATTACGTACCACCTTACCAGTAACAGGATGATACAAAGCATTTGGTAGGTTAATACTATCAACGGTTAGAATGGAACCTACAGGGGAATATACCAACCATACTCTGCTGCCGTTCTGTATTACCAGGCATTGACCACACCCCAGAATACCGCTCAATAATATGAAACACCTGGTGGATCAGCAGTACCAAGGGCCAGCAAGAGACCTACAGAGATATGCACAGCCTATGTTATACTACCGTTCTAAACTACCAAGCATTACCCCACCCCCACAAAATCACTAGGTCTACCATAACGTACTACATATACCAGCCATATAATAAAACAAAGCAATCGGTTGGTTAATAGTACCAAGCACTAACAGCCTATAGGTGTATATACCGCCATACTATAGTGCCGTTCTAAACTACCAGACAGTACCCCTACTCACAATACCTCTATGCCTAGCATTGCATACTACCTATACCAGTCATAGGATAACATGAAGCATCAGGCGGATTAATAGTACTAAGGGCTAACATGGGCCCTGCATGGGCCCACAGAGGTATATATCGTCCATACTTTACTGCCAGGCATTACCCCCACCCACACTCCACAATACCACTTGACCTGCCATAACGTACTCCCTATACCAGTCATTGAATAATACCAAGCAATCGGCTGGTTAATAATATCGAGGACAGGACCTACAGTGGTATATACCATGCATCCTATGCCACCCGTTCTAAACAACCTAGTATAATACTGCCTGGCCTAACACTAAACTACCAATACCAGCCATAAGATAATACAAAGGATTCGGTAGGTTAATAGTACTAAGGGGGTAATAGGCCAACAGGCTATTCATCCTATACTGTCCAACTTGAACCACCAAGGACTATCTTTCAGTACCGCACTGGCCGACCATACATGACCCCCATGCCCACAATACTGCTTGACTTAGCTATACATCAGACATAGCATAATATGAAGACCCAAGGACTAATAGTATACCAACATGGATATATACCACTACTACCATATCACCCCCTCTCCCCAAACGAGAAGCCCGACATACCCTGACCCGAAAAACGTTATGTCAGATTGTATACTGGACAATAACAGTGGTCAGCATCTCTTTGAAGTCTCGCGCGTATCATGACGTCACGACGTCAATAGCAACGTCAACCGTTTCGCGGGAAAAACTTTCAAGCAAACCCAATTTTCCCATCATCTTTCCACCACTTACCCATAATATATACCCATAGCTCCATGCATACATATATCATTATACTTGCCATAGCATACTATATATGCAGTACGTACACTATTTACCAGATTTAGATGTATGGTGCCGACATTTTGCACCCCCAAAGTTGCACCCCCAAACGGCTCCGGTTCCTATGGGAATTTAACACTAGCTGCACCCCCAAAGCTCCGGGTAATAAGACACGATCGGGTACCTTATATACTACTTGTGTGTGTGTGTGTGGGGGGGGGGGGGGGTCACACACACACACCCTGTCGCCACGCTCCTGGCTATAAAATTATTATTATTACTATTATCCCGGGTTGAAAAAGTTAAGCGCCTTGTTCAGGGCACAAGACAAGTAACGAGCGTAAAAACTGAATTAAAAAACTTCGACCGTAGGTGCAATGCGCCAACCAAAGACCCATGCTCCTTCTGAACAATAGTCCAAAAGAAAATAAGATTTTAACATTGAAACAACGCGTGGATATAGAAATGGAACGGATTACATTTCGATAAAATTTTGTCGTTAACAGGTGGTAATTTGTGGCGGAAGGACAGGTCCATCCAGACTGCCGTCCAAACCTAGGTTCGATTTTATATTTCACTACAATAATCCTTACCATCCGCGTTTTACTTTGGATCGCCCGTCCCCCGATGGTATCAGTGACTTTACGTTTTGAATTGTTGTCTGAAGAAGGGGCGTAACTACGAGGGTAGTGGAGGGGTGACACTGCTCCTCACATTAGTATTCCAGTCGGGACATTTTCATCTGGACTAGAGTCTGAGGTATCAGTTCGCTCTTGCTGGTAATCATGTAATTTTTACGGGACTTAATTTCCTTTTTGGACTTGTATCACAAACGCAGTATCATGCAAATGGGGGCCTGTCAATATGATCATCAATACATCCAGTTCACCTTTACTCTACAATCTCAAACGATTTATTTATTGGTGTTTAAGGTCATATACTTATGCACAATGGCTAATCGTGACCGTGACAGTTTTTACGGGTGAAGGAAGCCGGAGTACCCGGAGATAACCACCGAGCATCGACGAGCAACTGTCAGCTCCTCAACACTCTAACTCTGTTCAAGCTCCGCTCAAGCAGGGTTACAGCGGTTGAAAACATGTGCACCATCGACGTGCAGTACACCTTAGTACACGGCGTCATCGTGCCCCCATGTAGGCAACCGGGATAAAGTGCCTTGCCCAAGGACACAACGCGGGTCGTCCCGGACGGGGATCGAACTCGGAGGCCTCTAGCACAGAAGTCCAACAGTCTATCACTGAGCCACCGCGCTCCCATCTCAAACGATAGTTCTTCAAGTCTTTCATGGGGCTGTGCGTCCCATGAGTTCCAATGTGTTCTATGTGCCTACTGGCACATAGAACACATTGGAACTCAGGGGACGTAATTGAACTCTTTGCTCTGGACGCTTCAACCTCCACTTAGCTCTTTTCCGGCTTTGTCACTCCCGGCGGCCATAAAAGTAACCTACATAGTTTCGTGTGTACTAACGGATATTCCACTCCAGTGTAGGAACCTCGCGACGGTTCGTCGCTCTCGGAGTTTCAATTTGAGATACTCAACCCGAATATATACAATTTTAACATGCGATAAATTAATAGTAGACTTACTATTTGAAATTGTATGCTTTCCGGCAAACAGGTGCCCTTTAATTAATTATTGTCTCATGCATGTAGCCTTACTTAACGCAACCATGACGTTTTAATATGTTTACCAGGTGTTCTGGTTAGCATATTTGGTCTTGTATTATTTCCATTCCTCTTCTGTTCCCCTAAGACAGAAAGATCCTGGTTTGACAATCATTGGATGTGCCCATATGGATAATACACTTAAATCGAGTACCACGCATTATTTATTTATTTATTTATTTATTTATTTATTTATTTATTTATTTATTTATTTATTTATTTATTTATTATTTTCTTTATTTAGTCGGGATCGTATCGTGTCGGAGTTGGACAATATTACGGCTAGAGGAAGCCTCAGTACCTGGATAGAACCATCCAGCTGGGGAGGGGAGGGGCGGGGGGTGGAGGGCTTACTGACCCCGAATAAGTAGGCTTAGCATCGGTTGAAGGCAAGACGCCTTAGTTCACTGCGCCACTGTGTTCCCACTTGGGCGACTTGGATTTGTTACGCTTTATAATGGTCTCGCTATTGCAGGCCGACACTAACAGGTAAGATTGAGCGGCATTATCTGGCAACACTTGACCACAGTACGTCCGACGTAGACTGGTCACTTTTCACAGGTGGACAATATATCCACGGACGCAATAATATTTGATTCCAAACTCTAATTACAGGGATAATTAACAAAAATTTAATTAATGAAGCACCGGGTATAACCCGGTGCTTCATTAATTAAAATTTGTTGATGATGATTTTTATTACCTGGTAAAAGCATGCTTGGACATCACTGCCCATGCGGGGATTACGACCAGTCCACGTCGGCTGTACTGCATTTCACGCCATTCAGATTTCATCCGTGTTGACTCATTTAGATAATAAACACCTGTCAAATTACTTTTCTATTGAATGACATATCCACTTTCACATCTTCTAGTTCCATTAGTTTATAGATATGCTTTCTCACCTACCGACTTCTACATCTATTCATTTAAAATATAATGATTTTATCTTCAAATATTTACAAATAAAGAACCCACCCGCTTACCACTACAGAATGATTCAGAACCTCAAACGAGTGAGACCGAAAAGCAAAGTCAGACACATAATATACAGAACACACCCACGAGTGGATAACCCTTTCTGTGGAATGACTGTTCTTTAAAAAAATGCTCAGAAATGACTCAATCTCAGGGCACGTACTCATGCCCAACTCATCCACATACTTTTCCCAACTATGAGTATCGGTCACTTCACTTGACTCTCTACCTGCATGTCTGGTATTTATGTGTGTGGGGAAGAAAAGTCGGCGGAAAGGTCGCCATTTGGGCATCCGCTACTTCGGCTTGTTCTGGAAGAATTCACTGGCGCGGCAGTCGAATCACTGTACAACCAGAGAACACTCATGTCTGACAGTTTTTGTTATTGGAAGAGATTTTTGAGAAAGTTAGTTCCCCTTTAATTTCCTAAAGATGTCAGTAAATTTAACACTAAGAGTATGGAAATTTCTATTAAAAATTGAAATTTCGAATGTTAGCGAATTTGTATCATAGATGTGCGCATAATTTGCAAACTTTCGGCCTTTTTCTACCGCGCAGTATTAAATTGCTGAAGCTGGCCTCTTTCAATATTTTCCTCCAAGAAGTTTGAACATTGGTCTATTACTCTCTGCACGTTAAAACAGGTTGAAACCTTTTTAAAAAAAAAAAAAGAAAAAGAAAGCTGATTTTTCGCCATCTTCTGATGTTCTGTTTATTTTACCAACAGAGTGCGCACAGTCCTGGCATTCTTGAAAATTCAGGACGGCTAAAAATCGCTCACCTCGCATGGCCTAGGCGAGCAGTTAGCTCTCCTCAAGCTTACAAAAGCTAAAAGTGGCAAAATGAAGTTTTACAATTAATGAATTCTGCCTAGTGGGCTTTGTACATTTTATTTGGTGCTGCTAATAAGGTAGTATCTGTGAGACGGCTACACGGACCCTCCCTCACCTCCGGACCTTGACAAGGCCCTGAGGTATGGGAGGGACAGTGTGGCCGTCTTACAGAGACCACTAACATAGCAGAGATCTGAAAAGATGTGGGTTTTAGGAATAGGTGGTTATAGTAATCATTACTTTTTCGCCCTCCTTATTTTTTTTAAGGCGAGCAGTAGGCGAGCGAATAAATATCTCTCCTGAAAATGCCAGGTCTGTGCGCATCCTGACATATAATATACACTGTCCTTTCCATTAACCCTTTACCTAACATGAAAAGCAGACGACACTTGCAAAAATAATTCTTGAATAACTAATTTTTTTCATTTTTTGTCTCAAAAACATAGGTTATGACCCCTCGTTGGAACGAGCTCGACGAGCTCGTTCCAACGAGGGGTCATAACCTATGTTTATGAGACAAAAAATGAAAAAAATAATGAAAATTAACAGGCGATTTTTGAGAATCGCGCTGGCCGGTTTTTGCCGTTACGTTGGGTAAAGGGTTAATATAAAAGTCCAGGAGGTGAGATTTGCTAATTTCTTTCCTGGGAAGAATAAAAACTTGCAAATTTCTGTAAACACGCATTCGCCAAACAAACAGCCAAAGTGGACGCTATAGGTGCTGGGAAATGTGACACTGATATATATTCTCATTGACGGATTATCTGTTAACCCTTTACCCAACGAATCGCACGCATCCTCCCGCGTAATATGCAAATTCAGCAGTTGAAAAAATATTATTACTCATCGAGCTCGTTCCAACGAGGGGTCACATGATATGGTTTTCGTTGAAATTTTTTTAAAAATTCGAAAAAATGAAATTTAAAATAATAAATTTTGTTATCGTCTGCGTTGGGTAAAGGGTTAACTACTTGCTTCTAATTAGCTTGCCATAAAAAGCCGAATTTCATTTTGTTACTCTTACTAAACGAAAACAACAGACAACTTTCGTTTATTAAAAGTAAAAAAAAACAACAAAACTTGGATTCATTTTCTACTGATGTCATAGAACATAGGTGTTTTCTCAACAACTACGTGCTTCGTAGTGGATCATCCTCGAGCGTCTAATAATTTGAAGGGAGATTACTTTTTCGAAAGTCGATTTTCATAACGATCAAAGTCAGGGGTGGATCTGGGTGAATTGAAGATCGTTGCCCAACACGAGTTTCACGACAAGAGGACAATACTGGCAAAAATAAAAATAAAAATTCTTGACTAGGCCTAATCAAGTTAAAAATCTGTTTCTCATGCCTTCCATGCTCTCTTTTTATAACCAATGAAAACTTAAAAAAAAAAGAAAAAGTGAATGTTTATGTCTGACATTTTACCCAACTTAATAAAATTGATAAATTTGTCCCTTGAGTGCAATATGGCGTTGCAATGCTTCAGCATTGAAAAGTCTTTTGGCACTCAATGGACGAAATACACCACCACCCATACTATTCTGTAGATTATGGGGCACAAAACCTGAAACAAACCAAGAACATGAAATTTTGACGGCAAAGAAATAATTACAAGAATAAAAATAAAATAAAATACCGCGCGCACACATGCAATTTTACAAAATGACCTGAGAAAAAGAAGATCTACTTTGTGGGGGCCATAGCTAAAAATGTTAATGTTTGGCCTCCAAAACACGCTCGTCCTAATGAGGGAATCACAAGCTAAATTTTTAATTTTTGGCCTCCAAAACACGCTCGTCCTTAAGAGGGAATCACAGGCTGTGTTTTTGAGGCAAAATTTAAAAAATAATACAATCTGGATGGCGTTTTGTGAATAGTGCTGCTCGGATATAGCTGTAACGTTAGATAGAGGATCCCAATGGGTGGCCCAATTTCGGGTCCGATAGATGCATCCCCTGGCTACGTCCAAAAATCGGCCTGTCTCCCTCACACAAACTCATGATTTGCTGACCTTTCCCAGCTTCTTGGTATATCGCAAGACTATTATTTACCACGTGATACATTAGGGAGAAGCTTTTCGTTGACTGAAAGAGAATTCTGATATCTTAATACCAGGGATCCTTCTGCCCTCTTTGGTAGAGGGTCCGGGGCCATGCAAATGGGAAAAGTCACGCCATGAAGGCTCCAGTTGGGAATTTGTTCGGGAGAACAAACACACAAAGAATAAGAAATGTTACCTTCGTATTGAACTGAGAACATTAATACAGAAGCTACTACATGTATGGTTCGTGTTGTAAGTTTAATAACAAACAGTCGCATGAAATAATAATGAGTCTCTATAATCTCTATTAACCCTTTACCCAACGAATCGCCCGCATCCGCCCGCGTAATATGCAAATTCAGCAGTTGAAAAAATATTATTTTTCAAAAAAATTCAACTAAACCATATCATGTGACCCCTCGTTGGAACGAGCTCATCGAGCTCGTTCCAACGAGGGGTCACATGATATGGTTTTGTTGAAATTTTTTGAAAAATTAAAAAAAATGATATTTAAAATTTTAAATTTTGATATCATCTGCGTTGTTTAAAGGGTTAAATAAATTGTTCTTATACTATTAACCCTTTGAACCGTATCGGCCGCTTTTCCGGCCAAGAACATGATAGTATTAGTATCGATATCACCAGATCTCGACAGGCCCGTGAACTGTTTACTAGACTTAGGGTTAGTAACCATAATTTAGAAATAGAAAACGGTAGACATAAACAACCCCCAACGTCACTAAATGATAGGAGATGCCATGTGTGCGATACCGGTGAAAAGGAGAGCGAAAAACATTTTGTTATGTATTGTGAGGCATATGTCGAAATTAGGGAAACGGGGTTCGAAGAAATTATAAAAGAAAACAAAGAACAATTAAATGATTCGGATAAATACTATTATATATTGAAAAACTGTGATAGTAAATCGATTAATATTATTTATAACATGATCTGGTCATTCTTCTGTAAGCGAGATCACCTTGTTAAAGAAAAAAGTCATTAGTACTTTATATTATACATCATGTTTACTAATTCTTCTTATTTGTTATGTTTGTATTGTGCAACTGCCATTGTTCTTGTTCTTGTTACTTAAAGTTCCGCCGTTGACTTTTCGGCGCACCACACATCTTTGTGCGTTGAGTCCGTTGAGAATTTACAGTCACTCCTCCGTTTGATTTTTCGGAGGACCCTGATTCATTCATTGCGGGGGTTCTTTATACAGGTAATGAACTATATACACTATTTACAAGGGGGGAATCAGGGAAATTTTGCCGAGCTGCAGCTCTTTTGCCACAGTAGGGTTCTTTAACGTGCATAGTAATTACTGCACACGGGACAGCCATTTACGTCCTCACCCGATAGGACGAGCATAGCACCATCCCCGAACATGGCACTATGGAGGAGCAGTGTGGTTTTGAATCCACGTCGGTATTGCATTATGGTGTAATGCTTTAAACTATTGATACGTCATAACGTCATTATATAGGATGGCTGTTCATTCAGTGTGTGGGGTAGACCAATCAATATTTTCAACGTGCAGCCTCAGGGCTGCACGTTGAAAATATTGATTGGTCTACCCTAAATAATGAATATGGACTCTTCTAATTGCTGCCATTGAACTGGCATGGAAGATACCACCAGAGTTCAGAGGGTTAAATAATGAAGATATCTGTGCATTTTGCTACACTTTGACAGTCTATATTCTGTGGCTTTGCAGTCGTGTTTTGGCAAGTCTTGGCTGCCTTTGGATGTAACTTGCAAATGTATCTAAAACCTCCCTGTTTAGGCACCTGTTTTGTTGTAGTAAGTGATGAAAATCAAAATTTGGCCTTCAAGTCTTGAAGACGAATTAAATTTTTATTTAAATGAGATCTGAGATTGGTAAATTTTGTGTGTGAATTGGTAAAATTCACGCCAAAATACCACAGGAAAAGGGCTCCATATTCGACCCCTGTAGAAACCAAAATAATCCCTGCATACCTTTCACAATTTTGCATACAATGGTGTAGACATTCAGTAAATTACCCAGTTCTAGATTCCTGATGACGTGCATTGGTCTCTTCTCGTAGTGTCCTATATATAATGCCAAGATCTTTTGCCAACTATGTGTCTTACTGAGAGAACAAAAGAGTCTTAAAAGTTGTTTATTATTGCAAGTATTTTCACTCGTATCCATAAAACCTTGGCTTTCAAAATGGCGTCTTCGGATAAAATACCCCTGTATTCGAAAATTAACAGTAAAGTCAGATGAAAGATTCTGTCCAGCAATTCTTAACTCATATTGTTTTGACTGAAAAACACCGAGTTCTTATAACCCACGATCGATTATTGCCCGAGTGTGGTCTCATTTCGAGTGTCTCCCATCGTTAATCACACGCACATATATATACGCAGTACAAGTGTGTTCCATTCCTACTTAACAGTGAAATCCCAAAAGCCCTCTTGTCCAGGCCAGGACCATGGTAGATCCCAATTCCACAAGCGAAAACGCCCTTCAGTGAAATTTAGAGTGGATTAATCATCAATATTTTCAACGTGTGGGCTGAAGCCTCACGTTGAAACTATTAATTGGTCTACAACCAGGGGTGGCGAAAGCTCGATAAAAGTGGAGGGGCACAAATTTATAATGCTACCACGGCTCGACCCATACAGTGTGAGAAAGGTTACAATGGTATGTCGGTAAATGTACCATGACTCGCTACAGTCTCTCGTGCAGATGAATATGCCGCTGTGTGGTCACTGTCCTGTCCGTTTCTTCTTCTTCAATTGTCTTCCAATCCGAAGGCTATAGCCTTCGGGTTGGAAGATAGTTGAAGTAGAAGAAACGGACCGCAGCGACCGAAAGTGGTATTCTTTAGGTCCCACAAAGTAGATCTTCTATTTCTCAGGCAATTTTTTTTTGTAAAATTGCATGTGGGCAGGCGCTTTTTCATTTTATTTTTTATTTTTGTAATTATTTCTTTGCCCTCAAAAGATTGTGTTCTTGGTTTGTTTTATGTTTTAGGTCTCATAATCTACAGAATAGCATGGGGTCGTGTTTCGACCCTTGGGTGCAAGAAGGCTTTGCAATGCTAAAAAATCGAACGTCTTGTTGCAATCAAGGGACAAATTTATCAATTTTATTAACTTGGGTAAAATATCAGACATAAGCCATGTAATCATTATTTTTTTAAGTTTGCCTTGGTTAGAAAAACAGAGCATGCGGCAGCTAAAAGGACCAGGCGCGGGGGGGGGGGGGGGGGGGGGGGGGCTAAGACACAGTTTTTAACTTTTTTAGGCCTTAGCTAAATATTGTTTGGATTTGTAAATAATGCTACAGGAATGCCTGTATATTGACACGTTTGCATGCGCCCATTTTAACTCATTGTGTTACTGCGAAACATATCTGTGGAAAAAAGTGGAGGGGCACGTGCCCCCTGGTTCCGCCGCCTCTGTCTACAACACCGACTCTGGAAAATACCATCAGTTTTAAGGGGTTAGTATTGATAATTTGAACTCTTGTGCCCTCGCGCCATTTTTCGGCACTGAATTCACTCCATTTTCAGTAATAACCAGCAATGTAAGTAGAGCAACTAAATGTTTTCACGTGTAACGTAAGCGGTCACGTCTCGTGATCGTCTTAGCACAGCAGGCATCCCTCAACTTCGCGAACGACATTTCGTTCGCCTCGTAAGTAATAACATAAAAAATAATGACGCTACAATTGGTGATCTTTGACGCCGTCGACAAAATGCTGTGGTGTGCCATAACTTTCGAAACCCTCGATGACTATTTCAGGCAATAAAATAAACACCAAATCTGAAAGGAGTATTAACTGGTAGAGTGGTGGAAGCCCATATTTGGGCTTTACTCAATACCCCAGGCTGTGATTATGACATCTACACTCTACTGATGGTGGTTTCATATTGACAGTGGTAAGATTCAAATTTTGTTGTTGACATCTTGCTCAGTTACATGTGATTGGATAGTGCCTCCTGGCACTATCCAATCAAATGTAACAGAGCAATATATAGTGAAAAGAAATCTGTAGCACTCTACCTGTTAATAATAATGTAATCCAATAACCCTTAGTGCTGTAGGATTAATCTATTACTGAACCTTCTTTCATATACAAAAAGGATTCGCCATTCTTCCGTAAATAGTAGTGTGTAATATCATACAATTTGGGTTGTCAAGGCTGAGAGACCTGACTTTAAAGAACATGCCAGTAGGCTGGATCATTTTTGTGCGCAATGAATTGACAGGACCCGTGCACAACAGGCGCGTAGCTAGGATTCTATAATAGGAGGTGCCCTAGTAATTTTTTTAGGAAGGGGGGGGGGGGGGCAAAAATGATACTATACTTGATAGGCCGTTGTGTGGGGTTTCGCCCCCCCCCCCCGAACCTTCCGGGCGTTACCTTCTTCTCCTGCTTCCCTGAAGGGCAGCGATCGGAGAGGGCAACGACCAGAGGGGGCAGCGACCGGGGGGGGGAATGACCGGAGAGTTCTCGTTAGAACTAGCCAGCCCCCAAACCCCCGTGGAAATTTTGCAAAATTTAGTGCTCTAAAAACGAATCTGTAGCGTGTATATCCCCTAAATTGTCGATCATTTTAGGGATCTATGTTGTGTGAAACTAGCATTGGACCAATTTTAGGGGGGGGGTCTCGCCCCCCCCCCCACACCCCCATAGCAACGCCACTGATGCACAAACACTCACCATTGCTCATAATGTATTTTTAGAGGAGACATACGTATATATTGTAGCAGCTGTCCGATGATTTCGCATTAATACTATTTGCATTGCACTAACATACTGGTGGCGGTATTCCAAAAAGGCGCGCTCTTTTTATACGAAGTCCACAACGATTACGAGGCTATTTCAGCGGTGTTGGCGAACCTCCTCTGCTCAAGCACCTCCACCCCTACTCACATACGCGAACTACAAATGTATTTGTCCTAAACAGGGCGTAACGTGAGGTCGACTTCATTCTGACCCGGAATAGCTCAGGAACTGTTTCGAGTTTCTCCCATTAAACTAATGAAATATCATTATGTGAAACACTGCTGGAAAGAGCTTTCAGAGATCATCCCTGAAAAATCCAGGGTGGCAATAAATCACTCACCTGGAACCTACTTAGGCGAGCAAATTGCTCTCCTGAAATCTTTTTCACTTTTTTGCTTCACAACGATCTTCTAAAGACTTAGTTAATACTGGGTTGGGTAATTTCTCCTTCGATTGCATTCAAGCCAATCAATTTTAAATAAATTAATAAAATGTTAATGAATGAACCTGTATTCATTTTTTACTATCCCCTCCACCCCAGTGTGGTCAGATCGATCAAGAAGTTCAGGGGGACTGGTACATGTAGTGGCCGACACACACATGTACCCAGCATATTCTGTACACACGTTCCATGGCCCGACACCGTCGAAAAGAGCTGAAAGTAGGTGAGCAAAAAAAGGCTTATGCCGGATTAAATTGCGTGAGCAGTTAAGGCAAGCTAAAAATCGCTTGCATCAGAATTCAATGACTGCAACAGTGTGCCTCATAAATAGAGACTCTCTAATAAGTCGCAATTTCATATGAAATTTATGTACCGAATTCACTAGAATTGACCCAGAGGGAGCGGAAGCTCGATAAAAGTGGATGGGTTATCAGCCTATCGTAGTTCGGCCCAGTGGGAGAGAAGTTACAATCGTATATCTGTAATTGTACAGTGATATACTATATATAGTCAGAACAATTTATTGTGAAATTAAGTATTGCTGCTAGCCAACAATCTGAGATTCTTGTTAAAAAGTCTGAAACATGAGGTCAACCGAACCAACCGTTAGCCAGGGCTTATATTTCGTCGAGAATCCGAGAATCGATTCACGTAAAGATTCGCGCAACAATATCAGCGAGAATCCGTGCAGATTCTCACAGTACCTCTGCTAGGATTCGCGTGAAAACAATTTAGTCAATTTAACCCTTTAGCTATCCTAGCAGAGGCAATTTAACCAATAAGGCAAACATGACCTGAAATATCGCGACACTTTGTCAATAAAATTGTACAAATATAGCTGTCATTGGAACCGGCTCATTGGGCCGGTTCCAATGACATCCATATTTGTAAGGTTTTATTGGTAAAATTATTTTTTCAAAATTATCAAACTGAGTTTATGTTTTAAAAATTATAAAGCTATATTGGGTAAAGGGTTAACATGTGTTATCAGTATACAACAGAAGTTCAACCATGGTGGCCTCAAGGGATCCTGGGACATTCATAGCAGGTATGGATTCTCGCAACCTTTTTTCGCGAGAATCCAATTGGATTCTCCCAAATTTTGATGAAATATAAGCTCTGCGTTAGCCATATCGAACTCACGTAATCCTGTTGGTTTAGTTGGTTAGTTGTGACCCGTGGATTCATTCCGAGGCCCCCGGTAAGGGGAAAAATGATATGTTCAGGTATCCCGATCTATCATACCTTTCATACCTGACCCTAATTTTTTACGAGCTCTCATCAGGGTTCTTGCCAAGATACAGCCCTGGCTATTGATATGTGGGGTTAAGCACCAATAAATAAATAAATCAGGGTTACACACGTATCAGTTCGTTGTCCATAACTTTTTCCAAAACTCATCCCAATTTTCCATACCTTTTCAGGGTCTGGGAAATCAATTTGTTTATTTATTGGTGTTTAAGTCACATACTTATGCACAATGGCTAATCGTGACCGTGACAGTTTTACGGGTGGAGGAAGCCGGAGTACCCGAAGAGAACCAACGAGCATCGACGAGCAACTGTCAGCTCCTCAACATTCCAACTCTGTTCAAGCTCAAGCAGGGTTACAGCGGTTGAAGATATGCAGTGGCGTAGATAAAGGTGGGGGGGGAAGAGGTCCCCCCCCCCCCCCACTAGAAGTTTTTGTCGGAAATTTTTGGGGACCATTTTTAGGCGAAATTATTATGCCTAATAACATTAAAATGCTGGCTTTGGGGATAAAAACATGCTATTTTGGGTAAATTTTAGGTAAAAAAGACCAATTTTCAGTACATTTGCAGTAAACAACAGATTCTTTCTGTTTGTTTGGGTTTTTGTTGTTGTTACACTGTCGGAAAATTTTCGGTCTATCGGAAAATTTTGGGCTTGCCCCTCCGCCAGCGAAAAGCTATCTACGCCACTGAAGATATGTCCACCATCAACGTGCAGTACGCCTTAGTACACGGCGTCATCGTGCCCCGATGTAGGCATCCGGGATAAAGTGCCTTGCCTAAGGACACAACGCGGGGTGTCCTGGAGGGGATCGAACTCGGGATCTTCAGCATGCATAGAAGTCAAACAGTCTACCACTGAGCCACCGCGCTCCCTGGGAAATCAATTTACTGTTTTCCATGACTTTCCATACCTTTCTATGGCATGTATGAACCCTGTATGAACCCTGTCTTATCAAAAAGGTATCGATATCTGAAGAAACTTACCGTAATTTACACACCTGATGCCAAATATAGGAAAATATACAGGAGATACGTTTTAACCCTTCACTTAAACCAGAGACGAGTTTCGACACTTGCTTTTATTTATTTATTTTATTAGGGTTTAACGACACTTTAACAGCCAAGGTCATATCGTGTCGGTGGCAGTTTTACGGATGTGGAGGAAGCCGGAGTATCCGGAGAGAACCACCGAGCGACGACGAGCAGCTGCCAGCTCCCCAACATCGTAATTCCCCACTGCAGCACAGGCAGTGTTAGATTGGTTGAAGACATGCGCACCATCGACGTGCTGTGCATCTTAGTACACGGCGTCAACGTGCCCCCATGTGGACAATCGGGGTTAAGCGCCTTGCCCAAGGATACTATGCGGGAGTCCGAATCGATCGCTCAGACGGTCACCCATCCAAGGATTAACCGGGCTCGACGTTGCTTAACTTCGGTGATCTGACGAGAACCGGTTACCGCAACGCCACCGCGCCCCCTCGACACTTGATAAAAAATTTCGTGAACAAGTATAAATTATAATTATTTGATTCAAAAACAATGCTTGTGACCCATCTTTGGAACGAGCTCGACGAGCTCGTTCCAATGAGGGTTCATAAGGTATCTTTTGAGACGAAAAATGAAAAAAAAATGGCAATTTTCCCCCAGATTTTGCCTTTATGTGGGTAAAGGCTAAAAAAAATAATCCCGCTCAGACGACCCTTTTAATGTAACCAAACCATTTGGGAGCGCGGTGGCACAGTGGGTATTGGACTTCAAATCTTGAAGTCCACGGTTCGAACCCCCCCCCCCCCCCTCCCACCAGGGGTAACTGCATTGTGTCCTTGGGCAAGACACTTAATCCCGATTGCCATAGTGGGGGCACAGTGGCGCTGAGTACTAAGCCGTACTGCACGTCGATGATGCACTGGTCTTCAACCAATGCTAACCCTGCTTGTGTGGAGTTAGTGTCTTGGGGAGTCTGACAGTTTCCGTTGCTTGGTGGTTCTCTCGGGGTACTCCGGCTTCCTCCACTCGTAAAACTCTCCGACACGAGGTGACCCTGGCTGTCGAAAGTGTCGTTAAATCACAATAAATAAATAATCAAACCATTTGAGCTCTGTCAAACAAGATGTAGTTGGTTAAATTCATAGTTAAACAAGACAAAAACAGATTGATTGGAGACAATTTTGTTGCACTACCAAAGTGCTAGGGGTTAAGCCAATTTGATCGGCCATTTTATCTAAACAGTAACTTGCAAATTTAACCGGTTTGGTAATTAAGGGGTTGTTACATAATTTCATATCACGGGCGTTATGGATCGACTGGCAGAACAATATTCAGCAGAACACACTCTTTCGAAAGACGACAACCAATTATTGTAATTTCTTCTCTTGGTGTTTAAGGAGGAGTGATGGAAATTTGTACAAAAAGTCAACTGCAAAAATAATGAAATATACCTTTTCACTGGATTTTACTCCACTTTTTGCATGAGGCTGTTGAACGGCATGTGTTTCAAGGTTGGCTTAGCTTTCGGCAAAAGAAATTACGACTGGTGAGTTGTCAGTGAGTTGGCCGACATATTTGTTTCTCAAATACCGCGCATGTCTTCTAGGCTTACAAAGATTTTTTCTTCAGACGCTGTTTCGAAATGTTATCCACCAGCGTTTCTGACATTCGTTTTCTTTGGATAGAAAATGATTTTTTGTTACCAATGGTTACAAAGACAGACAAATTTCCCTCCTGGTCGTCTGTAGAAGAACTTTGAAGCCAAATTGTGTTTATGTACATCCGTTACAAGGTTGAGTTCTTATAAATACATGTTGGAGCACAGCTTCAAACATTATCCGTTATCCAGTGGCGTAGCTATGGGGTAGCTATGGGGGGGGGGGGGGGGGGAGTTAAGGGGCTTCCCCCCCCCCCAAATTTCAGTCATGCCCTCCCCATTTTAACCCATATAGGGAACATCAGGCAAGAAATTTTAAAATCTAGCAATTTCCTTGATTCTGAGTCCGTTTGTGTCCATAATTTATATGTTTTAAAAGACATCAATAATTACGCCACATTGTGGCTTAATTATTGATGCCTTTCACAACTTATAAATTATAGACACAAACGGACTCAGAGTTGAGGAAATTGCGTCTTTTTTGTCTCGAGTTTCAAAATTTTTTTTTTTGGGGGGGGGGGGGAGACCCCCCTCGAACGAGAACTGACATCCTCTCTTGTGCTCGCCCCCATATTGCCGCTGCAGGGCTCGGGTGATGCAGCGAATCATATCCTGCATGCCCACCTTGATATTACTCTTGCCCCCCCCCCCCCTAACTTTGGTATGCTGGCTACGTGCCTGTGGAGAAGAGCTTCAAACATTGTCCTTTATCCAACAAAATGGATAAATCAGACCTGCGCTAAAATGAATTTACACCTTTCGCTGTTCAAAATTTGTATTCATTTTTTCTAAAAGTAGAAACAGCTACTGTCGGCCTTTCAATGGCACGATTCCGGATGAACTAGTTGAGCTCCCTCTTCCTAGGGTCCAGAACATAGGAATGACCAGAAAATAAAGTAGAGTTATTTTGGCTGTCGGTGACGTAGGAAGCATCTAGAACTTCGGGGGGGGGGGGGGGGGTGCGTCGGACATGGCGGATAACGAATTGGGTCTGTTCAATAGAGTTAACTGTATGCCGCGGCTGCTGCTTAGGTTAAGGTCGTACTGACAGAATGATCATCCGCGGAGCTGTAACACACGCCTTAGCAACCACGCCCACGTGTGCTGAAACCCGCTCAACACCACACCCCGCCTTTGTCTTCCACTTCCAAAATAAGTCTGGATTTCACTGTCAACTCACATGCACAAAATGTTGCGCTTAGAAAAATCAAACAGTTGATTTTTTTTTTCTTCATTTATTTGGTGTAGTTATAACACCGAGATCAGTCCACCAAGTTTAATTGGTTTCAAGGGCGTAGCCAGGCTGTAAATGAAGGTGCAAAACTTTTTTTCTCCACACACCATTTCACCTGTGTTGAGTGTGTGTTTCCCAACTCCCATGGGTGGAGGTTCGGGGTCTTCTTTAACATTTCCTGCAAACTGGAGTACAACTGAAACGGTTAAGGGGTTTTCTTGACAGATTAATCACATGGATTAACCTTAATAACCGGATTAATCACTTGCCCTAATAGATATCTGCATAATTGCCATACCGTTGATGATTTACAGCATGAACCCTTTACCCAACGTAACAAATAAAACCGACAAGGCCAATATAAACAAATTTCCATTCAAATTTTATTATGTTTTCAATTTTTGTCTCAAAAACATAGCTTATTCATGAATTACGAAAAAGTTTCATTTTTTGTCTCAAAACATAGCTTATGACCCCTCATTGGGACGAAGCCCGTATATCTTACTGCAGATACAATTCGTGTTGTCAAAGGAATGCTAATGTTGAGCTCATTGGCATGCAGTGGGGTTTGTACTCTGTATTTTCCTGGTGTGAATCCCCCCTTGGTTCTATCAGTAAAAGTCAGTCAAGTCAGATACCGAATACCAAACCGATACCGCGGTATACTTCCAGAAAAATACCGAAACTGATACGGAACTCATTCAACTCAAACTTCCAATTCGGCCCATGTCTACAGTTTCGGCACATGGAACGCGGCTGCACACTGTGCTAAGGCGTGTGTTTAACAGTGATCGGCGGACGCACCTTCAGTTTGTACGACCTTAACCCAAGCAACGCCCGTGTCATACTGTTAACTCTTCGGCTTCTGCGGTCGGATTTTCGGGTCAGGAGAACAGAAACAATCTTTTATCTATTAGATGTATGTAATTGCTCTTATTAACGTTTACCGCCACGCCCATTTTATCCATATATGGAGGGCCTCTATGTACGCCTGTATACGAGGAAGTTATTTATTTATTTATTGGTGTTTAAGGTCACATATTTCTGCACAATGGCTAACCATGACCGTGACAGTTTTACGGGTGGAGGAAGCCGGAGTACCCGGAGAGAACCACCGAGCAACGGCGAGCAACTGTCAGCTCCCCAACATACCAACTCCACACAATCAGGGTTAGCATTGGTTGAAGACAGGTGCACCATCGACGTGCAGTACGCCTTAGTACACAGCGTCACCGTGCCCCCACGTGGGCAATGGGAGTGAAGTGTCTTGCCCAAGGACACAACGCGATTGCCGCAGGTGGGATTCGAACCGAGGACCTCTCGGCTTGCAGCCTGCACCTCTACCAACTGAGCCACCGCGCCCCCATACGAGGAAGTTAAAGAAAATTTGTGACATACTTGAAACTCTATCATCTGATTAATTGTTGGAAAGGGCTCTCTGAAAATGTATCCCAGATATTAGGAGCAGTACTATTTAGACAATTATTTCTTTATGTCAGTCATTATTGAATGTTTCATTAAATCAGTCATGGCTGCTTTATAGCAGCCATGACTCGGTTTTATGAAAAATTCAAAAAATTACGTAGCAGGCTAAGAGTCCAGATGAAAAGTCCGACCCTTACTTGCGACTGTTATTTATTTCTCTCCGCTTATATCGGCTTTCAAAACACATAAAATATTCAAAAACAATTTGACCTGTCTGTTGGAAGTATACTTGAACTTTAGAAATAATCCAAAAATATTGAGCAATCTGTAGAAATTATGGCCAAAGAACTTAATCACAATTGCCCAGGCGCGCGGTTGCACAGTATATTTAAGACGTACAGATTGTGGATAATACACTCGCCTCCAACCAACACTAACCCTACGCGTGCTGTGTTAGGTTCTCTACCCTGTAGGGTCGTTTTGCGACGCAAGCTCGATAAAAATGGAGGGGCACAAATTTTCAAGGCTACCATGGTTCAGCCCATTTTGAGGAAAAGTTACAGTCGTATATCGGTAAATGTACCGTGGCACACTATAGTGTCTTGTTTAGATGAGCATGCCGCATTGTGGTCACTCTCCTGTCCATTTCTTCTGCTTCATTCATCTTCCAACCCGAAGGCTGGCCTTCGGGCTGGAAGATAATTGAATTAGAAAAAATGGTTGAAGTAGAAGAAACGGACTGCGGCGACAGAAGGTGGGATTCATTGGCAAAATGTTGTTTGGATTTGCACATAATATATTACAGGAATGCACGTTTGCACGCGCCCATTTTAACTCATTGTATAACCACGCAACATGTCTGTGGAAAAAAGTGATGGGGCAGGTGTCCCTGTGCCCCACCCCTCTGGTTCCGCCGCCTCTGAACTAGACTCTAGAGTTTTAAGGAAGTGCATGATTATTAGCAAGAGAGAATTGGTATCTTATATTCCAAACCTGACGAAATTGTCTGGACCGGAAAATTATTGGGGAAGTGTAGAGACCCCTATAACCCCATCCCTATAGCTGCATCCCTGAAGCTGACCAGATATATGGATATTACTCGGGTTTAACGACACTTTTGACAGCCAGGGTCACCTCGTGTCGGAGTGTTTTACGAGTGGAGGAAGCCGAAGTACTTGTAGAGAACCACTGAGCAATAGCGAGCAACTGTCAGGCTCCCCAAAATACTAACCCCACACAAGCAGGGTTAGCACTGGTTGAAGACAAGTGCACCATTTATGTGCAGTACGTCTTAGTACACAACGCCAACGTGGGCAATGGGGAGTGAAGTGTCTTGCCCAAGGACACAACGCGGCTGCCGCAGTTGGGATTCGTCAAGGCGAACGTATGTATACCTTGCTCGTGTAGTTGGAATATATTCAGTCAGTCGGGATTTGAGCCATCACATCCGGTGCAAATCTGGTTTACCCACCCCACCAATCGGTCACTTGTCAATAACCCAGGAGAGAGCTCCTCGTTAAAGTGCATGGTCACGACCAAGGATGCCGGAAGCACGGGGAAGTGGGAGCGGAAGGGGGGGGGGGGAGCTGCCCTTCCTGCCTTCGGACAACGGAAGCGAGAGGTGGCAGACCATGCCCTTCCCAGGTTCGTCATTCAGTTTTTTTCAATGATTTGCTACATTGACACTACAGTATATCTAAAATACACCCCAAATCCGTTCTGGGAGCTTTCAAATTCAATTGAGGGGGGGGGGGGCAGTTTGGGAGAAGGTGCCGCCTCCAAATGGGAGGGGGGCACCTCCTCTCAAACTCACCCATCTCGTATTCGAAACATGCATACTTCAGCATGTAATGGCGGGGCTACTAGTGCGAGTAAATGCCCTTTTCCCGTGGTCTGACCCCTCTGACCTTAAATGCTTCCGGTGCCCCTGGTTACGACGTTTGGTGTATAATTTCTATAAATCAGCCATGTTCAGCCTGTGCGACCGGTCGATAATGTATTAATTACATTAATTTCAATGCAATAAAGAACAGAAGTGGATTCAATTTTCTGTGTGCCATATGTCACGTCAGCACTCGGAAAAGATCGCGAGACAGACACCAAATAACCCTTTCGCTGGGGTTCAAACTTCGCAAAAAAGATTTTACAAGTTAAGGGTAAATTTTAAATATTTTGGGACGGCCTTTGTTCAAATCCTTGTTTCACGACACCAAGTCTTCACAACGGAGTGAACGACTCATATTTAACGGTCCCATTGTCAACGAAATTTGTGCCAGACGGAAATTATGAAGCGCCTGTACGTTTAGTGTTTGTCGTAAAGACAGTTAACGGGGGTATCCGATTTCGAAGGTTAAAGTAAATCTTAGTAAAGTGTTTTTTAATTGAAATTCAAACTCTTTAATTTACGTTTGTAAATTTTCAGAACTCAGTTTGATCCTTCCGCCATTTGCACCTTCGCATCATTCTCCCTTAACAAAGGATTGCATGTGAATGGCAAATTTGAGTCTTTATGTGCACAAACAGTTTATCAAATGGTTAATTAATTGGTTAAATTATCCAGTCATCTGTTCTTCAATTTTCTGCACATATTGTTGACATTAACTCCATGCATGCTGCTGGCAGATTTTTCTGCCCATGACAGGATTTCTCTTGCCACTGAAATAAGTATAATTTGGGCACATTTAATCAAATCCCCCCCCCCCCCCCCCCCCCACCCCCTGTAAATTTATCAGGTTTTTTCAATATTGTTCAGCTAAATTTAGATGGATTTTTCATCAAATTTAGTCATGGCTGCTTCAAAGCAGCAATAACTAGATTTGATGAAAAATATCTAGAAAATACTCAGCGGGTTAACCCTTTACCCAACGTAACGACCAAAACGGTCAGCGCTATTCACAAAAATCGCCAATTAATTTTCATTATTTTCACATTTTTTGTCTCAAAAACATAGGTTATTACCCCTCACTGGAACGATCTCGACGAGCTCGTTTGAATGAGGGGTCATAACCTATGTTTTTGAGACAAAAAATGAAAAAAAATTAGTTATTCAAGAATTTTGTTTGCAAGTGTCGTCTGCTTTTCAGGCTATATATAAAGAGTTAAGAGTTAACCTCGGAAAACCATGATGTTGAGTCTACGTCGGATTTGCAGCCGAAGGGTTGGCCGGCGCTTGTAGAATTCACAAGAGGTAGGTGCACTTAATGGGCCTAACTGTAACAGCGAAAATTTTTAATGTTAACCACCAGAAACCCCAGAAAAGTTATGCCACTGATGACATCTTTTTATGCTCTGTTATGTTGACAAAAATCAAACAATGTCTGTGGGTCAGCGTGGCAGTGTGGGTGGATTTGAAAATTATGGAATAGCATTTTCACACAATTTCAGGACTTACTGGTGTTTGCTCTGTCAAACAATATATAATAGATTAAATGTCTATATTGGATGCACTGAAGCCAAATAGGTCTATAAACAAAGGAAAACTGGGGAGAGTCAGGGTAATTTCTTGACAGGTTACAAGGTCTTTTATTCAATTAACAGGAGTTTACTCTATAACCTATATTCAACTAACAGGCCAAATTTGTCCTCCATGATTGGCAAATGATTTTGTGTTGGGAAATTATATTCAATTAACAGGGTTATTCAGGTATCCAATTAAGTGTGCTCCACTGTATTATTAACTGCAGCACGAATATTAGTTGGAATAGCTTAACAATTCTAATGGGGGTTCCCCAGTCGAAGCGAGCTAGTCGGGCTCAAAGGTTATTCTTAAAACCTGGATGTTTCTCGTGCAACAAAAGGGTAATAACAGCGCGAGCTCTTATCACCTGCATGTTTTAGAATGGCCGGCGTCATTGCTATGTTTCGGTATCTTTAGCCAATCAGAAGACACGTCCAACGCTGATAAAGGGACAATACCACACGACATGTCAGATTCGATGACATTGTAAGAAAGTGTACAAAACAGCGTTCATTGTGGTCCTTCAAAACATTGAAAGTCCTCAAATTTAAAAAAATGGGTGTTCACGGCCTTGAAAATACTCGAAATTTTTGGTTTAGCCTTCTGTATTCTTGTTTTTTTAAGAGTCTTTCAAAATTTTAATTGAACAAGCTTGGGAAGTACGAGAGAGTTTATTGGACAACATTGGACAGGTAAGTGTCGCCTGTCTGAATAAGCAGATGCCACTTGACTAAAAATGACTGGTCAGGCGACATGAGTTTTGTTCACTATTAGTCAAACATGAGCACGAATCCCCGCTAAATAACTTGGAAGGCGAGCAAACTAAACTTTTAGCCTCTAGTTCTTAACTGATATATAGAGGATATGGATGAGTGTTTTTCTCATATAATATTTATGAAACGAGTCTAAGAATTTTCCGTTTTGGCGAGCCTCTGGCGAGCCCAAATGGAAAATTCGGACGAGTTTCATAAATATTATACGAGAAAACCACTCATTCCATATTCTATTTATCATGTGACACACACACGCACAAATTAGCCACTTAGTATGACTTTTTCACTCATCACCTAACTTGAGTTGAAGACGGCACTTGGAAAAAACATCCTCGTATAACTAATTTTTTTTCATTTTTTGCTTCCAAAACATAGGTTATGACCCCTCGTTGGAACAAGCTCGTCGAGCTCGTTCCAATGAGGGGTCATAACCTATGTTTTGGAAGCAAAAAGGGAAAATATAACAAAAAAATGAATGGCGTTTTTCTTGTAGGTAAAAGATTAATACAATATAACCCACCCTAAATAGGACAGATAACGTAAATTCTCTCTAACTGACCAATGGAATTGACGGAAGGCTTTATTTATCACTGATTAATATGAAAACGAAATATCAAATGTTTTAAAGTGAACAAAACGGACGAGTCATATGATAAAAAGTATTATTACACGCCTGTTCTATGTAATCCCCATCTACAGCAACAGTAAACCATGCGGAAAATGAAAATCTATTCCGCACATATGTGCGGAACGGAAATCGTTGACGGACTATTTTTAAATTGAAGCGAAATTTCACTGGAATTTTCTACAAATCGTGCAACGTAATTACAATTTGAATCAATAGCGATAGCTGAAAATCATCCCCTGAGTACCAATGTGTTCTATTTGGCAGTAGGCACATAGAACACATTGGAACTCAGGGGACGAATAGTAACACGGGTCCCCCTCGCAAATTTGGTTGGCGATAAAATGTGTTTTTTTTGTTGATAGTTGTCAAATGAATTGCCGAGTGCCCTTCTGATAATTGTTTTGTTTTTATAGACGTGATGGCGTGTAATAAACACAGAACGACACACGCGTGTGAATGGGTTAATCGATATGGCACTTGAGTCATCGCGGAAGGATAAAACTCGACGCCTGTGGCCTCTAGTTTTATCCTTCCGCGCTGGCACTCGTGCCATATCGATTAACCCATTCATATGCGTGTGTCGTTCTGTGTATTTCGAAATCAGAAGTCTTTCCCAAAGAAATATTCAAACAGCCTGGAATAGTCTAAAAACTTGTCTGAAAGATCCTCAGCCCTTTGAACCCTAGAGGCCGCTTTTCTAGTCCGGGAACATGATACTTCATAATTAAATAGGATGGCTGCTAACTGAATGTATGGGTTGACCACTCAATATTTTTAACATGCAGCCTCAAGGTTGCACGTTGAAAATATTAATTCGTCTACCCCAAATAAATAATATGGACTCTTCCGATTGCTGCCATTGAAGTGACATGGAAGATACCACCAGGGCTCAAAGGATTAAAATGACTTGAGAGAAGCCTTGGAAATCTTTGAATTACTTTCATCCTTTAGGAAATGATTCCGTGTTACAGCTACAGCGGGGATGGGCGTGACAAGTGTAATGGGTGTTCTGAAGAGGGTCATAGACACCCCCCCCCCCCCCAACACACACTCCCAGGTCTAATTGTTGAAGATTCGGACGCGTGGGCCGCGGATAATCATACACGCCGAATCGCACAACTACCTGAAATGAAATGTACGTACTGTCGACGACAGAGGGAACCCTCCACAGGGGTGTGCAATTGTCACATATATCTCAGACTTTACATACAGCAATGCCTGGGGCGGATCCAGTCCACTCCATCACTAAAATCCTCATAATTTTCTAAAAAGTGCAGGAAAGTTTTTATTTATTTACTGGTATTTAACATAACTTTCAGCATTTATGGCTACATTATGGCAGCAGCACAAGAATAAAGTGAAGTTTAACCAATATCGTTTATATGCTACCTTTGTTAGACAACTTTCATCCTAGATATTCCGGGCCCAATTCTATCAGTACAGCATGACCTTGTTTATCGCCGAATGTGTGTGCGTGGAGGGAGGGGGTGGGGAGCACGTTGTGTTTTTGAGTGCGTGTGTGTGTGTGTGTGTGTGGTGTGGGGGGGGGGGGGGGGTCCTTATTAGCTGCGTAATCACATTATATAATCATGGAATTTAACCAAAATATTTGTAATCAAAATCCTTCCTTACGTTAGTAACTTCCGCAAAAAAAATATTTGGAGATACGCCAGAGTTTCTTGTAGAAGAATACCGTGTTAACCATGTTTTGTCCCCAAATACACTGATATACCAGGCTATTGGGTACCATTTAAAGCAATAAGGTTTCAGTCATTATGCCCCCTTAACCCTTTACCCAACGCAGACATCAAAATTTATAATTTTATATATTTTTATAATTATAAATTTTTCATAAAAATTCAACAAAACCATATAACGCGGCCCGTCATTGGAACGAGCTAGGCGAGCTCGTTCCAATGAGGGGTCAAATGAATTGGTTTTGTTGAATTATTTTTTAACTGCTGAATTATATATTACGCGGGCGGATGCGACCGTTTCGTTAGGTTACGGGTTAATGTCTGTAACTCCATTTGCAAAAAAAGAAGAAATAGTTGTGAATGACCCTTTGACTTTCTTATAAAATAATACCGTGGTGACCATGAATTGTCCGAAAATAAGCTGGTTGACAAGAGAACTGAGGGTCAGTACCGTGATATAAAGTGTTAAAGTGTGCACAGAGGGACCCCCCCCCCCCCCCCCCCGCTGTCGGTGGGTGGGGAGTATTGGCGGTCCGGATACTTTGACCATTTGGATTGGACACCAACGCCAATTTGCAGTGGTGTCAGGTCACGTTCTCCACAAGTAATATTCGTTTTTCACCCTTCATTTTAGTTGCCCGGCCACTCGGGTATGTTATTTATTTATTTATTGGTGTTTTAAGGTCACATACTTATGCACAATGGCTAATCGTGACCGTGACAGTTTTACGGGTGGAGGAAGCCGGAGTACCCGGAGAGCCGAGCAACGACGAGCAGCTGTCAGCTCTCCAACGTCGTAACTCTGAACTCTGCACCGCAGCACAGGCAGGGTTAGATTGGTTGAAGACATGCGCACCATCGACGTGCAGTAAGCCTCAGTACACAGCGTCATCGTGCCCCCATGTAGGCAATCGGGGTGAAGTGCACTCGGGTATGATAACATTCGAATCTATCATAATAATCGGGGGGGGGGGGGGGGGGGGCACGGTGGCGTTGCGGTATAACCGGTTCTCGTCAGAAGTTAAGCAATGACGAGCCCGGTTAGTCCTCGGATGGGTGACGTCTGGGCAACCGATTCGGACTCCCGCGTTGTATCCTTGGGCAAGACACTTAACCCCGATTGTCCACCTGGGGGCACGATGACGCCGTGTACTAAGGCGTACTGCACGTCAATGGTGCGCATGTCTTCAACCAATCTAACCCTGCCGGAGCTGCAGTGCGGAGTTACGATGTTTGGGAACTGGTAGCTGCTCGTCGTTGCTCCTGGTTCTCTCCGGGTACTCCGGCTTCCTCCATCCGTAAAACTGATTAGTCATTGTGCATAAGTATGTGACCTTAAACACCAATAAATAAATAAATCACGATAATCGGTGATGCTTTCATTTTTCTTCAAAAACATTTCTCAATATACGGCATTTCGCCAATAAATAATTGATGAAATACACTGCATCCCTGTGAGAAACCCCGGAAAGATGAGCAGTGTTTGTTTCTTGTAGCAAACAAGTTCTTCTGCTTTACTTGTAAAATGGAACTCGGAACCAACGCCTGGGTGGAAGTCCTCTGGAGTGGGCAGCATAGGAATAAACGATATAGCTAAACTTGACTTAATCCTTGTGTTGCGGACATGAGATAGCTAGGGTTTCTGAAAGTGATCTTAAACACCTAGAAGTACATAACAAACACACGCGCATTGCATTCCAATGCGTTTTTATCAGGAACGGCAAAAGGCCCAAACTTCTCAATGAACGTATGTCTGTGTCGGGGTCAGGGTGCACTAATGTCCAAGGCGCTATAGACCCACCAAGGGTTGGCCAGGGGCCAATACTATAAAACTTTTACAATTGTATTTTCTAGAATTGTATTTTCTCGTTATGTCTTGAAATGGGTTGAAATGAACCATTAGTATTTTCAAAGTTGTGGCAATTTGCCAGTTGGCAAATTGCCATATCTTTTAAAATGCTAATGATTCATTTTAGTCAGCTATATTAATAGGTAGAATATACAATTCTAGAAAATACAATTGTAAAAGTTTTATAGCATGGGCCCCATGCAGGTAGAAACAAAATTGAAAAATAGATCCACGTGAATGCCATTTCTTTGATCACCGGTTCTCGATGAGAGCGGACACTGCAAACAGTTACAGTCAAAATTACAGAGGAACTGGCTGTCAATCGCCATTATTTTTATAATTTTCACGGCAGTGACTGTGACCGCTGAAGTTGCAGAGAAGTGCTCATATTTATTTCTATGGGGGAGGGGGGGTGTGGGGGGGGGGGGTACTTGAGTTACGTATATGTGACGGTATTCGTGATGGTGTGTGTGTAGAGGGGTTGGACCGAGCCGAATGTGCACTATCGTGCGTGTTTGTATGCGCGTGTATTTGGGTCATGTGTGCTGGGTGTGTCATCATCATCAGTCCTGAGTGTTTGGGTTTGGGGGAACTCATGTGGTTGTGACATTGAATGCTTTCGTTAACTATATCCATGTTTTCGCTGTTGTTGTTGTTGTTTTTGTTATCATACGTGGGGCGGAGGCAGAATTTCTTTAAACGAATTCATTTAGTCCTAAAACAATTACAAATATGTTTCTCAGGCCCGCCCACGTGGTACTTTTGGCTGCCGTATGCTCTCTTTTTATAACCAATTTAAACTTTAAAAAAAATCAAAATTAAATGGTTTATGTTTGATATTTTACCAAAGTTAAAAAAAAATGATAAATTTGTCCCTTGAGTGGAAGAAGGCTTTGCAATGCTTTAGCATTGCAAAGCCTTCTTGCTCTCAGTGGATGAAATACACCCTAAAACATAAACCAAGAACGTGAACGTTTGATGGCAGAGAAATAATTACAGAAATAAAAAAACACAAAAAAAAAACCCCTCTCCTGCAAGTAATTTTACAAATAATGGCCGGAGAAACATAAGATATACTTTGTGTGGCCTTAACTATTCAATTTCTGCTTCTGGAAAAAGCCGTCGTCCCCGAATAAAGGTGAGGTTTTTTTAGAATACCTAGTTTTGAGGTAGACGAATTAATATCTTTAACCTACAGCGTGTAACAGCCGTACAGCTACAGGTTAAATATTTTAATTGTTCTCTGACAAACCAACAGCCTTCTCGTGTGATGAAGTGAAACAAAGTTTCAGCTCCTTCGTTTTGGCTAAATATTGTACAAAAAGGTCGGAATTGCCAAATGTAGCTAAATATGGCACTTTCACAGTAATATTTTACTGTAGAAGTACTCAACTGGACTGCCAGTACTTTTACCATATTTTTAACGGTAATATGTTTCAGAGTATTTTTCAGCCTAAATATTTCTTCAATGAAGAAAATTAACATTTCTTACCTGCAAAACATAGCTTATTACCCCTCACTGGAACGAGCTATTTCCAGTTCGTTCCAGTGTAGAGTCATAAGCTACATTTTAAGTCACAATTTCAAAAAATAATAAAATTTACTAGACATTTTTTTTTTGTGAACAGCGAAGGTATTTTTTGTGTTTAACCCTTTACCTAAGGTAACGGCCAAAACCGGCCAGCGCTATTCTCAAAAATCGCCAATTAATTTTCATTATTTTTTTCATTTTTTGTCTCAAAAACATAGGTTATGACCCCTCGTTGGAACGAGCGCGTCGAGCTCGTTCCAACGAGGGGTCATAACCTATGTTTTTGAGACAAAAAATGAAAAAATTTAATTATTCAAGAATTATTTTTGCAAGTGTCGTCTGCTTTTCAGGTTAGGTAAAGGGTTAAGGTAACATACTTAATGGCTAATCGTGACCGCATCATGGAGATAAAGTCAAATTCAGTCAATCGTTTATACCCATGTTACTCATTTTAGAGGACTACCACCCCAAGCATTTGTGAATGGGTCACATTTTACCAGTAAAACAGAGCTTGATCACCAGAGTAGAAAAGCACTGTTTCACTTCCCGTGGTTCCCACTGGCCCCGTGGGAACCACGGGAAGTGAAACAGTGCTTTTTTACTGAGATGTGGCACGGGGATGCGAAGGTCGGATATGGTTGTACCTTAGGTAATGGGACAAAAAGTGAGTATGGGGAGGGCGATGCGGAGACACTGCCCAATAGTACACTACACCATCGAAACGGGTAACAGTGTCCATTCTTGTCACGCCATACGTGCTGTTATACCAACAAACATACAAATACCCCTAGCCACTCTCTATTAGTGTATATATTATGGAAGGATCATGGACTAGTCACGGTTTTGTCAATTTTTCTACATCAACCATTTTTCGGTTTGGAAGATCGTTGGAGTAGTAGAAATAGATCGAACTGGCTGAACCCATCCCAAACCCTCCACCCTTGCTCCCTGTTCCGACACCTCTCGCTCTCATCTTGATATAAGCCTATGAGACAATGGTAATGGTGTTGACTAGGCTCAAATGAGGAGCCCCCTCCCCTACCAGTTCACAAATTAGAGGAAAAAATCTGTGTGGGGGTAGGGGAGTCTCCCTGTCTAGATATTTCACGTTTTTCACATGCAATCTTCCATTAACGGTAAAATGGTAATCAACTGTCAATTGAGGTAAGGAGATTATGCCTTTAGGCGTTCACTCTCTATAAAATAGTCTAGACTCCACAACCACCAATAGAAATAGATTCATAACCTATGTTTTTGAGACAAAAAATGAAAAAAAAATAGTTATTCAAGAATTGTTTTTGCAAGTGTCGTCTGCTTTTCATGTTAGGTAAAGGGTTAAAACTATTGTATTCTATTCTACCGTTCTCCCTATTTTTAAATACTGTGGGCCGACGAGGATGACTGACCTGCACACCACCTGAAGGTATGTATACATAACCAGTATATATATACGTGTGGAAAGATCAATTAATATTTCCCACTCTACATTTTTCTGACTACTGTAATTATTGTATCTTTATGCAGAATTATAAGAAAAAGAATTATCACCGCCGCCTGAAACAAAGGTTGAAATATTTATAATGGGGACACATATCAAAGAATTAAGAATTCATATGCTGTAATAGGGGGAGGTTGACGTAGGAGTCCAGCCCAAATGGTCGAAGGATTCGACACCACTACCCCCCCCCCCCCCCTCCCCATCAGACAGCCGGGGAGTTCTGCGTGCAACTAAATGAACTTATTGAAAATTAACAGCAATGTCTCCCAATACCCAGATTTATCTTACAATCAACATGTATTTTGTCTGTATTAACTCCGCAACTGTCGTGTATCCGACCCCCTGATACATATGTTTCTATCAGGGGGTCGTTCCTTTCGCGTGAGTTCCATTTTTTTTTCTTTTTGTTCATCCGTACGAATAAATAGTTCGTTATATATTCGTCTACATTCTTGACTTATCCCCAATATATTGTAAGATAAAATGATTATTACCATTATGTGGATGTACAAAATATGTATCCGAGTCTCGCACCAGGTTCTAAGGGTAGATCACGACTCGTCTTCGACTCGTCGTGATCTGCCCTTACATATTTTGTACATCCACATAATGGTAATAATCTCTATATATCAGGGAACTGCCCAGAGTATTTTGGGACAATAAATGGTAGGGTCCTGCGAATATTCAAGATCCGATTCGATATCGATACCAAATCAGTCTCAAGATTCGATTTCTTCGAATCTCTCGTACTAACTTCAGTCTGTTACATTTCCCACACAAATTGGATAAAACTGTCATCAGACAATTTATTCACGTAGGCTCAATTCATATTTAATTGAGTAAATGACAATGGTTAATTATTAGGTAAGTAGTGAATTTTGCCCAGAACATTTTGAATAGTTTTAGTTTTTGAAGGCTTAATTTGTTACTATTCACGTTCTTAAGAACGTGAATAGTAACAAATTAAGGCTTCAAAAACAGAAACTATGGATAACAGGCCTAGCTGTTTCAGCGACAGTGCTGCAGAGAATGTTTATTTATTGGTGTTTAAGATGTTCACTCAGTCTTGTAAAGGTCATCGCAGTGTACCGTAACTTCCGTTTGGTTCAATATGAAATAACTTGTCTATTTAGATTCGATTCTAGATTCGATATCAGAGACACGATTCGAGATTCGATTCGAAAAGAAAATGTGGAATTCGCAGATCCCAATAAATAAACAAATAAATAAATAAATAAATAAATAAATAAATAAATAAATAAATAAATAAATAAATAAATAAATAAATAAAATAAATAAATAAATAAATAATATTTTTATTTATTTATTTACACGAGGTAGAAAATGGAATCATTCCATCATTGTGCAACTACAAAGTTCGCTTAGTAAAGACAAACGCTACACTAGATGTCTTATAAATGGGCTTCAAAGCCTGGATCCATTCATTTTTTGTAGTGACCAGAGAAAAGTTTAGATTTTATTTTCTGATAGTTAGTTTTTTAAATGATTATATTTATTATTAATTAATGAGGTTAATCAACAAAAGTTCTCAAACACAAATTTCCATCAGTGGTTACTATTGATTTGAAGTAATAGAAAATATAGACTTTTTTTCTACTTAAGAATACAAACACCGTGGGCAGTGCAGCCCTTTGGTGGGAACCGAACAAACATATCGTACAAATGAGTTTTGCATGGCGGTATATTCATGAATAAAGAGAGATAATATAATGTGTCGATTTAGAGGTATGGGACAGAGTTATTAATGTAATTGCTCGTTGATCTAAAGGATGGGTGGTAAAATAAATCGGTGACTTAAATTTCTAACCACGTCTTAACCCTTTACCCACAATAACGGCAAAAACTGAACCAGCGCTATTCTCAAAAATCGCCAATTAATTTTCATTATATTTTCATTTTTTGTCTCAAAAACATAGGTTATGACCTCTCTTTGGAACGAGCTCGTCGAATTCGTTCCAATGAGGGGTCATAACCTATGTTTTTGAGACAAAAATTTAAAACAATTAGTTATTCAAAAATTTTGTTTGCAAGTGCCGCTGCTTTTCATGTTAGGTAAAGTGTTAAGAAAGTAGTTACAGAATATAAACTAAAGGACAGGATTTACTCGGATATCATCCGAGTGCACCAAAGTGCCATCTGCAATGCACGGTCATCGCAGAGGACACCCTGATGTACTCAAAGGGGAATATTTTAAAATTCAACTCCAGTCATAAAAGCTTTTTCTATTCATTTCAAAGGCAAACCCCAGTAAATATATTCAAAACTGTCCACACGGACGAGAATATTTTTCTCTCCACCTAAATGGAGGAATTATGCGTCCGTTGGGTGCATCAAGGCGCATGCAGACAACTAATTTCAAATTGCCCATCAAAGTTAACTTAGTGACAAGACAATTTAATTTGTACTTGCGCTAATTTTATTTATTTATTTATTTATTTATTTATTTATTTATTTATTTATTTATTTATTTATTTATTTATTTATTTATCAAATGTAAGGCCAAATCATTACCTTTACCTGGTAATAAACTGATTTTTTATGTTACTGGTAGAGTGCTAGAAGCCCATATTTGGGCTTTATTCTAAAAAGCGGGGTACCTAAAATTAAAGGCTTCATATTCTGTGGATGTTCTTCATATTATCTTCGAAGGTAAATTACTTCACCTCAATTGATTTCCTTGTTACAGTTTTCAGGATGTTGGCTATAGGCACTCTCCATAAATCGTAATAAGGCAAAGACGGATGAACAAATTTTGACGCTAAGAAATAATTTAGCACACGAATAGTTAATTACCCTCTGCATACTGAGGTCAAAAAAGCGAAATTTCAAACATGAAATTTTTTCCAGAATGCAACTTGGGATTTAACTAATTCTATCTTGTTTGACAGAACTCAATGAGCTCTGTCAAACACGATTTGAATTGTTTAAAGTCCCAGCTGTATCATGAGAAGAATTTTCAGCTTTAAATTTTCCTATTTTTGTGTCAGTGTACAGACATCAACTTATTAACAGGAACGTGGCGACAGGGGTGGGGGGTAGGGTGGGGCGGGGTTGGGGTGTGGGTGTCATCCCCCAATCCTGGCCAAAATTTCCTACAGTTGGAAATTCGGAGGGCAAGTCATGAGTAGTTGAAAATTCCATCTATCTGAATTTTAGAGCTTTTTTGGTGATGCTGATGTCTTCTTTACTTCCCAAAATCCCAACTCGGTTTCAAATCGGCAATTGGTGTTCGCAATATCGAGATTCATAAGTATGCATGATGTCAATCTGTACGAGATTTCTATAGTACGTTACTTATAATGATAAAAAAAAATCCTTGAAATGAACTTCAAGAAAATCGCATCCTGTAAAATTGTTATCCTGAGTTAATTCACTGTTACAAAATGATGAAACAACGGACATTTATCATTTCTGCATAAGATCTGATTTAATGTTAGGACAGTGTGAATTGCTCAAAGTTCTCAGCTTGAGCATTTGTTTAGAACATATTCAATTCCCAGAATTATACCAAATAATAATAACCTGATAATTCTATCATAAAGGCATTTCAGATACTAGAATCAATTTTATACCCCCTTTCATGGCTTCATCTTCAAATTTTTTATCGGTAGTGAAGTTCCAACTAGGGGGAGGGACCGGGTGGGGGTTACACCCTCCCGGTCCCTCCCCCTAGTTGGAAATTCATTAGCTTGCACCCCCCCCCCCCCCCAATCGGAAACCTCTAGCCACGTCCCTGTCCAAGCCACCCGAATAATTGTTGTTTTACTGAAAATAAACCCAATATTAAATCTATTAATACTTTGTGCCACCGTCTTGCAATACATTTTATTAATTTTATGGTGGAACTTTTTAGTCTGGACCTGCAGAAGTTTATGGGCTTCGCTGGACTGAAAATAACTCGCGAACGACTGTTTAGGTTTCGTCAATTGTAAAATACTCAAACGAACTACAGGTTACGACAATGTAACGGAATCTAACTTTTATTACATTACAAATCTCGCCTGTTTTGCCAGAAAGATCGCGCGTTAGTTGTTTATATTTCTTAAGACGGAAATCACGTTGAGGTTCCTCTCTACAGTTTCTCACCACTACACAGGGCTGCACGTTGAAAATATTGAGTGGTCTTCCCCACACATTCACTTACCACCTATCATACTTAATGAATTTATAAAGTATCATGTTCATGGACCGGAAAAGCGGCCTCTCGGATTCAAACGGCTAACCATAACTTTGAAACCATCCTTTGAAATATTATTTGAAATATATTATCCATTTGGAGGTTTCTATTTTTATTCAATAAAATCTTGAAAATTTATTTATTTATTGGTGTTTTTAAGGTCACATATTTCTGCACAATGGCTAACCATGACCGTGACAGTTTTACTGGTGGAGGAAGCCGGAGTACCCGGAGAGAACCACCGAGCAATGGCGAGCAACTATCAGCTACCCAACATACCAACTCCACACAAGTAGGGTTAGCATTGGTTGAAGACAGGTGCACTATCGACGTGCAGTACGTCTTAGTACACAACGTCACCGTGCCCCCACGTGGGCAATGGGGTGAAGTGTCTTGCCCAAGGACACAACGCGGTTGCCGCAGGTGGGATTCAAACCGAGGACCTCTCGGCTTGCAGCCTGCACCTCTGCCAACTGAGCCACCGCGCCGTCATCTTGAAAATCAATGTGGTCATATATGTATAGGTAATGTGTAGTGACCATAGGGGTTGTGTATCTTTTGTCGGAAAATGCCGTTCGGGTACCTATAATTGGTGAAAAAAGTTGGGGGGGGGGGGGGCACGTGCCCCTGTGTCCCCCCCCCCGGCTCCGCCGCCCCTGGTCCAACACGAGGTGACCCTGATTGTCGAAAGTGTTGTTAAACCCCAACTAGAAATTAAAATCATACCCCATGATATTATTGTCAAACCTTAAATTCCACCTTGCTGTTTACCTTTCTATTTGTTAAGAAATTCGGTAATCGTGTGGGGGCACGATGATGCCGTGTACTAAGGCGTACTGCCGTCGATGGTACGCATGTCTTTCAACCAATCTAACCCTGCCTGTGCTGCAGTGCGGAGTTACGATATTGGGGAGCTGGCAGCTGCTCGTCGTTGCTCGGTGGTTCTCTCCGGGTACTCCGGCTTCCTCCACCCGTAAAACTGTCACGGTCATGATTAGCCATTGTGCATAAATATGTGACCTTAAACATCAATAAATAATAAATAAATAAATTCGGTAATCATTTTTACCTGTCAGTATAATATTATGGGCTTTAAAAAAATGTTTCCGTTTTTGGTGTACTTAAATGACTTTAGTGACTATACAGCGAGTTGTAGAATAGACTGGAATACTTTATTGCACGATGGTTTGGCTACGAAAACATGCATACTGAATTTAACAAATGGTAATAAAAAAAAAAGGATTTCAGCCGTTTCAAAACGAGACTTTATAAGAAGGTTTGAAATATCCAATTAGCACTAAAACAGGTGAGTGTGAAACAAAATCAGCTTGAAAACATTTTTTTCCATACGCGTTTGTGTGAACATTTTTTCACGTTCATTTTATTTTTAAAGATACTCAAAATAGATCCATCAAAAAATGACAAGTCATTACGCGGTACAGCGATAATAAACCAATTGAGAGTATGCTCTACGTGTAGTTGGGAGTACAAGATTGATAAAAAGTGGAGGTTAAAATTTACTGATAAAAATGATCAGTCGTGGCTGAGAAACTATCAGAAAGTGTGTTATTGAAAGAGAAAGCAGGACATAATACTCACAGAGGAAACCACACCTATGTAAAACACAAAAATTTCAAGTCACAAATTTTTCCCATAATGCAACTAGGAATTTAACCAATTCAGTCTTGTTTGACAGAGCTCAGTGAGCTCTGTCAAACAAGACTGATTTGTTTAAATTCTTAGTTGCATTATGTGAAAAATGTTACAAAAATTTAAATTTTGATATTTCAATACGAATTGTTGAGAGGGTTAAATATACAAACCTTGTTTATAATTATTACATTGCATGGTATCTGTAAAAAGAGAGATGGTGCGTTACAGATAAGTTCTCAATCACAACGAAACGGGTTCGACATTTCCAGAGGTCCGACTATAAGGTCACATTAGTTATAAATAGAGGAATATGTTTATTTATATATGTATATGTAAAGAACTGAATATACGAAACCTTCTTATCAAGACATACCACAGGTCTTTCAATGGCATAAAAATGAATTTGATCATTGGTAAAAACAGAAATTGTCGAGTTTTTAATCCACCTGTTATTGAAGCCTTTTCCTATTAAAAATTATACAATACTTTCTTGACATTCAATTTTTTTTCCATGCCTTTATTTATTTATTTTCTAAATTTAATTTGAAACAACAGCTGAAGTTTGTTTGAATAAAAGTTTCCAATTTTTTCGCAGACATTGGTGGTGTGACATACATTTAACTAAAAATGGGAATAAAATCTAAAAAAAAGTGACAAAATAAATATTAGCCACAATGTCTGACTGAGAGAGCTGGTATTTGCAAGAGCACAATTTTGTTTCTGTTCAAAACAGGTTTCTTGCAATTTATTTGAGAGTACCTGTCAGCACAGCCCAGTACATTTCCAGAAAACAATTATATGAAAAACTTGCAGCATAAAGGTTTATTATTGACCAGCGATATTTAAAAGATAAATGCAAATTTCTATTGCTCATTCCGAGTTAATTACGCACTTTCACATTTGAAAACCATAAAAAATAGTATGAAAAATAAAATGGATCACCTGTAAAAAATATTAAAAAAATTATTTATTTTGGCCTTGACGCTTGGGCCTACTTAAGAATTGGAAGATTTTCATTATCACAGCCCTCTTTTGCCATCCGGATACAAGATAAGGGCCCACAAAGTAGATCTTCTATTTCTCAGGCCTTTTTTTTTATTTTATTTTTGTAATTTTTTCTTTGCCATCCAAAGTTCATGCTCCTGGTTTGTGTTTGGCCTCATAATCTACAGAATAGCATGGGTGGTGGTGTATTTCATCCCTTGGGTGTAAGAAGGCTTTGCAATGCTGAAGCATTGCAAAGCCTTTCTACACTCAAGGGACAAATTTCTCAATTTTATAACTTGGGAAAATGATCAGACAAAAACGTGAATGTTTACAAAAGGGATCATCGCTCTTATGATTACTTTTTATGTGTTATTTTTTCTTATTTAATACAGTGGAGCCCACTTAATTGGATATCTCTTAATTGTATATCCCTGTTAATTGAATATAATTTTCAAACACAAAACCATTTACCATACCTTCAGTACAAATTTGATCTGTTAATCGCATATGGGTTGTAGAGTAAACTCCTGTTAACTGTATATAAATTTTTATAATGTGTCGAAAAAATTACTGTGACACGCACCAAATTCCCCTTATTTATCAACCTTTTTGGCCTCACTACATCCAATACAGGCATTTATTCTATTATATCTTGTTTGACAGAGCTCTTTGAGCTCTGTCAAACAAGATATAATAGAATAAATGCTCAGTTTACCCCCAGAACACAGGAAACTGACCAAATCCCTGTTAATTGTATACTCCTGTTAATTGAATAATTTTCACTGGCAAAATGGATATTCAATTAAGAGGATTCTACTGTAATACTTAATTCCCAATTGCTGTTAAATATCCTGTTTTGTTGATGCAGTCTGCCTTGTTTTGGTGTGTTTGCTCACTAAATCTATTCTATTCTATTCTAAACCATTTAATTTTGTCAAGTTTGCATTGGTTATAAAAAGAAGGCATGCGGCAGCGAAAAGGACCATGCGAGAGGGACCGAGAAACAGATTTTTAACTTTTTTTTTTAGGCCTGAACGACAATTTATATTATTAATGGCACCTCCGTGCATTTCTAAATAGAGTTTTAAGTCCAACCTGCTGAAGATATTAACCCCATAACACTGATGTCAAAATAGCGAAATTTCAAACAGCAAGCTTTTCCCATAATGCAATTAGGAATTTAAACAATTCGATTTTATTTGACAGCGCTCAACAAGCTCTGCCAATCAAGACTGAATGGGGGGAAATTCCTCGTTGAATTATGGGGCAAATTTTCAGGTGGAAGGTTTGATATTTCGACATCGTGTTCAGAGGGTTAATATTCCCTCACTTATTGAATATGGATTCCAACGTTTGTAACTGAAAGGACTCAAAATTCAAAATTAACCCTGAACTAACAAAATGACTATATTTTATTTTATTTCCCAATATTTGCCTTTAAACCATGGCGTATAACCCCCTCAGTTGATTGCGCTAGGCCCAATGAGTGGCCACAAGCTATATTTTTTTTCCAGTTGTTTTTATTTTGGAGAGAGTTGGGGGGGGGGGGGGGGGGGGGTACACAACGAAAAAAATAACAATGCAAAGCCATTCTGGTCTAACATTACTATTTTCCCTCTGTTTGCACCAAAACATTAAATTATATTTTCTCTGTCTGATGTGTTTTAGAATTTTGATTTTGTTAAAATAAAACCCAACCATAGTGAATTCGTCATTCACTGAAACGACGTTGTGATAGATGGTTCCAACAACTGATCAAAATATATTTTTACTAAAAGAAAATGGTGAAAAAAAGAAAATATTAGGCCCCACAAAGTAAATCTTTTGTTTATCAGGCCATTTTTGTGCGAAATTGCATGTGGGTGGGTGGTTTTTTATTTTATTTTTTTTCTTTTTGTAATTATTTCTTTGCCAACAAAAGTTGATGTTCTTGGTTCGCCTTATGTTTTAGGCCTCATAATCTATTGAATAGCATGGGT
Organism: Pictodentalium vernedei; assembly: GCA_031216915.1. NCBI lineage: Eukaryota > Metazoa > Mollusca > Scaphopoda > Dentaliida > Dentaliidae > Pictodentalium > Pictodentalium vernedei. The sequence goes on along the minus strand of CM062288.1, from coordinate 207,622,623 downwards.
GGTGGTGTATTTCGTCCCTTGAGTGCAAGAAGGCTTTGCAATGCAAAAGCATTGCAAAGCCTTGTTGCACTCAAGGGACAAATTTATCAATTTATTAACTTCGGTAAAATATTAGACATAAACCATTTAATTTTTTTAAAAATTTGCATTGGTTATAAAAAGAGGGGGGGGGGGGGGGGAGAAACAGATTTTTTACTTTTTTTAGGCCTTATATATATGACATAACTTTATTCACCTTAGAAATGACAGTACACATTACATGAAGGATTTCGCCTATTTGTCGGAACATGTAACTGTACCCGTGACACATCGCCGATGTTCACAAAGCCCTGGAAATCCACCAATCCATGCACGAAATAGTCCAGTTATACTGAACAGAAGCTGTGCTATACTACAATAGACGACGAAGACGAAACATGTCAAACGTCCCGAGAGTCACCATGAACGGGTACTTAACCTCATACCCGGAATAACGTTTGCTTTAAAAGCATTATCTTTTATTCTTCAACAAAACCATGCAAATATGAATGTCAATTAATATATATCAGTGGGTTATTATACAGATCGCCGGATGTTTCTTGATGGTTTTTTTAAAGAAAACACAGTTCCTTTATATTCATTTACATTGTCACTTTATTGTGTCACCACCCACTCCCTAAACCAGTCAAATACCTGTTGACAAAAAACACCAGTGAAAAAGATGTAAGTGGAACAGTAGAAAAAACTTATTCCATATTTTCCTCCGTCAATTTTTCAAAATTATCTCACATTTCTTGAAAACTTTTATTGGTATTTTTAAGAAGAATGATGCCAGCTGTTGTATTATCAATAAACGAAAAATGAAAGTGAATGTCGAATGGAGTGTGTTCTTAATAATTTCGTTTTTATTTAATGCCGGGAGTTAAAAAAAAATTATATCTCATCATGCCAATTTTCCCCGATTTTCTGTTAACCCTTTACCCAACGTAACGGCCAAAACCGGCCAGCGCTATTCTCAAAAGTCGCCAATTAATTTTCATTATTTTTTCATTTTTTGTCTCAAAAACATAGGTTATGACCCCTCATTGGAACGAGCTCGTCGAGCTCGTTCCAACGAGGGGTCATAACCTATATTTTTGAGACCAAAAATGAAAAAAATTAGTTATTCAAGATTTTTTTTTTGCAGGTGTCGTCTGCTTTTCATGTTAGGTAAAGGGTTAATCGTTTTTAAAATATTATTTATATATTCATATATTATGTTTTCTTATTTACATCTCCATTAATCCGCTTATTAAGATTGTAAGTGGTTTTTCCCAGGCCCTGTCGACTAAAATTATGCGAAGTCTTAAACTAATGAAAAATTACTAAAAACTATAAGAAAAGAAAACGGATGTTGGCAGTAATTGCTTACAACATTACTCATTCCCTTACTTATTCATTATTGTTTCGGTTTTATTTTATTTTTGTTGTTTTGTATATCCTGAAATATTTTTAGAGATTGCCAACAATGGAACTAAAAATGTTAATTTATTAAAAAAATATTCGTTTGAAAAAATTCTGTATTTATTTTGTTGTAGTTATGTTTTCTTTCAGATGGCTTTCGCCAATTTATTTATTTATTTATTTATTTATTTATTTATTTATTTATTTATTTATTTATTTATAAGGCCTCAATAACGTAACTTTCAGACAGAAATTAGAGATGGAAAAATGAGATATGAGTGCCATGAAAACAAATTCACTAAAATTCTTTCTTAAGTGCAAACCATTTATGGAAATTTTGTTTTTTCAAAAATTTAAAGACTCGCAGTTAACCATCTTCTAACTGATCTCGAAATATAAAAAATTCAAACTACTAATTTTTCTTATAATGCAACTAGGAATTTAACCCTTTATCCAACGTAACGGCCAAAACCGGCCAGCGCTATTCTCAAAAATCGCCTATTAATTTTAATTATTTTTTCATTTTTTGTCTCAAAAACATAGGTTATGACCCCTCATTGGAACGAGCTCGCCGAGCTCGTTCCAATGAGGGGTCATAACCTATGTTTTTGAGACAAAAAATGAAAAAAAATAGTTATTCAAGAATTTTTTTTGCAAGTGTCGTCTGCTTGTCATGTTAGGTAAAGGGTTAACCAATGCAATCTTGTTTGACAGTTCATTGAGCTCTGTCCCACGAGACTGAATTGGTTCATTTCCTTGTTGCATTATGGGGACAATTTGCTATTTAAATTTGTGCTATTTTGATATCAGTATGTCGAGAATTAACTCTTTTGGCGCGACAGGCGACTAAAGTCGACAGACGGCAGACCGCGGAAAGGTACTGCAGTAGTCATTTTAGCCCACTGTGCTTTTAACCCTCGCCCAACGGAGACCATATCAAAATTTATTATTTTAAATATCATTTTTCAAATTTTTCAAAAAATTTCAACAAAACCATATCATGTGACCCCTCGTTGGAACGAACTCAACGAAATAAAATAATATTTTTTTAACCGCTGAAGTTGCATATTACGCGGGAGGATGCGGCCGATTCGTTGGGTAAAGGGTTGAACAAACATACGTATTCCAATGTTTCATGCACCATTTATGCCCTATCCATGAACAACGATTTCGTCCCTTGAAAGTATAAAGGTGCCCTTTAAATATATACAGGAAATCATTTGAAAAACTGTCAATGAGATCATTAGAACATCTAAAATAATAACACTTTTAATCTAACAACCTATACTTTTTGTCAAATTCCTGATGAATATTAGGCGCTAAGAAATCAGTTTCTCAGATTATTCCGCACCAAAAGAGTTAAACTGTTGATAGACTTTTATTTATGTAACCTTAGTTATCATACATGAGAATAGTCTGTAAGCAGCCTGAGTGTTCTCTCTTTGCCAGCAGATATTGTACACCATAAATTTCAGTATTTTATGCACAAATTCGCTAAAATCAGCAATTTTGCTGAAATGTACCATCTCTAATTTGAGAATAGCCGTATGTCTAAAGTTCCTAACACTAATTAACATTTTTTTTCTCATTTATGGACCAACGTGTGAATGGGGAAAGCAGACCGGGCTAAAAAACTGGCCATAAAATCATCAGTGCAGGAGCACCTGCCACGCCCTCTGAAGAACAATCTATGTATTTGTTTATTCGCGGTTTTATATTGTACAGTGTGTGTTTGTTATACTCGAGAGCCAGTTTATTTATTTATTTATTTATTTATTTATTTATTTATTTATTGACACACAAGTTCAATGACGATATAAAACCCTTAATTCTACTGTTCCAAGAATAGTTAAGAGTGAAAACAATTTTTTTTATTAAAAAAAAAATGTCAAGTGTTGTGGTTATTGGGTATAACAAATATATAATGATATTAAATTAAATAATAATCATTACGTTTATTATTATTATAATGTTTATACACGGAGAGAAAGCAGGCAATCACTCACCAGAATAACAAAATCAAAATTTGTTAAATATAAAATTTAAGAAGGCATTTTAACATAACCCTGAAATTATGTGCAGCCTGCGATTTGTTTATACTGTCTTCCACACGATTTTCTCAATTGATAAAAAACACTCACGGTTTTCTCCCTTTGATCAGAACTGGCAGTTTGAAAAAAAAAAAATTACACCGTTAAGACGTTTTGCTGCTGTATGTGTACTTGTCCTTGATGTTGATGTTTATTGAGGCTGTTGTCGTGAATAAGATAATTGCTGTTCTATTTACCGTACACCACAATACTCTCCAAAGACTAGTAGTTTTATTTACATCCCCAAAAGATGGTGATGCTGAAGCTTATAACCGCTATTCCACCTACCCACTTTCTACTACATTTGATGCTGATTTATAGAAATAAACTCCCCGGCATGAATGGGCGGATCCGGGGGGGGGGGGGGGGGGGGGGTTCATATTCACTCAACCTAGTTGATTTGGTTTCATTTTTAAACCAACTGATTTTAGAATGTACTTGGGCATATTTTAAAACAAATTGTACACAAGATTTTGAAAAAAACTCTTCTTCGTAATATTTCACCAAGCAAACGTCTGGTTCCCCCACTACCCTGAGCATAGAAGATATCTCTTTTCATATTGAACCGAACACATATTTGAGTTCCCGCAGTCACCCTAAATATGAACCCAGGGACTTCAGGGTTAATTTAAACAAACTTGAATCTCCCACCCACAAGAACCTGCCATAGAAGATACGAAAACATTCCGCCCACCAAGTACCGAGAAAAAAAAGATTTTAAAAATAATAAAAAACAAAACCCGAAGTACCACAGGACACCCGCATATAAACCATGAACTTCATTACAACAAACAAAAGGCCTAAAAAGGTTAAAAATCTGTCTCTCAAGCCCTCACGCATGGTCATTCTGGCTGCCGCATGCTCCCTTTTGATAACCAAAACAAACTTGACAAAATAAGAATTCACGGATCAAAATAAGTGGTATCGCATCGCATTTCGCTATGCAAAATTCAGGAAATGCTATGCAATCATTAAATATGCATAGCAAAATGCGATGTACATTAGCAAGTTCTTTATCATGGTGGACAATGGGCATTAGTCCTAACTAGTAACTACTTGTCTGGTAGACATAGGATGACTCAATGGCAAATCAGCAGTTCATGGACCACCAAGTAGAATACTTGGTGGTCCATGAACTGCCGATTTGCCTCCAAGTCCTCAAGTATCCACTCGAGTAAAAAAGTTAATTGGGGATAGATGTCCCCTCACCTGATGGCAGAGTACCAAATCAGTATGTCTGTATCGTATCTGTTTTTCTTCAAGTAGGCCTACCACTAATATACATGTAACTGAGTGCCAAATGTTTTCTGGGGAACAAAATCACTCATTATTGTACAGTACATGGAGAGTGTATTATCACTAAATCACCCAGAGAGTGGAAATTCCACCCAAGCAATAATTGCAAATTTGTTGCAATGTATAACAAACAGAAGCAAAGTTCCAGCCAATGGACCTCCGGGTTAAATCCAGAGGTCCATTGGCTGAAACATTGCTTGTGTTTTTTGTCCATATATACAGAATTTGAAAGTGATACTTTGGGTGATAACTCTGTGGGTGGTTTAGTCACAATCCACTCTCCACGTAGTGCATATTGAATTTGAAACTTAAAAATGCTACACAATTGTCAAAAAGTGCCATACATTTTTGAAAATGTATAGCATTTCGATAAGCAAATAAAAAAAAAAAGTATTTTGATTCCTGTAAGAATTAAATTGTTTATGTCTGATATTTTACACAAGTTAATAAAATTGATAAATTTGGCCCATTAGTGCAACAAGGCTTTGCAATGCTTTAGCATTGTAAAGCCTTCTTGCACACAAGGGACGAAATACACGACCACCCATGCAATTCTGTATACATTATGAGGCCAAAAACAAACCAAGAACAGGAACTTTTGATGGCAAAGAAATAATTACAAACATTAAAATTAAAATAAAAAGTGCCCGCCCGCTTGCAATTTTACAAATGAAAGTGTCAATGACACTGTAGCTCAACTTGTCAAGACAAAGACATGTACATGTATAGTATGTGACACAGCAATGACAAACATCTAGGTAATGACCTGATAACAAAGGTACATATAAAGTATTGTAACGGCCTGTCCATAAATACTGACCGTAGCCTGTAACAAATGTATAGGTAAAGTATTGTAAAGGTGGGTGACAGTCAGATGCTAAACTAGAAAAAAATCTTTGAGTCCCAGAGTGGGTCTGACTGAACCCCAAAATATTTGTTCTCATAGCACAGTGATAACAAAGGCACCCCAAAACACACACATTCCTGTCCCAAGGTGAAAACAAAGGTACCCAAGAAGTTTCGTGAAGATCAGTTCACAAATATGAGCTGTGTAGAAGTTGTGACAAAAACTGATTGGACCTAATTTCGGTACACAATGGCCACTGGCAGCCATCTTGAATTTTGGACCGCACCCAGAAACACTCGTTCTCATCCCAAGGTGATAACAAAGGTACCCAAGACGTTTCGTGAAGATCGGTTCATAAATACAGACTCTAGCCCGAGCCGTATTGACATGTGTACTTACTGTGTGTAAGTAGCACTGAAAAAATCAAAGTTCATCTAATTTGCATAATTTCTGCACGAGAAAAAAACCCGTATTATATGTGATGTATCCCATGGTACTAAACATTCACACAAAAAATTATTCAAATCAGCGCTTTCGTATGGAAGTTCTGTGCAAAAATCTGATTGCACCAAATTTTGTACAAAATGGCTGCCATCGGCCATCTTGAATTTCTGACCGGACCCCAAAACATTCGTTCTCGTCCCACGGTGATAACAAAGGTACCCAAGGAGTTTCGTAAAGATCGGTTCATAAATACGGTCTCTAGCCCGAGCCGTATTGGCATTTGCACTTACAGTGCTGAAAGTAACACCAAAAACATCAACGCTAGTCTAATTTGCATAATTTACGCACGAGAAAAAAACCTGTATTATATGTGATGTATCCCATGGTACTAAACATTCATACAAAAAATTATTCAAATCAGAGCTTTCATATGGAAGTTCTGTATAAAAAACATATTTCTGCATCGTCGGTACAAAATGGCGGTTGGCAGCCATCTTGAATTTCGGACCGCACCCAAAAACACTCGTTCTCGTCCCACGGTCATAACAAAGGTACCCAAGAAGTTTCGTAAAGATCGGTTCATAAATACGGCCTCTAGCCCGAGCCGTATCCAATTGTTGACGGACAGACGGACGACGGGCCATGGCATAAGCTCAAATTTGGCTTCGCCAAAGTTGAGCTAAAAATGGTCTGAGAAACAGAAGATCAACTTTGTGGGGCTTAATGGCGCGACTTTAAAATTCGGATTCCCTTAGCGATCGAAAATATGAACCTAATGACTTTATTTGGGCAAACTTGAATCCTAACTCCGCGAACGCTTCGTACTAACTATCAAAAACATTCTGTCCATTATGTTTTGATAAAGAGATTTTCGATGAAATATTCATCATATTCCACCAGTTGGAATTAAAGCACTTATAACGAGCTTAAACATAGACTTAAACAAATTTGGATCTTCCACCACAAAAGTGCTCCATACTAAATATTAAAACATCCCGTCCATTGATTCTTGAGGAGGGACGAAGGAAGCATTACGAGCTTGGGTAGTGGTGATGATGATGGTGGTGGTGGGGTGGTCACTGATATATATGTGTTCCTTAGCGACATGGAAGCAATCCAATACATAAAGCTGTGTTGGGAATTGCCGAACCACCACATTAAGGGAAATGGAATTTTTTGCTTCATATTGAACAAATTTCTCCAACGGGCCGAAACATTGGTGGAGAAATCTGTTCAAATCAAGTCCATGTTTAAGCTTGTCATATAAGAGCTTGAATTCCAACTAAGTGGAATATAATGAATATTTCTCCAAAAATCTATTTATCAAGATATGATGGATAGAATGCTTCTGATAGTACGAGGCCAGGGACGTGGTAACAGGACGACGGGGGGAGGGGGGGGGGGCGGGGGGGGGGGGGGGCTTCATAAGTATGCATGATGTCAATCGGTACGAGATTTCAAAAGTACGTTACTTATCGTAATAACAAAAAATCCTCGAAATGCACTTCAAGAAAATCACATCATGTAAAATCATTAGTCTGAGTTAATTCCATCATTCACAGTTACAAAATGATGAAACATCGAAAATTGATCATTCCTGCATAAGATCTGATTTAATGTTAAGAGAGTGTGAATTGCTCAAAGTTCTAAGCTTGATCATTTGTTTAGCACATATTCAATTCTCAGAATAATACCAAATAATAATAACCTGATAATTCTATCATAAATGTCACGTGTTGGCATTTCAGTTACTAGAATCAATTTTATGGCCCCTTTCAGGCCTTCATTTTCAAAATGTTTCTCGGTAGTGAATTTCCAACTAGAGGAGTGACCAGGGGTCCCCTCCCCGTCCCCCAGCTGGAAATTCACTACCCTACACCTCCCCCCAATCGGAAACCTCTAGCCACGTCCCTGTACGAGGCGTTCGCGGAGTTGAGATTCAGGTTTGTCCAAATAGTATAGTCATTAGGTTTATATTTGCGATGGGTATGGGAACACGAATTTTAAAGTGGTGCCATTATGAGGAAATTTCATTGGGAAAATTTGTTAACCCTTTACCTATCATGAAAAGCAGACGACACTTGCAAACAAAATTCTTGAATAACTAATTTTTAAAAATTTTTCTCTCAAAAACAGGTTATGACCCCTCTTCGGAACGAGCTCGACGAGCTCGTTCCAAAGAGGGGTCATAACCTATGTTTTTGAGACAAAAAATGAAAAAAATAATGAAAATTAATTGACGATTTTTGTGAATAGCTATGGCCTGTTTTGGCCGTTACGTTGAGTAAAGGGTTAAATATGGAGCCAAAAATATAATATTATCTCGACTTTAAAGAACGTTGAGGAGACAAATCGACATACGAGGGAATCTTCGGTCACAGCTTAAGAGTCAGGAGTCTGCGTACCTTCTTTCTGCTAAAGCACAGTTAGAGTGCAATGATCGAATGATGGGAACCCAAAGGAGAAATACAAGTTTCAGATAACCGCATTTGAGTTGTGATGGAGGTAACCGGTTCTCGTTATATCTCCGAAGTTGAGCAACGTCGAGCCCGGTTAGTCCTTGGATGGGTGACCGTCTGAGCGATCGATTCGGTCTCCCGCGTTGTGTCCTTTGGCAAGGCACTTAACCCCGATTGTCCACACTGAGGTACGATGACGCCGTGTACTGAGACGTACTGCACGTCGATGGTGCGCATGTCTTCAACCAATCTAGCCCTGCCTGTGCTGCAGAGCGGAGTTACGATGTTGGAGAGCTGGCAGCTGCTCGTCGTTGCTCGGTGGTTCTCTCCGCGTACTCCGACTTCCTCCACCCGTAAAACTGTCACCGACTCGATATGACCATGGCTGTTAAAGAGTCGTTAAAGCTTAATAAATAAATAAATAAATAAAAGTTGTGGTGGACAAGCCTAGAAATAAGCAGTCTGTCAGTTGCAGGTTCCCAGAGGGTGAATTTACTGATGCTATCTCATACTGTGGGCTAGAATCCCCCGATGTATTTTCTGGGTTCCTCGTTCTGTCTAGGCCTGAGACTTTGATTCCGACCGAGGTTAACAGACGGTAAATTTAGTGATGCTACCCTGCTGGGGAAAGTAGCATTACCAAATTCACCCAGTGGGGACCTCATGCTGCAGATAACAGTCTGCGTATTTCCAGGCTTGGTGATGGACCTGCCCCCATCCTGATTCTCTGGTTGTGGTATGTCTGTCCGTCTGTTTCCCTCTCGCTGTCTGTCTGTTTGTGTCCGTCTATCTGACCCTCTTTCTCTCTCTCCCTATGAAAGATTCTATACTGCCGCATGAATTTATTTAAAGCACATCTTCACTTGGTTGTTGATCATGAAAACCAAATTTCAAGGCAATAACTAACTTTGAAAATGTAAAAGTAGTTTGCTCTTAAGCATTTCTCACAGAGAATTTGTACCAATCATGTTGAACCCGGTACTCCAAGAATAGCTAATAAAGATGTAGAAATAGTTCCTGTGTTTCTGTAACGAAATTGGGATTCTAGGGCAATAACTCTGTAACGACTTAGCAAAGTTATGCCATGTACATCTACACTTGATGTTGATGACGTACAAAGTCTCAAACCAGTGTCTTAAAAATGTAAATTTAGTTCCCTCCCAGAGAACGCCCGACCGACCGTCCATCTGACTGACCGATATAATGACGCCAATAGCCCCTTCACCCATCCAAACAACTTTTGCTGGGGTGTGATTAAGGCTATAGCGAGAACATCTATCACCACGGAGTCTTTATTTGAACACAAGTGAATGCCCGTCTAAGCATGTTACAATTCAAATCAAATGAGTTTGTGAATTGAATCTGTTCTTAAGAAAAGAAATTTTAACCCTTTGAACCCTGGTGGTATCTTCCATGTCAGTTCAACAGCAGGGGGCGCGGTGGCGTCGCGGTAACCGGTTCTCGTCAGAGCAACGTCGAGCGCGGTTAGTAGTTGGATGGGTGACCATTTCAGCGGCTGATTCGCGCTCCCACGTTGTGTCCTTGGGCAAGACACTTAACCCCGATTGCCTACATGGGGTCACGATGACGCTGTGTACTAAGGCGTACTGCATGTCTTCAACCAATCTAATAACCCTGCCCGTGCCGCGGTGCAAAGTTCAGAGTTACGATGTTGGAGAGCTGACAGCTGCTTGTCGTTGCTCCGTGGTTCTCTCCGAGTACTCCGGCTTCCTCCATCCGTAAAACTGTCACCGACATGATATGACACTGGCTGTTAATGTGTCGTTGAACCCTAATAAACAAAAAATTAAAAAAGTTCAATGGCAGGAATTGGAAGAGTCCATATTCATTATTTAGGGTAGACCAATTAATATTTTCGGCGTGCTGCCATTGGGCTGCACGTTGAAAATATTAATTGTTCTACCTCATGCATTCATTCAACAGTAATCCTACTTAATGAAATTATGACGTATTGTGTTTCCGTGCCGGAAAAGCGGCCTCTCGGGTTCAAGGGGTTTATAACTGAAGTTATAGGGGTCATATTTGGGCTCATTACATTTGGGCTCTCATAATGAGCCCAAATATGAACTCAATAACTTTAGTTACAAAGAGGGAGTCTGGGACCGAACGCGCAACTCCACATGTGGAATGCTGAAGAGGGTAAGGAATCATGTATGTGCTTTACCGTTTATTTATAACTGTCCTGTCACCGGTCGTAATTTTTGGAAAAGTCAGATCCTGGACGGAAATATTTTGTATTTGTGGAATCAGACAATGTTAGTGCATAAACTTAGGGCTGCACGATATTCCAAACAGAATACCGGTATCGGTATTAAAAAAAACTATCGCGGTATACCGGTATATCGAAAAGTGCTCAGATATCTTAACATAAGCATCGCAATTAAGACTTGCGGCATCACAGTCGGAACGAATCAGCATGCCTTGATGGTGCGGTTCGAAAAACCTTTACCCAACGCAGACGATATCAAAATTTATTATTTAAAATATTAGTTTATCATTTTTTTCCAAAAATTTGTACAAAACAATATCATGTGCCCCCTCATTGGAACGAGCTCAGCGAGCTCGTTCCAATGAGGGGTCACATTCTATAGTTTTGTTGAAATTTAAAATAAATATTTTTTCAACTGTTGAATTGGTATATTGCGTGGGCACATGCGGACGATTTCTTGGGTAAAGCGATAATATTATTCATTCTGAGCTACAGTTAAAAAAAAACTCAAGACATCTTAAAAATTAAATTGTGCGTAAATAAATAATGACGACAAACCGACATTTTTGTAATTACACCGGTATTCAATCGATATTGGTTTGAATACCGGTATATATCGGTTTATCGTGGATTATACCGTGCAGGCCTACATAAACTGATCGAACTATCTTACTGGGAGGGAGCTGGTCTATAGGGCAAAGCGGCGAATATGTCGTGTTTCTTACTGTCACATTTTCTCCCACCGGAAAACTATGTTGAAACTAATGCCGTGTTGTATCTGATGCTTTATTAATTAATTTTTTGATAATCATTCTTATAATTAGTGTTTGGAATCTAATATTATTGCGTCTGTGGAAATATTGCCCACCCGTTGAAAGTGACCATTCCACGGCGGCCGTACTGTAATTATTTTATTCCTGACTAGCAGGTGAAAAATAAATTTTCAATAAGCGACCTGCACTAAAAAAAAATCCGTAGTAATATTTTTTTACTATACTGCCTATTCTGAAGAAATCTTTTCGTTTTAATACCAAATTAATGCAACGTAATTGCTTCGAAAGCGACACACGTTTCAGTTTAAAAGTCAAAAAACGGATGGGTAGCCAACGAAACGCTTTCAGCGTTGAGATTAGTCGTCCGCGAAACAAAATAGTCCCTTCAGCTTTTCACTAAAAGGCATACAAAAACGTTAAGGGATATTAAGTTAATACCACAAATAACAATAACTTTTCACCGCGAAATAGTAGATCATCTCTCACTTTCATATAGGCCTGAAACGGTTGGGTCATTTTCGTAACCGACTAACCGAGAGCTATAACCGGATAATATCCGGTTATCCGTGGCCATTCACCGAATATGGGATCAAAACTATAGGAATTGAAAAGCAGTATTCTCAAATTATTCTGTAGTGTGTATACAAACGAACGTTGTCGAGTTCTCGACAACGTTCGATTGTATGCACACTACGGAATAGTTTCAGCGATTACCAATTACTCACGGAAACTGCCGATCATTAACGAAGTCTTGAACGTCAAAGTCGATTATTTCTCAATATACACAATGCGGCTTCGATGTGTAATCTATCACAAAGGAGAAGCGGCAGATTTACTACGTTTTAAACGTGGAATGACGATCACTATCGATATTTCGGATAACCGGTTGACGGTTTTTCTAATCGGTTAGGCAGCTATCTGGTATCAAACCGATTATCCGGTTAACCATCTCAGTACTACTTTCATAACATTTTAGCGAATTTATTTCGTGTTCATTAATATTTTCACTGGGATTCGCCAGTTGTACCCAAGATTTCGCTCTACAGTTTCGCACTATTGCACGGGGGTAAAATTCTAAAAATAGGGCATATGTTGAAACTAATGTCATGTAAATTGGAGATATATTTTTAGTATGAGATATATGATTACTTTACACTAATTATTTGACAAGAGAATTTGATTTTTAGTATCAGATATATGATTACATTACACTAATTATTGGACAAGAGAATTTGAAGTTTTGGTCACAAAGTTGGATTCTGATGCATAGGGGTAAATTACCAGAGGAATTATGGGAAACAGTGGCTTCGAAAAATTGACTGTTTTTTTTAAATGTCTTTTGTACCCGGAGTTGTTACTAGACATTTAATTAAAAATGAGACGGAAACATATAAACATTTTTTTCACATTTTAGAAACTGGGGTTATATGCTGCAAGGTTAGGTAAGTGGGAAAAGTCTGATTCTGAAGCTGCTGGGTGGCTGAAAATGACTGGTATCGGCATTTTATCATGCAATTTTCCAGTTTGACAATAAATGATTTCACCCACATTCAGATTGTTTATTTTCTACTTAGTCAAATAGTGTTATATGTTTTTAGTAGATTTGGAAAATATGTGTTATGGGTTAGATAACTAAGTTAAAGAATATTTGCATTTGAAGAGAGTGTATGGCGTGTCATTGTTAGATATTCCTGGAAAATATCGAGCGGAACCCAAAATCCAAGCAGCGTTATCTCCCCTCGCTATACTCGATACATCGGATACACCGCCGCGAAAGGTTACAAGACTTTTTTTTTCTAAACTTAGATTTAGTGTATGTCCAGGAACGATAAAATGGGAAGTCTGAGAGTAAACATTACAAAGTGTGTAATACTTATGCCATCGAATTTGCCAGTGACTGTTTTGAAATGTTTCGTATGTTTGTATAGAATTATTACATACAGCAAATTTAACAACATAAAGAGGACGTTGAACAGCTAACAGTTTTTTTAGAGGGAGTGGTGGTTGAATGATATTTATTATCAAGAAGTCCATTTCTAGCAACGAATCCCCCTTCAAATTTCGAAGAAGAGCAAAACAAGAGGGCAACGCAAAGAGTGGGCCAATGCCCCCGATCCGCAAACAATTTTCTTAGTCGAAAGAGTGAAAAAGGGCCATAACTCTCGAAAAATGTGTGGAAGAAACTCACTCTACAAAGGTATCGTTCCCCATGATGCTCTATCACAACACCAAATATCGTTCAAATCGGAGTAACAGTGGCTGAGATACAAGAGAAAATGTTGGTACGGGCGGAGGTCTCTACCAGATACACCCCTTCGACTTTGTAAGTCGGGGGCATAACAAAATGTGGACCTCAAAATCTCTCTACCAGGATGCCAACGTTAAAAATTCTGTTGAAGTTTAAGTTTCAATTAAAATTTAATTGCAGGTCCACAGTTAGTCCAAACATGCCCTGAAAGACCGTATTTTAATTTTTTGGTTTGGTACCAAACCAAAAAATTAAAGTACGGTCTTTCAGGCCATGTTTGGACTACCCCACAGTCATCTTTCCCCTGATGAGTGAAATTGTTTCTTAAAAGTTCTTAAAAGTTACTTACTCAGTATAGTATGCGGAGGGTTGATTTTTATTGCAAAGCCCGCCGAGTGAAGTTACCAAAATTGTATTCGGTCAGATTTTGTGGATAAGTTTTGAAATCACATTCAAAGCTGATTCTAATGAATTTATGGGTTCAACACGGGTTAGCCATCAGAAACGTTGCATTTCTAACGGTGCTACACAAAATTTGAGCTTTCTTTCTGGGTGGTAAATTCCACCCCATGGGAGTGTCCAGTAATAATTTAGTCTGTATTTAAATACACTGGAAATACCAGAATAGTTACATTTGACCAAAAACAGAAGAAAACCTAACAACCCCCGCACCCACCGAAAAAAACGTTGACAGTTCTGCATCAGTATCATATCACAAGCAGGCCTATGTGTTTTTGTACATTATCTGGCAGGAGTAGTAAGGGATGTCAATATGTGGGCATGATTTAACACTGAAATTCCCTAGACATTTGTTCGCCAGAGAAAATTCACGATCGTGTGTACTATGGGGACCTGATTTAACACTGAAAATTCCCATAGGGTTTTGAATTTTTTGAAAAATTTGTGCCGTGTGTACTATGGGGACCTGATTTAACACTGAAAATTCCCATAGGGTTTTGAATTTTTTGAAAAATTTGTGCCGTGTGTACTATGGGGACCTGATTTAACAGTGAAAATTCCCATAGACAGTTTTTTCGCCAGAGTGCCATCGGCCGATGGCACTCTGGCGAAAAAACTGTCTATGGGAATTTTCACTGTTAAATCAGGTCCCCACAGTACGTATACACGATCGTGAATTTTTTCTGGCGAACAAATGTCTGTAGGAATTTCAGTGTTAAATCAGGTCCCCATGGTGTCATCCCTTACTACTGACATGAACTTGGCTACACCGTGATACAGAAGACATATGGACCTAGAAAAATTGCCTGGAAAATTCTTCTTTTACAAAAGAAAATTTCGAGTGACAACATCTAAATGCACCTACATGCAATCAGACATGCATCAAAGGCCAATTGGGGGCGCAGTGACTCAGTAGGTAGAGATGCAGGCTGCAAGCCGAGAGGCCCTCGGTTCGAATCCCACCTGCGGCAACCGCGTTGTGTCCTTAGGCAAGGCACTCCACCCCCCCCCCCCCCTTGCCCACGTGGGGGCACGGTGACGTTGTGTACTAAGGCGTAATGCACGTCGATGATGCACCTGTCTTCAACCAATGCTAACCCTGCTTGTGTGGAGTTAGTATGTTGGGGAGCTGACAGTTGCTCGTCGTTGCTCGGTGGTTCTCCCCGGGTACTCCGGCTTCCTCCACCCGTAAAACTGTCGAGGTCATGATTAGCCATTGTGCAGAAATATGTGACCTTTAACACCAATAAATAAATATACACGATCGTGAATTTTCTCTGGCGAACAAATGTCTGTAGGAATTTCAGTGTTAAATCAGGTCCCCATGGTGTCATCCCTTACTACTGACAGGAACTCGGCCACACAGTGATACAGAAGACATATGGACCGAGAAAAATTGCCTGGAAAATTCTTCTTTTACAAAAGAAAATTTCGAGTGACAACATCGAAATGCACCTACATCCAATGGCTGTTAACATTTCTTATTAATCTAATAATCTAAAGGGGAATGTAGTTCCAGGGAAACAAGTTGTAATGCAATGTAACTACGAGAAAATATCTTTTAATTTTTTTACCATGTTGACGATTTCAGATCTTGACAGAACAGATCACAAGCCTGTACAAAATATAAATTGTGTCACACAGAACAAGTGACACGCCACAGTAGTTCCGATATGTTTAAAATTCTCACTGCAGAATACTATAATTTATCTGACGATTTGGAATCACTGATCTGATGGGTTTTCCTCTAATGTTCTGTTGAAAAAAGCTTACACGGCCCTTTCATATTTCCAACAGTGTATAACATCAAAGTATTTCTTGACAATATCAAAAGACACCAATAAAGGTCATCATTATAAAATAGCTTGACAGCACCAAGGGGAGTTCATCTGAACTTTCTCGCTATGTCGTCCTCTGAGTTCCAATGTGTTTTACGTGCCAGTAGGCACATAGAACACATTGGAACTCAGGATAAGATGTGTCTGAGGCCTAACATCCAGGCAAAAGAAAGATCCTAATTCTTTTTAGGTTATTAATAAACAAACAAAACAACGGTTTGTCCACCCTGTGTAAGAGCTGGGCGGTTTGGATTTTTCAGATTCGGTTTTGGTTCGGTTTCAGGAAGAAACCTCGGTTTCGGTTCGGTGTTGTGTTTCTATGTGTTACGAACAGTTGTTCACATATCCCGATAAATTCTGTCTTCTGATTGGTCAGAATGCCAAGGGCAAATAGCCATTGCAAAGGGCGCACCCAACATCCAAGGTATATGGGAGCGTGCAACATCCAGGGTATAAGGACACGCGAAACATCATGGGTATTAGGTTTATATGAAAGCTTTTCGCTTTCGCTCGCCTCGATATAAAAATCGAACCCAAAAACCTGAAAATAGTCACAGATATCATCAGAATTCTGACAATTCGATCATATTTTGCTGTTATAAATTAAATAGTCGAATAATTAAATCAAACAACTTGAGAAAAATAAAAACAAATCTGTCAACAAAATAGCCCCCGATCTGTTTACGCGTTTCCAATAACGAGCCAAGGGATGTAACTCTATTTGTTGTCTTCTGCGTTTGTAAAAACAAAATAATTATTCACGAGTTTGGTTCAACTGATGGCGGAGCGTGAAAAACGCGTCCACAAATTTGTTACCACCATGTTTCTATTGTGTTTCAAACAGGACAAAAACGTTATCTCCGGCAACATGTATGGTATATGCAGATTTAATACCTGCATGTCTCATTTAAACACCTCGCCTGCGGATCGGTGTTTAAAAACCGACATCCAGGTATTAAATCTCCATATCATATCCCATACATGTTGGCGGAGATAATAGTAAATAACACTTCAGGCTCCCTAACTTGGAAAAAATCCGCAATGGTTTGTACGACACCACTAACCCACCCCCCCCCCCCCCCAAAAAAAAAAAATTTCCAAAACTTTGTAAATCATATCTAGCATCTCCATGAAAATAACCACATACATCTGCATATTCTACATCATACAGGCGCACATCAAACCTGTATGATCTACACCATTTGCAGTGCGTAGAAAAGTTGGTAGCCGATGTCACTGACTGATTTGACGCTCAACAGGTTAACATCTTCCGCTCTGACATATATCCTCCTTTAACCCTTTACTCAACGTAACGGTCAAAACCGGCTAGAGCTATTCTCAAAAATCGCCAATTAATTTTCATGATTTTTTTCATTATTTGTCTCCAAAACATAGGTTATGACCCCTCATTGGAACGAGCTCGTCGAGCTCGTTCCAATGAGGGGTCATAACCTATGTTTTGGAGACAAAAAATGAAAATAATCAGTTATTCAAGAATTTTTTTTGCAAGTGTCGTCTGCTTTTCATGTGAGGTAAAGGGATAAACACCAAAATTAACAGCAACGATACCTTGATTTTTTCACTTGAGAAGCGAGGAAATGAGCTCTCAGTAGTTCTTATTTCACAAATTTCCCCGGTATCCCCTCCCGCACTCTCCCCCGGGTTCGGCTACGTGCTGTCCCCTACAAGCTCCCGTTTACAATACCCCCCCCCCCCCCCCCAATATTATAAGCTTCCTACGCCCCTGCACAAAAGCCCTGTCTGTCAGTATCTCCAACCTAACTCCCCGTTGATCATTCTTCGGGGTCCTAAAGGATCAGTTGCTAAGCCTATACAGTCATAAAAAACATTAATTAGAGTAACAAACGAATAAAGTTCATCTAATCTATGTTGTGTTCGAGCAACAAACCCGCCCAGCCCTACTTTGTGTATGCCTGAAATAATACGTTAGAGAAACCAAAATTTCCCAAGAAATGAAGAAATGAAATCAAGGGTTAAAATTATTACAAAAAAAAAAAAATAATTCAGAATTCAAGTTTGTTCAAATCAAATCCCTGGAGTTATATGAAGTAACCCTACCACTTATTTTTCTTGACAATGTATGTTTATTCGCTTTTATTTTAATATTTATAATGTCAACCAGGATATTTCTGCAAAAATTTGTAAAAAATTATAACCAGGCACCAAAAATTACCACATACAGTACACGGAGAGTGGATTACCACTGAAACACTCATGGAGTAGATATACCACTCAGACAACAATTATCGATATCAGTGGTAACACATAGGAAGGGCAAGCGCTGTTGTTGCAAATGGACATATGGGTTAAATCTGGAGGTCCATAATCTGAAACACTGCATGTCATTCTTATGGTTTTTCAGAGACAAGAAGTTTTTGTTCTTGTGGAAACTCCACTCCACGTGAGTTCTTGTGGTAGTCACAATTTGCATGTTTGACAATATCCTTGTTCAGTTCACTTATTCTTGCAAGTAGTAGTGCTCGCACGTTTCACCCCCCATTTGGGGGACCCCGGTGGGGGACCCCGGAAGAGATGTCATGTCACGTGACGTAGTGGCGCCATGTTGTGTTGTCATGGTAACCCGCGTGAGCGGCCATCTTGTGACGTCATCTCCATAGTGATACGTGTTGTTAGTGCGCATGCGCAGCGCGTGTTGTTAGGGTGATACGTGTTTCCGCCGTCCATTTTGTATACTAGAGGCCGCCATCTTGGTTTCTATGGTAGCACGTGATTGCTATGTTACCTAAGGCCTATAATAGGACAGGGGTATGTTTTGAGGGTGTGTTCGATTGTAGAAGAGTAAATCTGATTACCACAAACAACCCGACAATCCCTCCAAATCACCAAAATCCACTCGAAATCACCGAAATTGACTTTATTTCCCCATTTTATCGGTTTAGCACGTAGTGCTATAGTACTAAGGGGTACAAGGAGGTATGTTCCTTTGTAGAAGAGTAATGTTCTGGCTTTGAATTCGCCCAGAATCCCTTTTTGGATCATTATCCCGTGACGTCTTTCCCAATAAGAATAGCACGTAGTGCTATAGGGCAAATTTACCCAGAATTCTCTGCTTCTATCTATATATGCAATAGTTTACGTCTATCTGGCCATGTTCCTTTGTTCTAGAGTATACTCCAGTAGCGTAGAAGAGCCTATTATTTGGAACAGTTTACCTTATTATTGCTATATTTAGCAATTTCTGGTCTATTCTTGTTAGTTCTGACCCTATTCCGTGTACTCTTGTTGTTTCATTTATCTAACTAACCAATCAGATTGCTTGATTTCCCATAATGCAGTTATTTCCGCTGTGTATAACAAAAGCCTATATCCAATGGCACCCCAATTTTAGCACCCCTTTTTGAAAAACATATGACCTTCGGCACCCCTTTTTGTCATATGTGCTTATGTGAAAAGGCACAATGTGACACAATATGCCCTATCACATAGGCACATGCTTTATGTGCCAATATGTGCTTATGTGAAAAGGCACAATGTGACACAATATGCCCTATCACATAGGCACATACGGGTATTTGAGGATACCTATGGCCTGGTATTGTATTATTCGAGGATACCTACTAGAGAATCCCTTTTTTGTCATATGTGCTTATGTGAAAAGGCACAATGTGACACAATATGCCCTATCACATAGGTACATGTTTTATGTGCTTATGTGAAAAGGCACAATGTGACACAATATGCCCTATCACATAGGCACATACGGGTATTTGAGGATACCTATAGCCTAGTATTGTATTATTTGAGGATACCTATCTAGGATACCTTCTGGAGAATCCCTTTTTGTCATATGTGCTTATGTGAAAAAGCACAATGTGACCTATCACATAAGCACATGCTTTATGTGCCGATATGTGCTTATGTGAAAAGGCACAATGTGACACAATGTGCCCTATCACATAGACACATACGACCAAAATGGGATTCCATAGCCACAGGCGTTTTCGAAAAAGGGATTCCACGAATGGGATTCCAAAAAAGGGATTCCACAAATGGGATTCCGTTTCCATCTTGTCGCCAAAGCTCCACCGCCACTACTGGTCTATGGTCTATCTGTCCTATCATTAGCTTCAACAACAGTCTTGTTCCACTGCGGCCTTGTACCAGTACTATTGGCTAAACTATCATCAATTACTTCCTAGCTATACCTTCGCTGAAGCTTTCAAAATGTTCCATCTGATTTCCCCTGTATACATATAAGGCATTCCGTAAGTGGCCCAGACCGTAAAAATTGGATTCCGTGTTTTTACGTCGACACTCAAGGGTATGGAAAAGGATTGGTAACACTCAATGACTACAGTTAAAAAATAGAGACAATCAGTCACTACAAAACAACGAAGGTACAGATCCAACAGAACCAAGATGTAAACATAACAAAGTGAAAGAATGTCAAACTAGTCGGATCGATCGAACTAGTTGGAAAGACTGAACAGAACAAACTGAACAAAGATCCAACACAACCAAGATCGAAGTGAACAGAACTGATTTATCAACAGATACAAGACACCTGTTCGAATGAAGTGAACTGACCATAACAAATTGAACAAAGTTCTGAACTACAACCCAATGTTAACTCCCTTAAATTGAACAAACCTGAATGAACCAACTGAACTGTTTGAATGAACTTTATGTAATTAAAACCCCTTTGAACTGTTTGAATGAACTATAACCCTAATGAATGTATATATAATTAACCCCTTGAACTGAATGAACTCTATTTTTTAACTATAGCCCAATGTTAACACCTTTTGAACTGTAATCCCAATGAAGGCATTATCACCAAGTGAACTGAATTCTTCCAATAGGGAATGGGAATACCCTCGAGTGTCGATGTAAAAACACGGAATCCAATTTTTACGGTCTGGGCCACTTACGGAATGCCTTATATGTATACAGGGGAAATCAGATGGAACATTTTGAAAGCTTCAGCGAAGGTATAGCTAGGAAGTAATTGATGATAGTTTAGCCAATAGTACTTGTACAAGGCCGCAGTGGAACAAGACTGTTGTTGAAGCTAATGATAGGACAGATAGACCATAGACCAGTAGTGGCGGTGGAGCTTTGGCGACAAGATGGAAACGGAATCCCATTTGTGGAATCCCTTTTTTGGAATCCCATTCGTGGAATCCCTTTTTCGAAAACGCCTGTGGCTATGGAATCCCATTTTGGTCGTAAGTGTCTATGTGATAGGGCACATTGTGTCACATTGTGCCTTTTCACATAAGCACATATCGGCACATAAAGCATGTGCTTATGTGATAGGTCACATTGTGTCACATTGTGCTTTTTCACATAAGCACATATGACAAAAAGGGATTCTCCAGAAGGTATCTTAGATAGGTATCCTCAAATAATACAATACTAGGCTATAGGTATCCTCAAATACCCGTATGTGCCTATGTGATAGGGCATATTGTGTCACATTGTGCCTTTTCACATAAGCACATAAAACATGTACCTATGTGATAGGGCATATTGTGTCACATTGTGCCTTTTCACATAAGCACATATGACAAAAAAGGGATTCTCTAGTAGGTATCCTCGAATAATACAATACCAGGCCATAGGTATCCTCAAATACCCGTATGTGCCTATTTGATAGGGCATATTGTGTCACATTGTGCCTTTTCACATAAGCACATATTGGCACATAAAGCATGTGCCTATGTGATAGGGCATATTGTGTCACATTGTGCCTTTTCACATAAGCACATATGACAAAAAGGGGTGCCGAAGGTCATATGTTTTTCAAAAAGGGGTGCTAAAATTGGGGTGCCATTGGATATAGGCTTTTGTTATACACAGCGGAAATAACTGCATTATGGGAAATCAAGCAATCTGATTGGTTAGTTAGATAAATGAAACAACAAGAGTACACGGAATAGGGTCAGAACTAACAAGAATAGACCAGAAATTGCTAAATATAGCAATAATAAGGTAAACTGTTCCAAATAATAGGCTCTTCTACGCTACTGGAGTATACTCTAGAACAAAGGAACATGGCCAGATAGACGTAAACTATTGCATATATAGATA
Source organism: Pictodentalium vernedei (assembly GCA_031216915.1). Lineage (NCBI taxonomy): Eukaryota > Metazoa > Mollusca > Scaphopoda > Dentaliida > Dentaliidae > Pictodentalium > Pictodentalium vernedei. Next base: position 207,600,442 of record CM062288.1, on the reverse strand, counting down.
GAAGCAGAGAATTCTGGGTAAATTTGCCCTATAGCACTACGTGCTATTCTTATTGGGAAAGACGTCACGGGATAATGATCCAAAAAGGGATTCTGGGCGAATTCAAAGCCAGAACATTACTCTTCTACAAAGGAACATACCCCCTTGTACCCCTTAGTACTATAGCACTACGTGCTAAACCGATAAAATGGGGAAATAAAGTCAATTTCGGTGATTTCGGGTGGATTTTGGTGATTTGGAGGGATTGTCGGGTTGTTTGTGGTAATCAGATTTACTCTTCTACAATCGAACACACCCTCAAAACATACCCCTGTCCTATTATAGGCCTTAGCTAACATAGCAATCACGTGCTACCACAGAAACCAAGATGGCGGCCTCTAGTATACAAAATGGACGGCGGAAACACGTATCACCCTAACAACACGCGCTGCGCATGCGCACTAACAACACGTATCACTATGGAGATGACGTCACAAGATGGCCGCTCACGCGGGTTACCATGACAACACAACATGGCGCCACTACGTCACGTGACATGACATCTCTTCCGGGGTCCCCCACCGGGGTCCCCCAAATGGGGGGTGAGACGTGCGAGCACTACTACTCTTGTACTCTACATAATGACCACTACATTCAGACTAAGAGTGGCGCCAGGGTGGGTGGGGGGGGGGGGGTTACACCACCCCGTCAGTGAGGGTTACCTCCACCGTCGGGGAAACAGCCTTCTTTGTGTGCTTGTCGGGAAAAATCCTAGCCCCCGCGTCGGGAACAACCCCCCCCCCCCCCCTGAAAATCCGGCGTAAACCATGATTCACATATATATGTATGCAAGTAAGTAGTCTGGCCATTGCAGGGTTTCCGCTATGCAGACACGGCATTCCATCAACGGCCCTATTCCCCTTGCTGACTTTTCCCTACCCAAAAGGTACTGGTAAGGCTCTCATCAAAGACACTCTTAAGGCTCGCATCAAAGGTAGAGAATTATAGGAAACAAGGAAGAGCAAAATATCAACCAGACTCAAATTGTTTTTACCAAGTTGCAATAACCTTGAGTATAGAACGACAGGATCTGGTGATAGGTTAGATGCATACGCACACGATTTGGGTTGGATTCCATTGGCCCATATTGGTAAGTTTTGTGTACACTCTAAGGACAGCCATTGTAACATGCACAAGGCATAGTTCCTCCACTCGGGCGTCTCAGATGTGCATTTCAGACAGACGAAATGTTGAGGCCGGTAATGGTGAACCCAAGGATCCGACGGGGCGACCATGGTCGGCATTGGTCGCCCCGTCGGATCCTTGGATTCCCCATTACCGGCCTCAACATCATGGGTGAAAAGTCTGGGCCGCTGCCATGCTTTCATGTTTAACATATTCAAATGAACTTATCTGGCATAAAGGCTAGAACAAATTCTTGGGACTGAATATCAGTCTATAATATCACAAGACTATCCAACTTTAGTGAGCTTTATCAACACCGAATTCTGGGCTTATTATCATTTGTTGGAAAGCTCCCTTTCAGAGAGTTTTCCATTAAATGATAAGAAGGCAAAAGTATTGTCATCTGTACATACAATTTGTATATATACGCACGCCCTCACTGTTCAGTACGGACCCTGAAACTTGAAGGAGCTAGTGAAAAAGTCCAGGAGGTGTTGTCACTGTTGTGCTGCCTTCGTTGAGCTGGCGTAATTCCCTCTGTACATGGAACACCACCGCAGAGTTTAGCTGATAATCAAAAAGCTGTTTTGGCAAGAATTAAAATTACTCGAGTTGGAAGCACATTCAACATATATATTTACATGCATGTAATGAATATTATTTAAACCACCAGTCTGTCCTTTGTCCTTGTCTCCATGTTTTGTGATCGATATTTTGTGTCTCTGATCTGTTTTGTCATTTATCTCCTGTTTGGTATAAGACAATAAAAGTATTGTATTGTATTGTATCGCATTGTATTATAAACGTAACTTTCTACAGACCCACCTCCTGAGTTTAACCCTTTACCTAACAAATTGCCCGCATCCGCCCGCGTAATATGCAAATTCAGCAGCTGAAAAAATATTATTTTTCGAAAAAATTCAACAAAACCATATCATGTGACCCCTCGTTGAAACGAGCTCGTCGAGCTCGTTCCAACGAGGGCTTCACATGACATGGTTTTGTTGACATTTTTTGAAAAATTAAAAAAAATTATATTTAAAATAATTAATTTTGATATCGTCTGCGTTGGGTAAAGGGTTCAGAAGAGAAAAGCTGAAGTTTACAAACATAAACTATTCTTCATCAACAAAATATTTCTATGCTTGGATGAATGAATCAATTCCTACCTTCTTTCAGGCGTATTTTCCCAATAAAGCAATGCGGTTGTGTGTTGGGGAGGGAGTGGCTTGTAACTACAACTTGTTCATACTTTTCAGTTCATTTTCAAAATGGAGCCTGTGTCGTAATATTTTAATACATAGAACTGCACAGAACCATATAGAACTACAGAGAACCATATAGAACTACAGGGAGCCACATAGAACAAAAAAGACACCATACAGAACTACATAGAAATACACAGAAAAACATGACACATATTTACATTTTGAAACTCACTGTGATCACAAACAAAAGAGAATTTCAACAGTGTCGCGATCCTAATGAAATTTTCTCTCAGCATTTCCCCCCACATCGCCGATGCGGAACTCTAGAATCTCACCTGCCGAAAAATGAAATACGAGAAAATTAGATTCTATATTTTCATTAGACCCTCACCCCCTCCCCACACAAAAAATTATAGACAAAAGCTCACTGCTTGGATTCGAGTACGATTTTTTGTCCTCGAGTGGGGCGCGCGGAGGATTATTTCACGAGGCGTTAGCCGAGTGAAATAATCAGCTCGGCCCACGAGAGGGTAAAATCGTACTCGAACCCGAGCAGTGAGCTTTTGTATTTATTTTATTTTTTTCTTATTTTTTTCCCCAAAACAATCCTTTATAATTGATTAAACTCAACCGATTTGTAAACAATAACAAAAAAAAAAAAACAGCCCGTCATCGCTGAGAGTGGAATGCAATGATGGGAGTGGAATACTATATTCGGCGAGTGGGAGTGGGAATACGAATTGTTTTGGGGGGAAGAAAAACGAAAGAAAATAAAATAAAAATTAATATTATATTGAAATAAAGAAGTATTAGTAATAAATAAACAAATAATTGAAGAAACAGAGAAATGAATAAAACTGATTGAAAAAGATATGAAGGAAAAAATAAAAAACAGACTGGGTTTTTTCCATCTTTCATTTTTCAGTTTTGACCATTAGGGGGTTTGTCCTGAGAGGTTTTTGACTGAAGTGGGTTTTGTCCTATAACCTATAAGTTCTATGTGGTATCTATGTAGTTCTATACAGTTACTCGGGGTATACATATGGATCTATATCGTTCTATGCATAATGCTTTTCTATGTTGTTCTATGTGGTCATTAGATTCACAAAAAATTCAAATACAAGCATACAGTATTTTTTCCACATCTCACTGATAAAAAACCCGGCCGAACATTACCACTGATCGAAAAACCCACCACATACCTTTCTTTCAACAAAAGTACGAGTTTAAAATACGCATGCAATGTCTCGACCAACTCCAAACTGACTGTAAAAAAATTACATGGGCTTTTGTGTAATTACAAATATATATCACTACGGTGTCTTTATTTCAGTTTCTTCGATTTCTCATTGATTCTGGCAGTAGTTTTGAAACTCTCGGGCAATTTAATCAGAGCAATTTAAAATGAGTTCAATGAAAACTGAAGAACTCATACCACATGATGGACAATATGTAAGAATCCCGCAGAATGAACTAACTTTATCAGTGTTGTATCTGATGTATATTGAGCGTGACACTGCTTGGAATTTCGATTGTACCTGCAGTGGGAAATGCTATTTGAAAATAACATAATAGAATCTTGTGTCGATCGAAATGAAAAATATTTCTTTATTTATTTAATATACAGCATAATATTGAAAAGATTTCCACACCTGCCTTGAGTGAGTGGTCAACCGGAAGCGAAAATCACGACCAGCATAAGCTTGTAGGTATACGATGCTGGTTAATCGATTAATCGTTTTCAACACTACGTGGCATTATCGTGATTCGATACTGCATTTTCAGTGCTGACCAAACAGTGAGCAGCTCGAGAAGTAATTGTTAATTTGCCAGGCCGTCTGTTTGCGTTTAGACGTTCAAAGATTACAGTTTTCTTCCTTGGACACGCCTTTCTCAATTGGCAGGAGGTGAGGGAAATCTAACCATTCAGTAAACTATATATTACCAACCGTTTGAGACTTTAATTATCCTGACGTTGAAACGTCACTGGGAATTCAGTTTCTTCAACGTTTTTCAAAATGTGACGCTAGACGTGGGAAAGTACAAATAACAAGATACTTTTTACATGAGTGATTTACTTGTTGAGGGCTAGATTATTTTTAGAGGTCTGAATTTGTTATTCAAATCTTGTTTTATTACAAATTATTGGAGAGTGCCCACAGGCACTCTCCAATAATTTGTAATAAAACAAATTTATATAAACAAAATATTATTCCTGTTTGACTGAATATGAAATATAAGCAAGGAAAGTGTTGGCTTTTGCTCTGGTATCCTCATTTTTTTGAAAGCCCTGATAGTGGCTTCTAGCACTCAACCAGTTAAGAAGTCTTGACAGCAGGATTATATTAGTATTTTAAGCTGCGATAACATTTGGCTCAACGGTTGTCTCTGAGCACTATTCCTGAGAAAATAGGAATTGAGGTTAAAACTTTAAAAAATCAAAAAATAATAAAACAAATGCCCACAAAGTATCAACACGCTGTTTGATTTCGCACGTCAAAAGACGTACAAACGTATCAAAGGGTTAACTCCTTGCATGCTTCTGTCGGTTATTCCTGTCCAGGACAGGAAATCTCTTGTCATTAAAATAAGCAAAATGTGGGCATGTTTAACCAAATTTTCCCCTGTAAACTGTATCGCCCTTCCCATGACACACCCCCTCTCTCTCTAGATACTAGTCCGACTATACCTAGGCTGTCTGTTAGCAGAAGATAATCCATCGACACATAGCCATCTTCAATACGATGTGCACTGTTATCTTTAGTTCCGCATAAATCAGCAAAATGCCCCATCATAGCCCCTTGAAAGTGATGCCATAACACTATAAATTACCCACGGTACGAATTTATTTAACGTCCTCGTCCTAATCCCTACACCACCCCTTTCAATCCTCTTAATCCCCATTCCTATTCCTACCCCCACCCTTCCTCCCCATAATCCCTGCTCTAAGTGACTCGACCACCTCGACCACCTGTATCCTTACCTCCACCACCTCCTGCACCATCTCCGCCACTTTTTTGTTCAATCTTAACATTTAGAAAAACTTTTTAGTAAAATAAACAAATAATAGGATATTGTTATAACGAGAGAAATATGCGAAAATTGGGATTTAGTCACTCAAAATAAGCAAAACTTAGGTATTTGACCCCCACCCCCAAAAGGGGTCAGGTGACTAAGGTATACTACTTTCCTGGAAGAGAGGACTACTCATGTTGGTAAACATACCCTCCGGATAACATAGCGCCCACTTCTCCTCCCATTATGGTTAAATTGGAGAGAAATCTCGCGAGATTCTGATCCGGTTCAAAAAATTCTCCAAAATTGGTTATTTTCCTTACCTCACACCCTTGAAACACGTGCGCGCGTATCACCATGGTGATGACGTCAGGAGATGGAGGGCTACTAGGGCTACTTGAATGTATTTCACGTGGCCAGGTCCACTCAAAATAAGTCCTTCGGGCGGGGTTTTGCACTGAGGTCCACCTAACCGGGCAAGAAAGCCATCTCATATACTACATACGTGTTTAAGATTGTAACCGACAGCTACGCGACTTCAAGTTGGAGTTCATCTGAAATAGCGGCGACCGGGCTGAGGATATAACATATATAGGTTATAACATCTGTTAATTTGTCTAATATGATGCGTTGAAAAAAACTGTAATAATATGGGTTGATTTTTATAACATTATGCGTTAGAATAAGTTATAACATTATGCGGAGTTTATAATATTATCGTTTGTTTACAACATTTTTGTAACATTTTGCGTTGGTGTAACATTATGAGGAGTTGTTATATTATCAGTTGCAACATTGCTCACTTTTAACCCTTTGCCCAACGCAGACGATATCAAAATTTATTATTTTAAATATCATTTTTTAATTTTTGTTTTTAAAATTAAAAAAAAAAAAAACAGATCATGTTACCCCTCATTGGAACGAGCTCCACGAGCTCGTTCCAACGAGGGGTTACATGATATGGTTTTGTTGAAATTTTTTGAAAAATATTTTTTCAACCGTTCAATTTGCATATTACGCGGGCGGATGCGGGCGGATGCGGGCGATTTGTTGGGTAAAGGGTTAAAAGTTAAAAACCCTTTGAACTCTGGTGGTATTTTCCATGCACACACACACCGAAAGGGATCTGCACTTGGGGATGCGACGTGCATCCCATAAGTGGATAGATGTCTGTGTTGTTTTGCTCGTACTCCTACTGCTCGTAAAGGACTGGTGGCTGCTTTTGATTTCTATTTCCTTTGTTTCCTCCGTTTCTTCTTTGGAGGTGGAGGTGGCGACCTCTTTACTAGAAGCGGAGGAGACGATGCAGGCTCTGGTGTTGTCCTGCTTTGAGCTAGAGCAGTTGCGAAGGCGACGTTGGAACGTAGCGTCGCCGCTGCCTTCCTGAGTTCTGCTAGCTGGTTTTCCATGACATTTAGGTCGTTTCTGCGCTCTTTTCGAAATTCGCCTGGGAGAGTGGCTTGTTCACGATCCTGCTCCTGATCGGGAGGGAGGGGAGAGATTGGAGTAAGAGATTTCGGAGATCCAGTTTCCATTTCCGCCTCCGCCTCACTGCTGTCATCGCCATCCTCCAGGTTGCCCCTCAGAGGAGAGGCAGATGGGGTGTGGATGGGAGTCACAGGAGTTGGAGGTGTGGAAATGATAGTGGCCTCCTCTGTCTTCTCTTCCTTCTTCCTTTTCAGGAACTCTTCCAGCCGCCGAGCATCACGGCTCCTGGTTTATGGGCTCTTCTTCTTCTTGGTCTTCCTTTCATTCTTTTCAGGGCCTGATCCATGCTTTTTCGGGTGAGGACCAGTGTGAGAGGGGTTCCTCTCACAAAAAGTGCTGCCCCTCCCCGAAGAAGGTGTGGTGGTGCTTTCCTCTCCATTAACTCCAGCGTCAGATGAACGCTCTTGCCTCTCATCTGGAGAGGCCAGTTGAGAGGGCAAGAGACGCCCAGAGCTGACAAAGCTTTCTGTAGCTTAATTGGGATATCCAAACTTGCCATGGTGATTTGCTCAGATGGTGTTCACACTCTGAAGAAAAGAGATGCGAGGAATCGAATGAATACGTATTTTCCATGCCAGTTCAATGGCAGCAATTGGAAGAGTCCATATTCATTATTTGGGGTGGACCAATCAATCGGGGCTGCACGTTGAAAATATTGATTGGTCCACCCCACTAATTTACATGACGTATCATGTTCCTGATCGGAAAAGCGGCTGCTCTGTTCAGAGGGTTAACACCTCTCCTTTTCCCAAAGTATTTGGATTTTCAGACAGTCTATCGGCCAAGCGGTAACATTATAATAACCGAAAAATAGCATCGCGAAGATAGGCATTAAACGGCAATAAAACTATTTCTGGTGTTTCTGATACTTTGTTACATAATCTGAGCTGTTGTTCGGGTGGAAACTCCACTCCGTGGGTCTTTTAGTGGCACTGCACTCTACAGATCCAGTAGATGACTGCTATATTACGACCAGTGCCTAGTCGAACCACATGGAGATGCGTGCGAAAAGAAGGTACTGTAGTCAATAACTCTAGAGGCGCTTTCTTCGTGTTATCTCTGAGAGAGAGAGAGAGAGAGAGAGAGAGAGAGAGAGAGAGAGAGAGAGAGAGAGAGAGAGAGAGATTCGTAGTAATATATATGCTATTGTGTAATCATTACTTACCTTGTGTGCGTTAATCCAATTTTGTGATATAATCAGTCACAATAGTTCTGTTATTTACCACCCCTCCAAATATTTTGGATAACGGCAGTCAAGTGAAATTATAACAAACCCAGAGATTTCTTCTTGTGCTGAATGTTTTTTTTTACAACTGGGCTATAGTTAATCCAACTGAAAACACAAAGTGTCTGATAATTTCTGATCCCAAAAATCCCGCGCCCTTGTGAGATAAAATCCTGAGCTTCATTTATATAATCATCTGTAGATATACTGATACTGGTTTGTGGTGTCAAAGGTCACGACTGTAGATAATCCTAGATTTTTATTCCAGTTATGTTCTCATAAAGCTTAGATGATGTGAATCTGTTACTTTTATTTTCTGTAAAACAAAGCATTTTTGGGCTATAAATATTAGCGACAATGGATTCTGTAGTAATGTCTTCCTTGATGTTCTGCCAATACTGAATGTCTTCCCTCCACATCGTGGGCGTTTATATCTATCCAATCTTCCACTATCTCCAAAGAAAATATGTCTTTCGAAAAAGAAAAACACATGCACCAAGCCAAAATATGTTGTACGCACTACAAGCTAAAATCAGTTGGGGTGAACATCAATTCGTATCAACTGGGTTGAGTAAATATGAATCCAGTTGGGTTCATATTCATTCAACGCAGATGATTTGGGTTGATGTTTGGGGTTGAGGGTTCGGATTTAAAATTTTCCGGATCCGAATCTGTATGCCAGTTCTGGATCCGAAAAAAAAGTCGAAAAACATCTAGATTTGACCCATCTTTTGGTTTTTAGTTGCATTTTATGGATTTTCTCTGGTTCATGATAAAAATCTGATTCAACACTATAGTTTTGTTTATATTTTAAACTGGATATTTACGCCATGTGGGGGCACGGTGACGCTGTGTACTAAGGCGTATGGTGTACTTGTGTTCAACAATGCTATAAAGTTGCTTCCGTGGAGTTAGTATGTTGGGGAGCCTGACAGTTGCTCACCGTTGCTCTGTGGTTCTCTCCGGTACTCTGGCTACCTCCACCCGTAAAACTGTCCGACACGAGATGACCCTGGCTGTCGAAAGTGTCGTTAAACCCTAATAAATAAATAAATAAATAAATAAATAAATAAATAAATAAATAAATAAATAAATAAATAAATAAATAAATAAATCTTTTCGTATAACAAGTTAAAAAATAACTCACTGCTATTACAACTACACTAACTACTACTATGATTATTATTATTATTATTATTATTACTAATGCTGCTGCTACTACTACTACTTCTACTACTTCTACTACTACTACTACTACTACTACTACTACTACTACTACTACATTGACAATAAAAATTAGTCTAGGGCTTAATCAGATAATGATTACTTGAATTCTTCACAAATCGGAAATATTCAAAACATTTCTTTAAAAACATCCCGGACGCTTTTAACACAGTGCGAGACTGCGAGTGTTTCGAAGTTCAAATGACAGTGGATCGATTCGTTGTTTCTCACGCTAGGATTAGAAAGTTGGATCTGAGTCTCCAGGGTTGAAACCTACGTTGTTTTTTTAATTTTTTGCAATCAGATTTAGCATTAAACAATTCACCACTCAATCAAAGCCAACAACTTTATAAAACTGCAACGCTTTGTGAGTTACGACAGGAGACGAAATCATAAAGAAGTGTTTTTTGGACGGCCGACAAGTATGCCATACAGACAGTCTCGCTTTGGAGCCAAACATCTTTAAACTGCACCGCGTTCCTGGAATCTTTTTGAACTTTCAGATAGACAAAACAAATGTCGGGGTTTTGGTGAGATATGAAAGCGGATTTCACCTCACTATATTTTATTTTTGCAAGTCTATTAACCCTTTACCCAACGTAACGGCCAAAACCGGCCAGCGCTATTCTCAAAAATCGCCAATTAATTTTCAAAATATTTTCATTTTTTGTCTCAAAAACATAGGTTATGACCCCTCTTTGGAACGAGCTCGTCGAGCTCGTTCCAACGAGGGGTCATAACCTATGTTTTTGAGACAAAAAATGAAAAAAATTAGTTATTCAAGAATTTTTTTTGCAAGTGTCGTCTGCTTTTCATGTTAGGTAAAGGGTTAACTCTTTGAACCCTGGTGGTATCTTCCATGTCAGTTCAATGACAGTAATTAGAAGAGTCCATATTCATTATTTGGGGGTAGATCAATTAAAATTTTCAACGTGCAGCCCCACGGCTTAATATTAATTGGTCAACCCCACACATTCAGTTAGCAGCCATCCTACTTAATGAAGTTATTACGTATCAAGCTTCTAGGACGGAAAAGCGGCCGCTCGGGTTCAAATGGTTACCTCTTGGTCAAACGAAGAGAGCACAGTGGTTCAGCAATCACGGAGAACTTCAAACCGAAAGGTCCACTGTCCACTCCCTACCAGGGGTAACTGCGTTGTGTCTTTGGGCAAGACACTTAATCCCGATTGCGCACGTGGGGGCACGGTGGCGTTGTGAACTAAGGCTTACTGCACATCGATGATGTACTTGTCTTCAGCCAATGCTAACCCTGCTTGCGTGAAGTTAATTCGTTGGGGGGGGGGGGGGGGCTCAGTGGTAGACTGTTGGACTTCTATGCTAGAGGTACCGAGTTCGAGCCCCGTCCGCGACGACCCGTGTTGTGTCCTTGGGCAAGGCACTTTATCCCGGTTGCCTCAATGGGGCCACGATGACGCCGTGTACTAAGGCGTACTGTACGTCGATGGTGGACATGTCTTCAACCGCTGTAGCCCTGCTTGAATGGAGCTTGAACAGAGTTAGAATGTTGAGGATCTGACAGTTGCTCGTCGATGCTCGGTGGTTCTCTCCGGGTACTCCGGCTTCCTCCACCCGTAAAACTGTCACGGTCACGATTAGCCATTGTGCATAAGTATGTGGCCTTAAAACAACAATAAATAAATAATAAATAATACGTTGGGGAGTCTGACAGTTGCTCGCCACTGCCGGTGGTTCTCTCCGGTTACCCGGCTTCCTCCACCCACAAAACTGTCCGACAAGATGTGACCCTGGTTGCCGAAAGTGTCGTTAACCCCCCGTAACTGGAAACCGAGCACTGTTCACAAAAATCACCATTCACGTTATATTGGTTTTCTCATTTTTCTCAAAAACGAACTTATGACCTCTCACTGGGGCGAGCTCGTCGATCTCGTTTCAATGGAGGGTCATAAATGGAGGGTATATTTTTTAGGCGAAAAATGAAAAATTTTAATAATTCAAAAATCTGCGTTTTCATCTTCAATTCAGGTTGGGGAATGATTTACTGATCGGCCGCTTATTCTGTTTACGTTAGTTTTTTTTTTTTTTTTTGGGGGGGGGGGGGAGGGTTAAGCGACTACATGAATGTGCCATTGTGAAAGCGAAAGAATCGGACGGAACTGAAAAAACATTGCTTATGAAACTCGATATTGCGTACACTGTAGTTGTTAATAGTAACAGTGGGAATTTTTGCCGATTTGAAACCGAGTTGGGATTTTGGGAAGTAAAGGAGACATCAGCATCACCAAAGAAGCTCTAAAATCCAGAGAGATGGAATTTCCGACCACTCATGACTTGCCCTCCAAATTTCCAACTATAGGGAATTTTTGCCATGAAAAAGGGGGGGGGGGGGGGGGGGTGACACACCCCACCCATTCGTCACGTCCCTGATTGGGGAGTCTGATAGTTGATTTGGGTTGATTTTAGAGTGCACATTTTCCAAACACTAGATTTACTACTTTTGTCACACACACAAAGTCGGTGATCCAAGTGGAGGTCTACAGTATCCGATCCGGGCTGTTGGGGCCCACTATGACCAACTTGGAGTTCCGGTACCGCTCGTACTAATTAAACTGGAAGTTGAGACACGATTACCACGTGCATATTTTATTTATTCAATAATAAGTTTCCAGGTTGTCTTGTGGTTTTTGACTATTGTCGCGACTGACTAATATTCCAATTCGATGAAAGCATGTCTTCAAACCTGGAAATAATCAATCTGTCATTTTCAAAATGAGGTCCCCAGAGGGTGAATTTGCCGATGCTATCCCAAACTGGGCAAATTGATCCTTTGGGTACCTCTTTCTGTTTAGGCCTGAGATCTTAATTCAGATTGAAGTTCACAGAGGGTAAATTTAGTGATGCTACCCTGCAGGGTAGCATCACCAAATTCACCCCTGGGGACCTCATTCTGCAGATGACACTCTGCTTATTTCCAGGCCTGCATACATTGCGACGCCCATTTGTTTGGTCGCACATAGGTTTATAGAGTTGGGTGAAGGTTTTGCATGTTGCTCGCGTGACAAGTAATCACTCGTAACATTTGACAACATGTAACAGTGAAATCTGTTCGAAAAGAAGTGGACTACTCTGCCAGAAATGTCCGAGTGCCGACAACAGCAGAAGAAACGTCTTCTCATTTGTTAGATTTATTCATATATTGAATTTAAAGTCGCTTTAAGCGTCTTAGGTTATGTTGTGATTTCAATCAAGCTCTCGGTCCATCAGTCTAATTCTGTTCGGAATTCGACGGTAGTAGTATGTCATATACCCGGACACCTCTAGGTTGCCGGATCTCATGCCGAATGTCATGTGACATCCTAGTCACCTGACTGAGTGACGCAATGTTGGTTTGTTATGGTAACCCCCGTGAGCGGCCACGTTGTGACGTAATTAGTATAATGACACGTGGTGTCAGTGCGCCTACGTTGCGCGTGTTGTTTTGGGCGCTTCATTTTCATACCCTCGCATACATAGCATAGTTAGATAGAAGCAGATGATTCTTAGCATTGTTAGATAGAAGCAGATGATTCAGGAAATTGTTGTGTCTGTTTGGGTAATTAGATTGACTCTCATACAAAGAAACGCCTCTTATAGCACTACGGGCTACTCCTATAAACCCTAAATGGAGAAATCCAAGTCCGTTTTGGTGGGTTTGGATGTTTTGTTGTGATTTGTGCGGATTTTCGGGTTGTTTGTAGTAATTTAATTTACTCCTATTCAAGCGAAGACACCCTCCGAACAAACCCCTTTCCTATAAGAAGGTTTTGGGTTACATAGCAATCACGCGCTACCATAGAAACCAAGATGGCGGGTTATCATGACAAGAAAACATAAGGTCATTGGGTCACGTGATCATGACGTCACTTAAGATCCGGCATGAAACCACCAACCAAGACGTGTCCGGGTACATGACATACCATTGACGCTGTTTGTTTATACACTTTCGTGAAAACCTGCGCGCAGACTAACGTTGATTGAATGTTTTATTCACAAAGATATACACATATTTTTTCGTACCCCAGCTACAGATATTCCAATTAATAAGTATTTAATTTGCCTTGAAACAATTAGTGGAACTCTAGGGTATAATCATAAAACTAGAGCTGTGGTGAGTCTTCATTTCTAAAGGTAATGTCGTAAAACATTCGGTGAAATGAAGTCTCGATCGAGTAACATATCTTATGATGATTCAAAGAAATTCAATCTTTATAGTTTTTAGACCCAGTTGTCTGGAATATATCAGTTATATATGCCATGATTACCTATTCTACTATATATGAAAAGCCTATGACATAAATTTTAGCTTTATACACCAACCGTGGTGAACACGTCAGCTATGGGATTTCAGTAATTAAAATTTACACCTATTTTGGAAGTACATCCAAGCTAACCTTTGGTGACGTCGACCTGAATGCGAACTTGTCTAAATTTATCACACGTCGCCTCGCGAAAAGTGAAATGAAAGTGACAATTTTTTATAACGTTTTTAAATGAGTTTACCCCATACGACACCAAAACTTAACAAACATGCCTTGTCTCATGTTAATAAAGCACCCATAACTCGAAATGGTATGTTATTATGCTATTAAAATGAAAACAAAAACCGTTTCATTTTTCATTTCGTTTCGGCGATAAAATTGACAGTGGAAGTACCGCCCACCGATGCGCGTGTAAACAAAAACAGATTCGCTCGTATGTACGTCTGGAGCTCAGTAAAATCGAGAAAAAATAATAGCGACTCTTAATAATCCAGCGAGCATGGTATAAATAAAATATACCCGAAGTAGCTTGGTGTACCAAATGTTCACCACTCGTGGTGAAGTGGTGTCAACCGTGCGCCAAAGGCTCGCGGTTAACACCACTTCACCACAAGTGGTGAACTTTTGGTACACCAAGCTACTATGATATAATCTATATGTATGCCATAGTTTCGCTTTTACGACCAACTGAAATATTCCAGACGAGTAATTCTAAACACAGGCGAATGGCTATTTAAAGGCTAGACTGGTCCATGGCCCATAACTGCATCGAATTCTCTACAGGATTAGACTGGTGGCTTGAGAACCTGAGTCTCAATATGAAAAGCCATTCTCTCTTACATTGAAACAGTCAGAATTTATAGGTGACGCCATTCTCGTTGCTGACATCCCAAATTCACCTTAGTTTTCCGCTTCATTTTCATTTTCCCATCTCTAATATAAAATTGACTAAAAAATGATAATTCACGTACAAGTAATGAAGTACGTGTTAAGGTCCAGTCAATACGTTGAATTTATCATGAGACAAACCTTCGGAAAGAAGGTATTTGTCTCAGAAACCCACGCTCACGTGAAATACAACAAAATAAACCGCGCCTACGATAAAAGGCAAACTGCCCGAAAATTGGGAAATCGCACGGGCGGTTGTGCAGATTTTAGGCCATGTTCAGTGTCAAGCATGCGCGAAGAAAGTACGAAAGTTCGTCTCTAGGATAGTGTATTATCACTTATTTGTTTCTTTTTATGTCCATTTTGCGTTAACTTTTCTCATTGTACTGGGGGTATGTTAAATGGTTTTGTGTTGGAATGGAAATTATATTCAATTAATAGAGGATATCAGTGTGTTTTTCGCTCGCGCAAGCGCTTGCGCGAGCGAAAATAACTGTTTGTCTCGGTCACGAGTGAGATGATTTTCGGTATCCACTCAAAAACACTAGATTTTCTTTTTATTATACGGTTTTTATAAGATTCTGATAATTCCATTTATTTCAGCCTTGATTTGATGCATGAAAGTAAACAGTGCATTGAATCATTGATACGCGGAAGTGATTTGATTGATACTCGGAACACATAGCGTCTTACGGCGTGATAAAGAGAAGCCAGGTTTTGAAGAGTACCTTGATGGCACCTTTGGGGGGTCACTGTTGTTCAAGCTGAGGTCGCGTTCCCTGGAGCTGAGGGGAAAAATTGGGAAAGACGGTGAAAGGGAGTGCCAGATGTGTAACTTGGACATGGTGGAGACCCTGGAACACTTTCTTCTTGAATGCCCAAAGTATCAGCCTAAAAGAATGAGATTCACTGGGAGTATAATGGGGAAGTGGGATGGGAGAATGAAGGACATGTGGTTAGGGGGAGACTCAAAGGAGAGGGTTAATATGCTAATCGGAGAGATTGGGAAGAATGGGACAAGGGATATCATCAAGCAGTTCGTCTCCGAGTGTTGGGAGGAGAGGAGAAGCGTGGGAATAGGGAGGCAGTTGGGAGTACAGGGGTAACCATGGCCTTCTCGTCCGAGAACCGCGACAAATCAGCGGCTGGCCAAAGTGTTATTATTATTACGGTCTGATTCAGCTAGCGGGTTTCTAGTCCAAACATGGCCCGAAAGTCCGTAATATAAGTTTTGGGATTGGTACGTCCTTTAAAAGGACGTACCAAACCCAAAACTTATATTACAGACTTTCAGGCCATGTTTGGACTAGCTGGTTTTATGCATCAATTCAGAGTGAATGCGTGTTAAATTATTGCTGGAAATGATCGGTATCCACTCAAAACACTAGATTTACTTTTCATTATACGTTTTAGAACAAATTGATCATTTTCAGTGATAATTTGACTCGTATTCACCTTGAAGTGATGCTTTGAAAGCCGCCATTTTGATTGATACCGTGAAAGTGAAAATTTCTATATCTTTTCAGTGGGGGATACGATTTCTATCTTTCCGGAATTTTTTCGATAATCTAGCGTTTAGTGTATAATAAAATCCTTTATTTCAAAATTGGTGTACGATAAAGGTTGATTTTGTATGTAAGATACACCGACAGACAATAAGTTGGAATACACATTTGGACGTTAGAAAATGGAAGATCAAATTGAAAGCGACCCCCCCCCCCCCCTCCCCAACCCACAACAGTTCAGTTTCAGACAAAAAGCATGCAAATTGGAGCTAAGCATGTACAGAAATTTCTAATAGAAAGTTGATACCGGTTATATACTCTTTGAGTTCAAGAAAATTAGGGTGAGGTGTGTAGGCGAACAGGATGTGTGCGCGCGTGTGTGTGTGTATTCGGTTATGGAGGGGTATTAATGGACATGATGTCCTGTTTGTTTTGAAGCGAATAAGAGGCGAATGTTAGAAGTGTTTGCCCTGTTCACTTGAGGCTGTGACAAAGAGTAGATGTGACCGATTTGAGAGAAGAATTTATTCTTTCATTTGTATTTCAGGGAATTGACTGCAGAAATACGGACGCGGTTCAGGTGTGACACTCTCTAATCAAGAACTCGCAGACTGAAAGACAGATCACTCGATGAAAGAGACATGTGTGGGGCGTACACGTTTTCTTTTGAATGTGACATTTCATGTGATACTAAAGATGTGATCGACATCAAAGGCTGCATGAGTGGGATACAGTTGTGATTTTCAGAGATACTCGGGACGCTGAAGGTAACAATGGCTAGATACAGGATATTACCATACCTTCCCGAGTTCAAAAGTAGGAAATGGCGTCAGTATGTGGTTGTCGTATTTTTTTGATTGCGCTACAGTGTTTCGATTTTTCAGGTACTCTACAAAATATTTCATTGAAAACATCACCAACGACGAAGGAGAAATTCGGTGGAAACTTTCAGATTATTCGATGAAGTTACTACTGCAAACAATCTCACCTACTTTATCTGGGGTGGATCGCTGATTGGACCATACCGACATCACGGGTTCATTCCGTGGGATGATGATATTGACGTTTTGATCAATGTGTCACAAAAACACGAAGGGCAAAAACATCTGTCAAACAGACAGGATTATAATCTTTATATGCATCTGTATGCCTGGAAGTTTTTCACAAAGATGCCCAGTGCATCGAAGGCAAGGAATTCCGATGGCCTTACACTGATATTATTTTCTTTACTGAAGACAAGACTCATGTATGGGCTTTGGAAACTATCATGACAACTGAATCATATCTACCTAAAACCAAAGTGTTCCCTTTGAGACGAAGAATATTTCCGACTTTTTTTCTCCCTGTTCCTTGTGATCCGGAATACGCCCTCTCCTATTGTGATGTAAACAGGTGCACAAACGGAGTATATTCACATAAATAAGAATATAAGAAGCCTATTTACATGTGGGCGTCAGTGCCTTGTCGGGACTTAGAAGATAGCTATAGCTTCGTAAGACACAAAAAGAAAAAAATGGATGGAACGAAACCTTAGAATTCAATGGTAGAGTACTACATTATGAAATAGTGCCTAATTATTGCTAAATTTACAAAATTATTTTTTATTAACCCATTGCCTAACACACCAACAACCAGTCAGCATATTTCACAAAACAGCCATTCTAATTTTGTCAACGCTTTCTTTATAAACATAGCTTATGCCCCCCCCCCCCCCCCCCCCCCATTGGATCGGGCTCATAGACGTTAACGTACATATAATGTCAATCTGTGCTTGATAGTAGTGCATTCATAACCATATCTGAAACGTGGCATCAAGCACCACCACAAATTGAGCTACTTGGGTATTGCTGTTTTGAAATGAGTTGAAGTTCGAATGATTTATCAAGAGGGGGTATAGCATTTTACTGTTGTAAGAAATATGCAAGTACAGTACAGAAGGTTCTTTTGGGTAGAATTCGGTGGTTCTATTTTCATTATCAGATCTAATGTAATATTTATCTCAGTTTACATTCCTCCGGCTCACTCCATATTTTGGTCATCGAATCAAAATCCCGATTCGATATTCGAAAGCATAAAATCATTACTGCGTATGTGTGATCAAGATGACCTGATAATAATGGGTAGTGATTTCAATTCGCCCACTGGTCAAATGTCGGACTATGTTACAGATGATTGTGATAAATATACTTCTTTTCCAGATACATTACCCTTGTAATGGCACGTTGTCGAAAAAGTCTTGATGCGACAGTTACCTTTTTTGGAAGACAAATTATTTCGCTATGCAAATCTGCATCTCTACGAACTGTAAATGGTAGAATGCCCGCTGATCCTTTTAGAAATTTTAGCAGTTACAAACTACAATTAGTGTAATCTATAGAGCTGAAACGGTTAACCGATTAATCGATTAATCAATGATCAACATCTTGATCGATCCAAAAAGTAATTGATTGATTAACCATTACTTTTGAACTACGGTATTATATGGGTTAACAAAGGGACAAACTTTCTCCAAAACAGGCAAACATTGTCACACTGACTCACATCAATTATACGAGACAGAGTAAAGCATGCAAGTTACTTGCCGACATACTTGTTTACTTGCATGATGATCATACTGTATCAGTAGCTGGAAATGGTCATTCTTAACCCTTTACCCAATTGCAGGTAGCAGACGATACTTACAAAATAAATTCATGAGTTACTAAAATTTTTCACTTTTTGTCACAAAAACATAGCTTATGACCCCTCATTGGAACGAGCTCAACGAGCTCGTTCCAATGAGGGGTCATAAGCTATGTTTTTGAGACAAAAATTGAAAACATTATAAATTTGAATGGACATTTTTGTACATAAGCCTAATCGGTTTTGTTTGTTACGTTGGGTAAAAGGTTCATGCTGAAAATCATCAACGGTATGGCAGTTATTCAGATAATGTTTTGCCACTCAAACTTTTTAATTGGGCCTACCATGCATTAAACCTGAACGATAAAGCAACGAAACACACAGCTGAAGCACTACTGCTATAAACTTCGGCTGTAAAAGTACAAATGGAACAATGAATGGGGTTTACGTTATGCACAGCCCAAAAACGTAATAACATGACGTCATGATCTTCATAAAAAAATCAATTCATAGACGCTGCATGATTGTCAAAATACATGCGAACCAGTCAAGAAAGGGGGAATATTGTAAGATAAATTGGTTATTATCTTCGCGTGGGTATCTGAGATGGTGCACTGAAGTCTCGACCTCGCATCTGGGTCATATCGACTCGTCCTAACGGACTCGTCGATATATTCCCAGAGACGAGGTCTCGACTTGAATACACCATCTCGGAAACCCACATGTTGTAATAACCTATATATACCAAAAAAGCCCCCTTCTATGGTTATTTGATGCGAATATTCTTGCTCACCAACGAACGAGGAAGTGGCGTATGAGGAATTGATAATTTACTGGTAGTATGCATTTATTACACAAACGGTGGCTACCACATTACGGGGCAGTCTTACACAGACGAACGGCCTTGTCAGAACAGAAAGGAACTGTAATATTTTGATGTCATTCAAACAATGCTATCGAGATTTCATCTACTTTCCAGACAGCGATATTGATTTGTGCTTACTGACGTATATGTACACGGGTACTCCGTCTACTCCTCGCTGAAGATCAGAATATAAAAATACTTAGCCGACATCCGTTTTTCATTCAGCTGGGAATAGACGAAACAACATTCCTCCCAGATAAAGGTCATTTAACACTGTTTGCTATTCGAATCCGGGGATTATCGACACAGTGATATGATATAATCAAGGCCCTACGTAAGACATTTTTAAGGACTGTGTAGCAATGGCGAAATCGGATTAATCAAAGTATGTATGTATCTGCCGGGTGGGATAGGGGGGTGGGTGGAGGAACATTTTTCTTTTCTTCTTTCATTTTTCATTAAGTTGGTGAAGAATTTTCCCCTTCTATACTCTCCCACCTCAAAGCTGCGCACGTCTGCTGTTGTCATGAGCAGCAGAAAAATATTCAGCCCCCCCCCCTCTCCCATCCTGCATTGGAAGGGGATGGAGATTGGGAAAAATTTGAACCTCCAGGTGTTAACTTGAGTACACCGAACACTTTTCTAAGGCCAGGGTATCCCGAAAGTAATGACATAAATATTATTAGGTTGCCCGCGAAATATCAGGGCGAAGCTAACATTAACCCCTTGAATCTGAAAGGCCGCTTTTCCGGCCAAGGACCGTGGTACAACTTTAATTCATGAAGTAGATAGTCAATCTGTGAATTTGTGTGATAGACCAATCAAGATTTTCAACATGCGTCTACCAAGTAACGAATATAGACTCTACCAGTTGGTGATTCTAAACTGGCATGGAATATACCATTAGGGTTCAAAGGGTTAACCACAATTATAGATTTTTGAAGCTGTCTGTTTTTTAACCCTTTACCTAACATGAAAAGCAGACGACACTTGCAAAAAAAATTCTTGAATAACTATTTTTTTTCATTTTTTGTCTCAAAAACATAGGTTATGACCCCTCATTGGAACGAGCTCGATGAGCTCGTTCCAATGAGGGGTCATAACCTATGTTTTTGAGACAAAAAATGAAAAAATAATTAAAATTAATAGGCGATTTTTGAGAATAGCGCTGGCCGGTTTTGGCCGTTACGTTGGGTAAAGGGTTAAAAAGAATATCCAAAATGCTGTCATTCTCCCCCGTGGTTCCCGTCTCTTTCCCTCTGCTACCAGAAGTTTTTCAACTTCGAAGTGGGTGTGTTTCCCCCTCCCAAACAAGGGCGTAACCACGCTATATAAAGTATGGGAGGGGGGCAAATATTTTCTGCTGCCAATGATAATCAGCAGAAAAATATATCCCCACTTAATTCAAATCACCTCATGCTCGCTTAACCCCTTACCTTGGAGTCTGTCACTTGTTCGCCTTTGCTAGGTGGTTCTCTCCAGGTACTCTTGCTTCCTCCACCCGTGCAACTGTCCGACACAAGGTGTCCCTGGCTGTCGAAAGTGCCGTTAAACTCAAATAAATAAATAAATAAACAAATAAATAAATAAATAAATAAATAAATAAATAAATAAATAAATAAATAAATAAATAAATAACACGAAAGGTAGGCGACACTTGTAAACAAAATTCTTGGTAAGTAATCTTTTTCATTTTTTGCATCAAAAGCATAGCTTATGATCCCTCATTGGAACGAACTCAATGAGCACGTTCCAGTGAGGAATCATAAGCTATGTTTCTGAGACAAAAAATGAAAAAATAATGAAAACTGAATGGTGATTTTTTTTTAAATAGCGCTGGCCGGTTTTGACCGTTAGGTTGTGTAAAGGGTATCTTATCACGCTAATTGGGGTACCCTGAGGACTTTCTGAAGTCTTAAGAACCCAGAAAAATGAAGGAATAACCATACCCAGCTTTCCACTTCAGATGACTGGTTCAAGTACATGGTTATAACCCCTTATCGACTATTAGGACCCATGAGCTAATATTGCTTCACAGATAATCAACCAAGGTGTGAGAAAAGTATTCAGATCATACAGACTTTCGGACATCAAAGGAAAAAAGTCAAGACTTGGGTCTGGTAGATATTTCTGCCATACAGTAGACACAAGATCATATTTTTCAAATTTATGCGCTTTCCAGTCATCTGTCAAACTAAAAAGCGTACATGAATGACCAAATCTCAATGGAAACACTGTTTTAAATATTTTTTAGCATGACTGCACTGGAGAAAACAGTCCATTTTATGAATGACGGGGGAATAAAACTCAGATGGGAAACTGGCAATATCCAGCAATCATAATTAAAAAATACATTGAAATTTCAGATGACATGCGCTTCCATGATGTAAGTTTTGAACATTTAATTTAATCTTAGGAATTGTAAAACTTTCCAATCTCCGTAATGCCCCAAAACGACAATTTCAGGGAGATAACCAGGCCGTTTTTCCACTAATTTGAAGGTGAAAGCTGGCCATGTGTACCAAAATGATCCAGGAAATATCAAAATGAGACTACATGAAGCAGTCTTAGAGATTTCAGGTATTAACCCTTCACCTAACACGAAAGGCAGACGACACTTGCAAATAAAATTATTGAATAACTAATTTTTTTCATTTTTGCGTCAAAAACATAGCTTATGGCCCCCTCATTAGAACGAGCTCGCTGAGCTCGTTCCAATGAGGGGTCATAAGCTATGTTTTTGAGACGAAAAATGTGAAAAAAATAATGAAAATTGGATGGTGATTTTTGTGAATAGCGCTGGTCCTTTTTTGCAGTTACGTTGGGTAAAGGGTTAATGTATATTGAGTTCAGGAAGTGTGGAGGATGAGTCTGCCTCCCAAGCTCGTTAAAAAGTGTCAGGCTCCCGCAAGCCCGAATTTACTTCCGGTACTCCTTTGAAGTTCATTCTATAAAGAAACCATAAGCAGAAGATAACGTGTAGTTTTATTTTCAGTTTATACAACTGAATTGCCACTGTCATTTTCAATTTTTTATTTATACATTTATTGGGGTTTAACGACACTTTCTACAGCCAGGGGCACCTCGTGTCTGACAGTTTTACGGGTTGAGGAAGTCGGTGTACCGGGGGAGAACCATCGAGCAACGGTGTGAAACTATCAAACTCTCCAACGGACTAACTCCACACAAGCAGGGTTAGCATTGGTTGAAGGCAGGTGCACCATCGACGTGCAGTACGCCCTAGTACACAGCGCCATCGTGCACCCACGTGGGCAATCGGGGTCATTTTCAATTGAGTATAGAGATAACAGCCTTTTATTTTTTTCAGATTTGTTAAAAATACATGGCAGCTGGATGGGTGAGGTGGACACAGCATGTTCCAGATAATGCATTGACAAATACCGACTTTACAACGACGATTTGATGATCAAAATTATTAAAATAAAAGTAACTAGTTTCTTTTCATACATACTTTTATTGTGTTATTCGGGATGTCTCCGTGAATTTTTTTCTCCAGTGCTTTTTTAATTCCACTTTTCCAGAAACCATTATCGATAAGAGAATTCTTGCAATCGTGAGATCCTTAACCCTTTAAACCCGGTGTGCATAAATTTTTGCGTCAAGAAAAAAAAATGATAGTGGACGAGCAGACGATATGTAATTTTTCCCCATAAATGGCCGTTTATTCGAACAATAAAAGCCTTGGATAAATTTTTGCTTTATTCACCTAGTAAGGTGATAAAATTTCCCCGTAGATTTAACACTGAAAGAATTTATTCCTGCAGTAGAGACGGACTTTCTGACCTCTGACCTCTGCCGCATTCGTGTAGCATAATTAATAGTTCAATTGTTGTTTTCTTTGAACCTTTTTGAAAGTATTACACAATGCCAGTAGAAAACGCCACACACTGTTCATTTAATAAAGTATTTTTGCAAGTTTAGCTCAAGTTTGTAGGGAAATTATTTTTAGACAGAAATGTATTAAACGTTTATTCTACTCGTAGGATTAAGAATGAAACCGACTCGCCAGAGGCTCGTCGGTTTCATTCTTAATCCTACTCGTAGAATAAACATTTTACTTGAAAACAATACACGTTTATTGTATATGAAATTCCATTTTGGGCGACCCCAGAGCCAAAATGGGTGTTGCCAATTTATTACTTCTGTAATCATAATTTCTTGTTATTTGAAAGAAGAATTAATGCAAACATAACTAAATTGAATCAATAAGTATTTTTGTGCACATTGAACAACTATTTACAATAGACAGGTAGGTTTATCCGCCTGTAATCCCGGCATTAAAAACCAGAGATAAAAAGCATTTCTGCCGCAAAACTCTGGAAAAGCCTGGGATCTGAGTTATGTATTGTTATACAAGTTGCACTGTGTGTTAAAATATGATAGTGACAAAAATAGAAGCAAAACATGGAAAAATTGCGATATGATGCAACCGATTCTGAAAAGAGAGGTGGAGCTTTCCGATTGATATTTCGAAATGGGTGATGGTGGGAGGGTAAAGTTTAATTTATGCAGTGGTGACTTCACTTCTTTCTGGCAGCATAATAAATGGTGTTTATTCCGGAGGGTCGCTAGCCTGTTGAGACATCTGCAGCACTTTCTTTTGATTGGTTAATTGAAAGACAAGGTGTGAAACATAAGCACGGGAGCTTCCTTATTCATACCAATTAGTGGTGGCGTTTTAACTTTTCCAAACTCAAGAGCTTCACACCTCACCCGTTCATTAAATACTGCTGATCGTCGCATACAAATTCCTTCACATGCAAAGTTTATTTGTGTGTGACTGTCAGGGAATTGAAGGAACAGATAACAGTAATTGAAATTCCAGTTTGGGCAAGCCCAGAGCCGAAATGGGCGTTGCCAATTTATTACTTTTGTAATCATAATTTCTTGTTATTTGAAAGAAGAATTAATGCAAACATAACTAAATTGAATGAATAAGTATTTACAGTGAACAACTATTTACAGCCGGGGAGGGGAGCACAGGGGCACGTGCCCCCTCCGCACTTTTTTCACCAATTATAGGTACCCGAACGGCATTTTCCGACATAACGGACACAACCCCTATGGTCACTACACATCACCTATACATTTATGACCACACTGATTTTCAAGATTCAAGACCTTATTGAATAAAATAGAAAGCTCCAAATGGAATGCAATATTTCAAAGGAAGATTTCAAAGTTATGATTAGCCGTTTGAACCCGAGAGGCCGCTTTTCCGGCTCATGAACATGATACTTTATAAATTCATTAAGTATGATAGCTGGTAAGTGAATGTGTGGGGAAGACCAATCAATATTTTCAACGTGCAGTTCTGAGGCTACACGTTGAAAATATTAATTTGTCTACCTACAAATAGTGAATAAGGTTTCTTCCAACTGCTGCCATTGAATTGATATGGAAGATACCACCAGAGTTCTATGGGTTACGTAAAAACAACAAAAAATGAATTGGCTGTGATTAGTCTCTTAAATATGGTGGGTTCAAAGGTGATGATTAGCGTATATAAATTTATATATTTCGCATGAATGCACCGCCTCACCACCTTTGACACTCAACCTCCTCCCGAAGAAAAATTATTTTCCATCCTATACACTTGTGGTACCCAGAAACGTGTGACCCCCCCCCCCCCTCCCCCCTCACACACACACACGCACACATTTTTGGAGCTTCCGCCGCCTCTGATTCACAGTAGGATATAAAGAACAAAACATCTGAAAACGAGGCTCGGTAATAATTTAATTCAACAGCTCGACAGAGCTGTTGGATTAAATTATCACTGAGCATCCCAACAAACCAAGATGGTTTCGACCATTTCGCCGTTGACAGTATTGTCTGAAATGATACCTTCCAGGGCGCCATTGTCGAAAGGGTTAATCCAATTGTGAACAGTACCTGGGTGTCAGTTGGGTTGGGAAAGAAAAAGACATCCTCCACATCAAGACACTGGTCGCAAAGTTAGATGGCGCCTTTCGTATTCCAGAATTCTCAGCAATAAAAAGAATACATTTTAAACGTCCCATGCGGATAAAGGCGGCTTTCTTGTCCGTGCTTCACCGAATACAAACGTCCAGATGAAAGACCGGACCCGATCCTACTCCCCAAAAGTACATTTTTCGATTCATCGAACTGAAAACGAGTGTAAGTTTTTGCTGTCTATCACATGGCGTTCTCTTAATCCCTTTTCTGGCGCGTAGCGTGTATCTGGGTCTCCCCGGATATTTGGAGGGGCACAGGGAGATTTTGCGGAGCCCATGACAACATCACAAAAAACGAAGTCTTGAGTTGGTGAAAAGTATGAAGATGGTGTCCCTCTCGCGTTGTTGAGGACGGGGGTATATTTTTCACAAATATCCTCGGTAGAGGCCCAGTCCACAGTTGGGTCTCCCCGGATAAATTTTTCAGAAATATGCCTCACATGGCACCCTATGGAGATATTTGATTCCCGATATAATGTCAATTTTCACCAAGTGTGTTACGTCATCTGTAAGTTCATTATATGACGCCCCATGCAAATCGAGGAATTCAGAAATGTTTATGGGGCAGTGGAGATCAGGGACGCTCCCCAAGCCCTCTCTCACAGCTCCACCAATTCTCTTTACACTTCCATCAAGGATTCCACGAGGACAAAATCAACAAAACTAGTTTACAAAACAAGCTTAATCCTTTCCTCACTGATGCCGAAATATTGAAATTTCAACCTGCAAATGTTCCACATGATGCAACTTGGAAGTTAACCAGTTCAGTCTTGTTTGACAGAACTTTTTAACTCTTTGCATGCTGCTGGCAGATATTCCTGCCCAGGAAGGATTTCTCTTGACACTGTAATAAGTATAATTAGGGCAAATTTAGTTCAATTTTCTCCTAGTAAATTGAATGGATTTTTCTCAAATGATTTCTTGATTTAAATTTCTATGAATTTTACATCAAATCTAGTCATGGCTGCTTTAGAGCAGCCCTGACAAGATTTGATGAAAAATATCTTGAAAATACTCAGCAGGTCAATACATAAACGAGACTGAATGAGTAAATTCCTAGTTGCATTATGGGAAAACTATTCTGCTTGAAATGTCGTTACTTTGACATCAGTATGTGGAGGGTCAATGACGATTCATGTTGTTGCTTCAGCTCAACCCGCGGAGTGTTTCCAAAATATTTTTCATCAAATCAAGTGATGGCAGCTATGACTAGATTTGATAAAAAATCATCTAAATTTAACTAAATTTAACTCCAGAAATCATTGATCAAGAAGTTCATTCAAGTTACAGGAGAAGAGTCTGTTAACCCTTTACTCAACGTAACGGCCAAAACCAGCCAGCGCTATTCACAAAAAATCCAAAATTAATTTTCATTCTTTTTTCATTTTTTGTCTCAAAAACATTGGTTATGACCTCTCTTTGGAACGAGCTCGTCGAGCGAGTTCCAATGAGGGGCCATGACCTGTGTTTTTGAGACGAAAAAATGAAAAAAAATAGTTATTCAAGAATTTTTTTTCAAGTGGCGTCTGCTTTTCATGTTAGGTAAAGGGCTAAATGTGCCCAAATTATACTCATTTCAAGGGCAAGAGATTCCATGTCCTTGACAGGAACATCCACCAGTAGAATGCAGGAAGTTAAAGCGTCTGGTCCGAAATTTACAGTGATTACAATGGCTGATATCTTAAATCTTTTCAAACGATGCCCACCCCCACCCACACACACCCAGGGTAGTATGTGCAATAAATTTAATATCACCTCTCTTATCAGCAGTTTTCAGAATCGCTTTATCAATTGGACCAATTACCGAACATGAATAGCAGCGATACTTGCAAAAATATATTCGTATGGTCTCAGTATTACTAAAAACTTTTTTCATTTTTTACCTCAAAAACATGGATTATGACCCCTCGATGGAACGAGCATGGCTAGCTGGTTCCAGTTAGGGGTTATCAGAAATGTTTTTGAGGCAAAAATGACAACAATAAAAATTGAAATGGCAGTTTTGGTGAATAGCGCAGGCCTGTTATGGTCCTACTTAAACACTTTAAACAAACGGTGACGATATCAAACTTCATTATTTTAAATATTTTAAATTTTTTTTTTAAAAGTTTCAACAAAAACCATATCATGCTACACATCACTGGGACGAGCTCGACCAGGGGCCACATAATATGGTTTTATTGAAGTTTGTTGAAAAATGTTTTTGTCTTCAACTGAATTTGTAAATTATGCGGATGATTAACCCTTCACCTAACATGAAAAGCGGACGACACTTGCAAACAAAATTCTTGAATAACTCATTCATTTTTTGGTCTCAAAAACATAGGTTATGACCCCTCATTGGAACGAGATCGGCGAGCTCGTTCCAAAGAGGGGTCATAACCTATGTTTTTGAAACCAAAAATAAAAATGAAAAAATAATGAAAATTAATTGGTGATTTTTGTGAATAGTGCTCTCTGGTTTTTTGCCGCTACGTTGGGTAAAGGGTTAAACCAAATCAAGGATACAAGGTTAATGAGTGACATTTAAGTCATCTTTAAAGTAAAATGTGCCGTTACCAAAATGGGACACTTTTCACACTACAAATAGGAAAAAAACATTAAAAGTCTGTTGTCTTGAAATGCAGGATAGCAGAAACCATTTTTGGTAGAGAGAAAATGTGTTACCTTTACAGTGAAGGCCCCAGACTTGTTATCTTCAATTGTTAAAGCAGTAGTCTGGAACTATTTTTAGAAACTGGGCTTTTGCTGTTTTGTCTGGAACTATTTTAAGAATCTGAGCTTCAAAACTCTTAAAACTGATCACGGAGATTAAAAAATATATAATATTCACCTTTAATAATAAATTTACATTTTTGTGATTATAAAATGCATTTTTATATTAGTCGTTATGAGAACTATTTTTTTGCGCGTAAATAGTAGATCTGTCGCCTGTTTACAATATATGTAAATTGGCCAATGGTGCTTCACTCTCGTGAAACACAAACAATAAAAAATATCTTCGTTTCGAGGGAATACTCATTTTTGTTCACACATGCGGTGGAAACAGACTCGTTTTCACTCGTAGTTATAATTTTATATCCCAGAAATGACCGTTTATTCGAACAATAGAAGCCTTGGATAAATTTTTGCTTTATTTACATAGTAGGGTGATAAATGTTCCCCGTAGGTTTAACACTGAAAGAATTTATTCCTATAGTAGAGACAGACTTGTGTTTAGTTTTAGAATATATGACACATTTAAGCTCTGCCTAACAGTAAAATGAACAGCAATGACAATTAACAAAAACACAAATAAAATCAATCGAAACCCTGCGTTGAAAAGCATACAGGTTCGATTGTGAAAAGTGGGGGCATGATGACTGATCTTTCATTTTCCAAATTAGGAAAAGTGTAAATAAACAAATGCTCGTGACGTCTGCTTTGTTTCTAAAAAAAACTCAAGTTGAATCGACGACGAAAACAACAACAACAATAAACAACGAAAATAAGAAAGATAAACACTATTCATTTAATAAAGTATTTTTGCAAGTTTAGCTCAAGTTGGTAGGGGAATTATTTTTAGACAGAAATGTATCACTGCGCCTTGTTTATCTTTGGCAGTTTTGCTTGTTGATCGAATTGGACCAACGTGCTCCTCACTTCTCGCATTGTTTTGTAGAGAGTAACAGCACGATTTCGCCGCGACTGCCCTGTGAATGATTTATGGGATAAACAAAATAAACGTATAGTGTTTTCAAGTAAAAAAAAAATATTCTACTCGTAGGATTAAGGCTCATCGGTTTCAATCTTAATCCTACTCGTAGAATATTTTTTTCAACTTGAAAACACTATACGTTTATTCTATATATATCTCTCGTGCGAAATATGTACAGAACAGTGGAGCTCAATTAATTGGATATCTCTTAACTGAATAACCCTGTTAATTGAATATAATTCCCCAGCACAAAACCATTTGCCATATCACAGTATAAATTTGACCTGTTAATTGAATATAGGTTATAGAGTAAACTCCTGTTAATTGAATAAAAAATCTTCTAACCTGTCGAGAAATTACCTTGACACTCCCCAGTTTTCGTCTGTTTATAGACCTATTTGGCCTCAGTACATCCAATAAAGGCATTTAATCTATTATATCTTGTTTGACAGAGCTCTGTCAAACAAGATATAATAGAATAATGCTGGGTTTATCTCTAGAAATTAGAATACAGGAAAATGACACAATCCCTGTTAATTGAATACTCCTGTTAATTGAATATTTTTCATTGGCAAAGTAGCTATTCAGTAAACAGGATTCCACTGTATCAACGGATGAAAACTTCGACACTTCAGTTATCTCTCATATAAGATACTGTTATACACTTTCCTAATAAGATGACTATTTCTTTATGGAAAGAATATCTCACAACACCAAATATATCGAAAAAATATACTTGTATTTACTTCTAACTTTTACAAAAAAAAAATTTTTTATTTCATAATTTTTTCAATTTCAAGAAAAGGAAGAAACAAAAAAATGTTTTAAAATTTTAAAATCGTAGTTTAGCAAGGAATGGGTATTGTGGTGAAATTATTTAACATTCGACAGGACCTGTATTATAATATTCCTTCATTTTACATTTGAAAAAATATAAAAATCTTTAAAATATTTCAACAGGTTCCTATTGTTCAGTATTTGTATATCAGAAACAATACATGGAAATGGTCAGAAAATAGCCACTTCCATTTAAATTTACAGAAATATGATACATACATATTCATTTTCTGATATTAATTCACATTTAGAGCGTCAGCTACCAAAACTATTTAATTCATATCATTTCAAAGAAATATAACCAATTATATTTGTGTAACATCCCTAAAAGAGATAAGAGATATTTTAAAAGATATAAAAATTAAATATTTAAACCTTTACAAACGTTACAGCAACATGTCCGCCCAAATCTATTAAAAAATAAATAGCCATACAATTTTTTAAACGATCTCCAAATCATAGGTTATGAAACTCATTGGAACGAGCTCACCCAGCTCGTTCCAATGGTGAGTTATAACCTATGTTTTGGTGACAGAAAATGAAGATTTTTAGATTTTCCAGAATTGTTTGTTGCAACTGTTGTCTTCTAGTCTTGGAAGATTAAGGGTTGATGAAATGAAATTTACTTTTGATTGCTAAGAAGGGTTGCACGGTATATCGATAAACCGATACATACCGGTATTCAAACAACTATCGATTAAATACCGGTGTAATTACAAAAAATTCGGTTTATGGTTATTATTTATTTACCCAGAATTTAATTTTCAAGACGTCTCGAGTTTTTTAAACTGCAGTCCCGAATAATATTATCCATTTACCTAACGAATCGTCCGCATCCACCCGGGTAATATATAAATTGAGCAGCTGAAAAAATATTAATTTTCAAAAAATTCAACAAAACCACGTCATGTGACCCCTTCAATGAGGGGATCACATGATATGGTTTTGTTGAAATTTTTTGAAATATTCTATCAACTAATATCAAAAATAATATACTTTGATATCGTCTGCGTTGGGTAAAGTTTGATTCGAACTGCATCATCAAGGCATGCTAATTCGTTCCGACTGTCATAGTTCAAGTCCCGAGTATGGTACGTATGTTCAGATATCTGAATAGTCTTTCGATGTGTATATCGGTACACCGCAGTATTTTTTGAATACCGATACCGGTATTCAGGTTTAACCTTTTACCTAACATGAAAAGCAGACGACACTTGCAAATAAAATTCTTGAATAATTATTTTTTTCAATTTTTGTCTCAAAAACATAGGTTAAGGCCCCCCATTGGAACGAGCTCGTTCCAATGAGGTGCAAAACCTATGTTTTTGAGACCCCAAAAAAATGAAAAAATAATGAAAATTAATTGGCGATTTTTGAGAATAGCGCTGACCTGTTTGGCCGTAACGTTGGGTGAAGGGTTAAATAACGTGCAGTCCTAGTTCTAAGGCTCTAATGACCCCAATTCATTCTACTTCTTTTCAACACACTGATGAGATTCTCTAAAAATTTTACAGACAAGGATAAAAATATACCATTCTGCTATCCACCTTCTAGAATAGATTAAAACACTGAGCAGTGAAAATCGGTGAAAATTTTCGAGTTTTCAAGATCTTGAGTGGTGGAAGATCTATGGCTACCGACTATTCTATGGGAATTTTGAAGACCAGCTAGCTGTCGAAAAGATCTCAGTAAAATATGGTCCGACAAAAAACGACTAAGCAGACATCTAGATAGTAAACCAAACATTTTTAAAATAACTGAGATATAATTCTGTGTGATCTGTACTGGTGTATATATTTGGTTAACTAGCCAGAGGCGGCCCACCCACTGGGAGCGGTCTGGAATGGATCCAGGGGGCCCGGCCTGAGGGGGCCCCGAAAAAGGAGGTGAAACGGTAAAATAATTATTGAGGAAAGAAAAAAAAAGAAGACAAAGAAAGAAGAAGAAAAAGAAGAAAAGAAGAAGAAATACGAAAAGAAAACTGAAATAAAGGAAGGAGAAGAAAGAAGACAACCAGATATGGGACCATTTTTATATGGGTCTACGGGTCTCATCGCTCGAACACCAATACCGACATTTTCAGTCCGATATCGATGGGATTCGCAGCGGCAGATTAAATTTTGTACGGAACCGCATACATGTCCCGATTTCAATTATATTAATTTTCTCTCCGACAAAGGCATCCGGTAGAAATAAAGCATCGGATCCTAGGATCCAAGATTCGCTTCCGCAACCGCAAACACGTGCGCCTAGCTTCACTTACAAGTTACATGCCACGCTGCCTGACCTAGGCCAATATGTCAAAGTTTTGAATTTGAAGCCAAAAAGCCCTCAGATTCACTATCAGGGCCTTGAATTTTTAGAATTTTCCCAGGGGAGGCACCGAATCATTGGCGGAGCTAGGTTTCTCAAATAAGGGGGCTGGACAATATTCAGGGCACGGCGTGACATGCATTGGCACGTCTCGAGGCCCGAAGTGCCGAGTCGGAGTGGATCTCGGCGAGGGTGTGCCCCTCCTTGGAGTGGAGTTCCGGGGGCTCTCCCCGGGAATATTTTGAAAAATGTAGTTCTCTGATTGGTTCTGGGGTAACATTTCCTTCCAGCTGGGGCTAATTAGTTTAGTTTAACCCTTTACCCAACGTAACGACCAAAACCGGCCAGCGCTATTCTCAAAAATCGACAATTAATTTTCATTATTTTTTCATTTTTTTGTCTCAAAAACATAGGTTATGACCCCTCGTTGGAACGAGCTCGTCGAGCTCGTTCCAATGAGGGGGTCATAACCTATGTTTTTGAGACAAAAAATAAAAAAAATAGTTATTCAAGAATTTTTTTTGCAAGTGTCGTCTGCTTTTCATGTTAGGTAAAGGGTTAAACAATATTTATTTGTGAAAAGAAGTATGAATACAAAAACAATGGAGCAATGAGTAACACGAACAATAATGTCACACAGACTAGACACAAGATGGGATTCGGCAGCAACATTATTGCTTTTGTAAGCCGTTTCCGGGTAACAATTTGCAATCTCTGATAGTCATGACGAGGGAGTTGATTTGTGTGTATTTGATAATTATAATTATGGTTTCACCCTGCACTAGATTCGAACAATTTCAACTTCCGATTCGTTGTTGGCGATAGGAGATGAAATAAAAAGAAAAAATGTTAAGCCCCTGCACACTGATGTCAAAATATCTAAAGTTCAGGGTGCAAATTTTTCCTATAATGCAACTGGAAATTTAACCAATTCAATCTTGTTTGACAGAGCTCATTGAGCTCTGTCAAACAAGATTGAATTGGTTAAATTCCCAGTTGCATTATGGGAGAAATGGCTACTTGAAATTTGGATATTTTGACATCAGAGTGAAGGGAGTTAACTGAACGAATTGGGGGGAAGCAATGCCCAGGAGGAATTGATAGCAACTCAGTCACATGTAAAGTGAATATTTTACTTGCCACCGGCAGAGCCGTGATGATTATAAATTGAGTACGTCCCACATTCTGTTAGGTAGTGAGCTGACGATACGTGCTTCTTGTGTGAAAGGCAAAGTCCAAATCGTTACACACGACTCATATATCGAACACACGTGCTGAACAAGCTATCAAGCTCAGAGCTCACTACGTCAGTCGATTGCAGCTGCGAGGTAAATAGAAGTAAAAGGCAATTATTTGCACCAGGAAGACAGGGAAATTACGGTGTGGACTGACTAATGCGTGTATCGTTGTCATGAGGAACAGATTCTCACACAGATCTTACATTGTCAAATGATTGCTTATTGTTTGAAGTTTCACAAACATGCAAATCTTTAGAATTACGACCACAAGTTACTCAGGCTCCAAATGTCACTAAATATCTGCATGCCAGTATTTTCACCCAATCTTCCTTATAACTGACTTAAAATAATAAATGTGAAGAAGATCCGTTCATTATTTAAGTTATCGTACGGAAACCAAAAGAAGTTTGGATGGACGCTAGGACAGATGCACTAACCATTTACACATCCATGGTCGGTTTTCAAACCATGACAATTGGTGAATACGCGTCAAATTATCACTGGAAATGATCAATTTGTTTTAAAAACGTATAACGAAGAGAAAATCTAGTGTTTTTGAGTGGATATCGATCATTTCCAGCAATAATTCAACATGTATTCACCTTGAATTGATGCATGAAACCCGCCAGCTGAATCAGATCGCAAGACGCTACCTGCTCCGAGTATGGATGAAATCACTTCCGCGTATCAATGCTCATCAGCTGCTTACTTTCGTGCATCAATGTTTTTGTGTGGACACCGAAAATTATCTCAATAGTGACCGAGACAAACGGTTACTTTCGCTCTCGCAATCGTTTGCGAAAAATAAACATTTGTCACGGTCAGTCATGAGATAATGTTCGGTATCATGTTAAAAACACTAGATATCCTCTATATAAATTTGGGAACGGCCCACAACACACTTCATAGCTCTGGTTCTATTGTCGTGGTATGTGAGCAACTTGAAATACCTCGTAAAACAAAAGACTAGGTGTTCAAGTGATCGGGGTCACTCACCGCACTCTGTCAGGTTGTTCAACCTTGCTCTCGGTATTTCATGAATTGGAGCTCGTTCCAATGGAGGCCTGGCATTTTAAGGAGAGCGATTTATTCGCTCGCCTACTGCTCGCCTTAAAAAAAATTAGGGAGGGCGAAAACTAGCACTCCTGGTCTTAGAAAATGATGATTACCATAACAGCCTATTCCTGAAGCCCACACCTTATCAGATCGCTGCTATGTTAGTGGTCTCTGCAAGACGGCTACACTGCCCCTCCCACACCTCCGGGCCTTGCCGAGGCCCGGAGGTGTGGGAGGGGCAGCGTAGCCGTTTCACTGAGACTACCTTGTTAGCAGCGCCAAATAAAATGTATAAACCCCACGAAGCAGAATTGATTAGTAGTGAAACTTCATTTTGCCATTTTTAGCTTCTCTAAGCCCGAGGAGAGCTAATCGCTCCCCTAGGCCATGCGAGGAGAGCGATTTTTTAGCCCTCCTGCATTTTCCAGAATGCCATGCCTGCCAGTGAGCAGTCACATCATATGGTTTTGTTAAATATTTTCGAAAATTTAAAAAAACAATAATTTAAAATAATAAATTTTGATATTGTGTGCGTGGGGTAAAGGCATGCGTGATGGAACAACTGGAACAATTGAAAACGTGTTACTGACGCTCCTTCGTCACCATTTTAAAACTTCAGCGCGACGCGTCTTTATTTTATACAATTTATACCATGTCCAGAGGCCTTGGCAGCCCAGTTAATGCGACAGAGTGAAGAACCAAAACATGTGTATGTTGGGTTCCATGTAATCAAATTTGGTTCCCCTACCAGGACACACTGAAGAACCAGTTTTTGTTCATGGAGGAACCAAAATGTCTGTGTGTGTGTGTGGGCACACTCTCGTGACCCAACATGGGGAATGCTGATAAATAGAGGATATCTACGCTGTTATAGTGAATATCGGGAATTACCTCATGGGTGTGGACCTGAAGGTTTTATTATTTCACGGGCGCTTGCGCGAGTGAAAAATAATACTTTCAGTTCCACACGAACGAGATAATTCCTGATATTCACTAAAACAGCATACATTTTCTTTTTATTATATGCTACGTGACATTTTACTGAGGAGTATTCAGCCCAATTCGACTGCAAACAGTTTCAAGACAATAACAAAAAGCTGCTGATCGTTCCTTCAAGGCGACGTTCAAGGCGACGTCATGCGCCGAAGAGTAATGACATTTAGGAAGCTACTGAAAAAAATCATCGTGTGGACCTGAAAATATTATTTTTCACTCGCGCAAGCGCTCGTGAAAAATAAAACTTTCAGGTCCACATGCATGAGATAATTCCAGACGCCGACTAAAATAGAGTAGATTTTCTTTTTCATTATATGCTACGAGACATTTTATTGCACAATATTCAGCCCAATTCGACCCCAAATGCGTACGTTTCAAAACAATACCAAAGATCAGCTGATCGTTCCTCCAAGGCGACGTGATATGGCGTAGCATTACGTCATTTAGGAATCTACTAAGCTATATTCCTTAATATCCATCGAGTCGATGGATATCGAGAAATATCTTTTAGATAATTTGCGATAATTCACAGGCTACACTGCAAAAAATATAGGTTCTCTTTAGAACCAAAACTGGTTTTAATCTTGTCCCTGAGGTGGAACCAGTTCTGTTTAAACAGTATTTATTTCCAATCAAATAAATTTATAAAGATTAACATTGAATATTAACAGAATTAAACATAAATTGAGGAGGTTTCAGCCATAAGCTTAGAGCTTATACGAGGTTGTCTCAAATCATTATTAAGCAAAGGAGATATGAACAGTTGGCATATCGAACAAGTTTTGGTTCAAAACAGAACAAAAACTGGTTCGATATGCCAACTGTTCATATCTCCTTTGTTTCAAAATGTTTGGCGACTGCGTTGAATAAGCTCCAAGTTTTCTGCTGAATCTACTTCAGTTCATGTAATATTCTGTTAAAACTGAATGCTAATCTTTGTAAATTTATTTGATTTGAAATAAATACTGTTTAAGCAGAACTGGTTCCATCTCAGGGACAAGATTAGAACCAGTTTTGGTTCTAAAGAGAACCTGTATTTTTTGCAGTGTAGCATATCATAAAGTCTGTTATCAAAATATATTCTCAAAACACTGACAATACATTCTCAAAACATTGACAAGTCAGAGTTAATGAATGTATAAGAGAAGTGCCTATGGCTTTCAAATAATACCCAACTGCAGGAACTGTACTTTTTAAACTGATATTTCGCCTAAATGCGACACTCTAAAAGCAATTGGGTTAAACATTAACCCAAATCGACATGGGTTGAGTGAATATGAACCCAATTGAGTTCATATTCACTCAACCCAGTTGATTTGGGTTGATTTTTAACCCAACTGATTTTGGAGTGCATAGTTATATAACAGAACAGTGGGTTTCAAATATACAGTAACAGTTACCGGATAACAACGAAGCAAGTCTCACCTTCTGTGATTATTGCAACATTGGTATCATTTCTTGAGAAGCTCTCTCTAAGAGTTTCCCCAAAATGATGTGATGCATGTGTTGGAGTTGCCAAAAATGGAAACGTATAACGGAACGTTTCTTGTGTTTATCCTGCAACCTATTTCAGTTCTCATTATGGAGTTTTGCCTTCAAATAAGTTGTTTACTTTTATTGACGCATGTCATTGCTAGGACGAAAATATGACCACGTGCGCGTAAATCATGAGACCTATCAATGATATGATGCAAAGTATTAGAATTATCAACAAAGGTAAAGTGCAAACCATTTTTCTCATGCTGATCCTACAACTGATTTACTTATTAGGGTTTAATGACACCTTCGGCAGCCATGGTCACCTCGTGTCGGAGATTGATCCCCATGGAATAAACTTTTGTTGCGAAGTGTCACAAAATAATGATTTTTGATTGTGCCATGGTTGGGTGGATTGGTGTAGAATTTTCTTTTATCAGTACAACCCTTACAAAAGCGGAGAGAGAATTTCGGTCAGATGGCGACTGCATCGCGATATGGTCGCAATTCTCTCCGCTTTTCAGGGGGTGTAGCCAGCATTTTGTTAGGAGGGGGGGGGGGGGGGTCGCCCACAATGCAACTGAAGGATGAGAATGTCTGGCAACTAAAAATACCGAAAACTTGGCCAGGAGCCGAGACTTGAGGTCAAGTTGGAGGAGATTATGGGAGGGGGTATACCCCCTCCCATAATCTCCTCCAACTTGACTTTTGGCCATCGGTGGTGGTCCGGTAGTGTGTGTGTGTGTGTGTGTGGGGGGGGGGGGGGATTCAATATTTTATATCATCATGATCAAAGATTTCATGTTAAGGGAAAGTGAATCGAATTCAATGTAGGCATGTATTAGATTCTTGTGAAGAATATCGGCCTTTGACCTTTTGGATTGGGGGGGGGGGGAGTCATACGACCCCCATGACCCTCCCTGTCTACACCCTTGCTTCCCGACTCACAGCACTGTTATATTATATAATCCAATCTTAACCACAGAAAAAGAAACATGTGCATCTCAGGTGGTAATTTTTTCTTTATTTAGTCTTTGTTTTCTATAATGCTATCTGTAAAATCTCAATTCTCCAGTGCAAATGTGTCGCGACCAGATCGCAATTGTATAACGACCCGATCGAGAAACATACTTTAGCGACCACAGTACTGTATGGTCTAAATGCAAGCTCTCATTCCACCAGACAAATTCTGTAAGGAAGTCGACGCTGGGCCTGGGACGAGTCTACCCCTTAAATAGCCTATCGCCTATAATTAGATTCAATCGTTTGGAATGTGAGAGCGGTGGCTCACTGGTTGCTGAATTGGACTTCAAACCGAGAGGTTCACGGTTTTATCCCCGCAAGGGGGTGACTTCGTAGTGTCCTTGAGCAAGGCACTTAATCCCGATTGCCCACGTAGGGGCACGGTGGCGCTGTGTACTGAAGCGCACTGCACGTCGATGGTTCACCTGCCTTCAACCAATGATAACCATGCATGTGCGGAGTTAGTGCGTTATTGAGTCTGATAGTTGCTCTCCGTTGCTCGATGGTTCTCTCCAGGTACTCCGGCTTCCTCCACCCATACGGCTCCCCGACACGACGTAACCCAGGCTGTCGAAAGTGTCGTTAAATCCCAATAAATAAATAAATAATAAATAAATAATCGTTTGGAATATTTCAGTTGGCCAGAAAAGCGAACCTGTTGTTCGCTTTTCCGACCAACTGAAATATTCCAGTTCATTGAAGTTAAAAAGAGGAAAAACATTCATTTTCTGTAAATCAATGCAAGACATGTTTCTCAGTCGAGACTTTTATTTGTCCGAATCTTTAGTTACTTTATCAATACCATTAGACAGGTTTGTTTACTATATAATTGTAAATGAAGACTCACCACAGCTGTAGTTTTATGATTACGCTGCGAAGTTCCACCAACGTAAATAAAAGACAATGCTGAAACCAGTCTTCACATACAACCCATAAAGTATGCATACCATGTTTCTGGTAAAACTAAAAGAAAAATCCCTGTTTTGCGCCTCGTTCTTTTACACGCAACAACCTCAAATAAAGTGGCATCTGAACATTCGCACATTTTAGGAAGCTCCTGCTTCTAAGAAGTCTATTGAAAATATACCACAACAAGCATCAAACCAATGATAAAAACCTGAAAAGCCTTCAAACATGTTGCATTGATCCATCATGCTAACTACTCTATTAATACGGACACGGAATTAAAATTCATTACATGCTTTTTGTTTAAGGTTTAATTCCGGGAACGGGAATTTCAGAGCTCTGCGGCTCCGGGTTCTGAATGTCAATCACGAGACCCGAGAAATTCTTAGATCATGGTATCAATGACTGCATATTATAGTTAATGAGATTACGGGAAATATCAGTTTCTTCCCAAACCAGCATCGCCCTAGGAACTATGGTTTAATTTCACAAACGGGAATTTCCCGGTTACCAGTTCTGAAAACGAGCGCTAATGACCGGGAAATTCATAGACCAGAGTCGGGGAATCAAAGGTTGCGGAACGCAACCATTGATTTCCGGTTATGTCCTATGAATTTCCCGGGTATCCGGACCGATATTCAGAAACGACAACAGGAAAATTACCGACATCG
The DNA here is from genome assembly GCA_031216915.1 of Pictodentalium vernedei. NCBI lineage: Eukaryota > Metazoa > Mollusca > Scaphopoda > Dentaliida > Dentaliidae > Pictodentalium > Pictodentalium vernedei. Next base: position 207,560,749 of record CM062288.1, on the reverse strand, counting down.
TGACTGACTTTCAAAAACGAGAACCAGAAAATTCCCGTTCCCGGAATTAAACCCTACTTCTGTTTAGGGTCCGGCGAACGTTCAATATTCGGTTCGATTTCGAATCTTTTCACTGACTCGATTCGATTCGAAACCACCCCAGCTATTCGACAAAAGCGAATCCAGAGGGTTTTGAGTTTCATAGATTTCTTTATTGTCCGCTGTCTAAAGATGGCAACATATCCTGCAGTTTTCTGTGGAACGGGTTTGACCGTATCCAGCCTGAGTAGATAACACACATTTAGTTGGAAAATTCATTAAAAAATGTCATATAGAGCGATAGTGGAGATCGCGTTGTGTCAAGTTTGCACAATATATCTCCCCTTGAGCTTTAGCATTACAGATGGCGATCTGTTCTACTCAAGGGACGATATATGGCTTTTTCTTCGTCCACTTTGGTGATACCTTGTCAATTCTCGCTTGAACTAGTCCCTATCCTAACATAACTGCGGGATGAGTTGTCACTAACAGAATATTGAGAACAGAAAATGTCCAACTCTTTTTGGCGTGATACAGTAATCTGAACGTCAGTGCGCCAAAGCCCCTTTCTATTCAGTGCTAATGAATGTACGTTGCACATCGGGTCTATGCACAGGCGCATGCCCGAATTTCTAAAAGGAATACCCTTGGTTGGCATTGAAATATATTGCCCCACTTTTTGTACACAAGTGATTATTCTAATCCCTGGTGGGTGAGGGTGTGAGATGGGGAAATCTCACCAACAAAACACTCTGACGTCATCAAAAGTAATTCAGGGGCATGTGCAGCTATATCGAACAATTTTGTTGTCCATTTCTGAAAAAAAACTGATTTGCTTAACGGAAAGAGCGCACAAAAGTTCTATATATACCACAGGTATATACCACGAAAATAAATCCCAAGACAGGGGTTAAAGATTTATAGCGAAATGAACATTGACACGTTCCGATGACGTCATATTATGAATTCAGCAATGAATTCGAATAACTTTTCGACGGGAATTTCGTGCAACTCTCTCCACTCAAAATTGTGTTCACCCAAAAAATCATATAAAAGAGTCAAGTGTCCTTTGGTTTTGCGGTCTGTTTTTTTTATTTCTATTTTCTTTGACAAACGTTCGTCTGCTAATTTTTCCGAAACATGGCGCCATCTTGTTTGTTTACAGAAGAAAGTAGCTGAATAGTCCTGCGCGTATTAAATGTGCTAATAAGCCGGTCACGTGGATCATATGAGACATAAAAGACAGATATCTATCTCACATGGCCTTCTCAAATGAGACACGCACATCTTGCATAGTAAGTGTGGGGGTGGGAGAAAGGTCTATCCACTTGTATTTGCGGTTCGCGGGTAGAGCTGTAGGTTAACCGAAACCGAACCGAGGTTTTTAGTTTTTAAAAAAAACCGAAACCGAAACCGTCGACATCCCGTAATCTAAGGTTTTTCGTTTTTTATTAAATACTCTCTTGCTGCAGAAATTCACAGAATGTAGCCATCCCAGACTAGTGAGAGTACCCAAACACTGTCAATGACAGTGTCTGGGTACTCTCACTACTCTCACTACTCCGGGAAGGCTACATTCTGTGAATTTCTGACATTTCAGTTTTGTTGTGTTTGCAGCTTTCCTCAAGTTACGAGTAGGTGTCAGACCTCGCAAAATGGCCGAGCACAATAAAAGTTCTGTATATTTAGGTAATTATTATATTGGCCTTCCCGATTCTTCATGTATTATAGCTTATTTCGGGCATTTATTGAGTTTCACTCAATTTCACTGCCATTCAGTTATGACTCCGGACATAAGAATGAGTTTTATTGAATTTTATTTGGCCTCATGAACAAACCGAAAACCGAACCGAACCGAGGTTTTACTCCACCTGAAAAACCAAAACCGAAACCGAACAAGAAATTTAAAAACCTACAGCTCTATTCGCGGGTATGAAATATTTCAACCAGTTCGCATACTGATACTGGGTTCGCATAGGACACAGACATCACAAGTAAGACAGTCATACTATCATAACAATCGGGAAGTGGGTTCGATTAGAGTTCGAACATTTTGCCTGATTCGATTCGCGAATCGATTCGAGCGAGAAATAAACAGATCGGCATTCCCGTTTATTCGTGCAATAAATACAGAACACCATTCGCGTTCGAACTGTCATTTTTTACCGCACTCGATTGATTTGGGCGGACGGATAATATTGAATGAGAAGCCGAAGGCTTCCAGTTCACTATTATACCTGCGCCCAAATCAATCGAGTGCGGTAAAAATGAGAGTTTGAAAGCATATCGTCCCCTGAGTTCCAATGTGTTCTATGTGCCAGTAGGCACATACAACACATTGGAACTCAGGGGACGATATGCTGTTCTGTTTTTATTGCACGCCTACAGTTGACTAAAAAAATATTAATCGATTTTGGCAGAGGGATAATAATGAACTCGAAGCCTTCGGCTTCTTGTTCAATAATATCCCTTCGCCGATATCGATCTCGTGCAGTAACAAGAGGCCCCAAGGGGCCTGAGGGCGCTCACCTGACATGGTAGCCTAAATATCAACCCAGAGAATTGATTTCAACAAGTTGCATCTGCTCCTCCTAAGAAAAGCTTTAACCAAATATCCAAAGATTCTGACCAGTGGATCTAAAAAAAAGAAGATTTTTAAAGAATATTCCTCATATTGGACTAAGTTATAATTCGGGCTCCCACAGGGACTTGGCTTTAACAAACTTGAACCTCACCCCCCTAAGGATGCTGCACACCAAATATCAAAACATTCCGACTGCTGGATCTGAAGAAGAAGATTTTTAAAGAAAATTCCTCATTTTGAACTAAGTTATAATTCAAGCTCCTACAGTGAGTCCAAATATGGATCTAGAGACTTGGCTTGAACAAACTTGAATCTCACCCTCCTAAGCATGGTGCATACCCAATGTCAAAAGATTCTGCCTGCTGGATCTTGAGAAGAAGATTTTCAAAGAAATTTGCCTGAAATGCACTAAGTTCGAATTCAAGCTTCTATAGTGAGCCCAAATATGAACCTAGGGAGCCGATTTGAACAAACTTGAATCAGATCCCCTCTACAATGTTGCACACCAAATATCAAAAGATTCTGCCTGCAGAATCTGGAGAAGAAGATTTTTTAAGAAATTTGCCTGAAATGCACTAAGTCCGAATTCGAGCTTCTATAGTGAGCCCAAATATGAATCCAGGGGGCCATTTTGAACAAATTTGAATCAGATCCACCCCTCAATGTTGCATACCAAATATCAAAAGATTTTGCCTGCTGGATCTGGAGAAGAAGATTTTTTAAGAAATTTGCCTGAAATGCACTATGTTCGAATTCGGGCTTCTATAGTGAGCCAAATATGAATCCAGGGGGCCGATTTGAACAAATTTGAATCAGATCCGCCCACAATGTTGCAAACCAAATATCAAAAGATTCTGCCTGCTGGATCTGGAGAAGAAGATTTTTGAAGAAATTTGCCTGAAATGCACTAAGTTCGAATTCGAGCTTCTGTACTGAGCCCAAATATAAACCCAGGGGGCCGATTTGAACAAACTTGAATCAGATCCACCCCACAATGTTGCATACCAAATATCAAAAGATTCTGCCTGCTGGATCTGGAGAAGAAGATTTTTGAAGAAATTTGCTTGAAATGCACTAAGTTCGAATTCGAGCTTCTATACTGAGCCCAAATATAAACCCAGGGGGCCGATTTGAACAAACTTGAATCAGATCCACCCCACGATATTGCATGCCGAATATCAAAAGATTCTGCCAGCTGGATCTGGAGAAGAAGATTTTTTAAGAAATTTGCCTGAAATGCACTAAGTTCGAATTCGGGCTTCTATAGTGAGCCCAAATATGAATCCAAGGGGCCAGTTTGAACAAACTTGAATCAGATCCAGCTCACAATGTTGCATACCAAATATCAAAAGATTCTACCTGCTGGATCTGGAGAAGAAGATTTTTTAAGAACCTTGCCTGAAATGCACTAAGTTCGAAATCGGGCTCCTATACTAAGCCCAAATATGAACCCAGGGGGCCGATTTGAACAAACTTGAATCAGATCCACCCTACAATGTTGCATACCAAATATCAAAAGATTCTGCCTGCTGGATCTGGAGAAGATTTTTTAATCTTTTTCCCATTGCCTACAGTGTTAAAAAGTGCTGATTCAGCACTTTTTCAAAGTCCTGAAAAAAGTACCTTGTGATCAAACCGATAGGGATTTTTTTAACCATTCTATTCTACTGGATAAAAGTAAGCTTTATACAAAATAAGAATTCTCTGTGCTGTGTAGTTTTGGAGATATGGCAGTGTTTTAAGGTTTTTCCTATTTTTAGCTCCCGAGGTTCCCAAGACAGAATGGGAATGAGAAAAATTTTTTTTGTATCAATCAACTACTTATGACCCATTATCATCTCATGTCAAATTTGGTTCAAATCGACCTGACGGTTCTGAAAATAGAAATTTTTGCCCCTCCCGTAACGAAGGCAAATAATGCCCGACAAACTTGTCTTTGAACAAATTTGAGTCTACACCTCAAAAGGAAGCTGCATACCAAATATCAAGTATTGCTGGTTCTTGAGAAGAAGATTTTTTAAGAATTGGAGAATTTTTGCCCCATCCCTCTGCTCAATATGAGCTGAAACCTAATTTGACAAAAAATCAAAATGCCCTTATATAACCCCTACTCACATGAAATTTCATGAATATGCGGCCAGTGGTTTGGGAGAAAAAGGCCCAAACACCCCCTTCACGACGGACGACGGACGCCGGACGACGGACGAAAAGTGATCAGAATAGCTCACCCTGACTTTCAGTCAGGTGAGCTAAAAATGACAGTTCGAGCGAGTATGCTGTTCTGTATTCATTGCACGCCTACTGTTTACTAAAAAAAATATTAAAAACACAAATTATTGCCAACAATAACCCAAACGTAAAAAAGAAATAGTTAAATCCGCGCACGTGATCCATATTGTTCACGGACAATACAAAAAAAAATTATTGCTCGCTTCGTTTTTTTTTGCAGAAAAGGCATTTATTTTATGAAAATAAAAACATGGGCGTTCAATAAACTTTGATACGTCGAGCCCTAAATCAGATGAGAACTTACCTTGTGCAGAAGTGTAAATTTGTAAAGCAAAACCCCTGCTTGAAAGACGAGGTAGGAAACGTCAATAAAGCTTCATCAAAACGTATGGGCGGACGAGAGCACAACCAGTAAATGGTAGCTAAACATTTTTCAAACCTAACTTTTTGTCACATTTCACCGTGTTCTTGTTAAAAGAAACGGATGTGATAAAGAAAAAAAGTATATAACATAAATTCAAGGGAAAGCGCATGATTACAGACACGAAAGTCGCGCTTTTTTTCTGGATTTTCTCATCAATTTTATACGGCAAAGACATCCTGTAAAATCGATATCTATGTTAGCGGGTTTCTTTCGCAAGAGAATCACATCAAACAGAATCTCCCTCTGAATAGATTTTCGAAAAAGCACATATCGATTGAAGACGATTCACACGTTATTATCTATCTGATGTGTACAGAAGGGTTTTGCCTAGAAAATAAATACAGACGGTACAGGAATAATGATTTACTTTGATAACACCATCTAGAGATTTCCCACCCATGTATAACTTAAATTTCGTCAAAAAGGTATTCTGGATCTGAGGCTTGGGGCTGGGTCTCACCCCAGATCTTTAAATTTGTCAAATTTGGGGACATCGCAGACTTTCCAAGTCAGTTGCTGTTCAGCCCATTGAAGGCTGTTTGAAATACCTTGGTTTTTTGGGTGGTTCTTGGGGTTGTTTTGGTGTCTCAGAAAATCTATTGAACCTACTTTGATCGCTTTTACCAGAGCTGAAACCGGTTAACCGGTTAATCGATCAATCAATGATCAACGTCTCCATCGATCCAAAAAGAAATTGATCGATTAACCGTTACTTTTGAACTGCGGTATTATGTGGGTTAACAAAGGAACAAACTTGCTCCAAAACAGGCAAACATTGTCACACCGACTCACATCATTTATATGAGACAGAGTAAAGCATGCAAGTTACTTGTTGACATACTTGGTCACTTGCATGATCACCATACTGTATCAGTAGCTGGAAATGCTTTACCCATTGAGGGTAGCAGACGATACTTGCAAAATAAATTCATGAATTACTAAAAATTTTCATTTTTTGTCTCAAAAACATAGCTTATGGCCCTTTTGGAACGAGCTCAACGAGCTCGTTCCAATGAGGGGTCATAAGCTATGTTTTTGAGACAAAAATTGAAATCATAATAAATTTGAATGGAGATTTTAGTTTGTTACGTTGGGTAAAGGGTTCATGCTGTAAATCATCAACTGTATGGCAATTATTCAGATATCTATTTGGACAAGTGATTAATCGATTTTTCAAGGTTAATCCACGTGATTAATCGATCAATAAAAACCCTTAACCGTTTCAGCTCTAACTTTTACGGCAACAGAACATGTCCTCAAACATAAGTCCCTGCTTACATTATAAATCCCTTTGCAGCAGTTTCTAGGCAAGTCGTGGCTGCCTGCACAGGCAGCCACGATTTGCCTTAAGACACCTGCAAACGACAGAATATAAAATGCAATATTATGTAGCAAGCATGTATATAAATCTTTAGGCATTTGAGGATTAAATTACTTTTTTATGAAACTGGACAAAACCATAAAACACAAACCAAGCATATTATGTGTTATGTTGAGAACATTCCTGTAGTTTGGGGCACGGGTTACCGGCGTGAGTCTGGTAGAATTTAAAGGCTTGCTTCCCTCGATTCTGCCCCCCAATACTTAGAAATCTCGGGCTCAAATCGTAAAACGGAGACATTCTGGGGAACTCATTTTGGAAATCTACCATGGTTCCTTTTTATCAGCAGCCAGATGGACTATTCGAGGTACAAGTTGGAAAATATAATTTACGAGTGGGAACTATTCCACTAAGTGATTGGCTTGTCAATGGACTTCCCGTCGTGCAGTTGGAATTCCGGATCTAGAAACACTATTCAAGACCCTCAATCTTCGTCCCCTCGGGTATCACAATCAAAATCTTCGTTCAATATTACCAAAACCTGGTTAAGGTCATCAGTGATCAAGAATAAGGTTATGTCGTCTGCAAATAAGCGAATACTGCTAGTAAGATTCGAGACAATATGATATATATATACATTATGAACAACTGTGGGCCAAGAATGGATCCCTGTGGGACGCCGCGGTTGATTGATTTCCATGAAGACGTTTCAGAATTTACAACTAATCTCTGGGTTCATCCAGATTAAAAAAAAAACTAGAGATGGTCTGTCGCCCGGTATGCCCCCACCGTGGCATACCGCCTAGTGTGGGTGACTGAAAAGATGCATTCAATTTTTCTTAGTAAAAAAAACCAGACGGCCATCTTGAAACCGAGCGGAAAAAAGTATTTCAGGCACTGCCCCTCATCATGTTGATCATTTTTATGACGTTTTATGAAAATGCGACTAAAACTGTGGAAGTAGTTCGCGCCACAAGTTTACATAAAAAATCCAATATGGCCGCCAGTCGGCCAACTTGAAACCGGCGGGTAAACAATTATGCCACGCACTTCCCCTCATCAAGTTGATCATTTTTGTGAAGTTTCATGAAAATGCGGCTAAAACTGTGGAAGTAGGTCGCTCCACCAGTTTACATGTGCAACGGACCGACGACGACGACGACGACCGACCGACCGACCGACCGACAAGTAGACTCCTATATAGCCCCCCCCCCCCCACACACACACACCTAAACTTCGTTTTGAGGGGGGTATAAAAACGATAAAAGTTCACCCGATCTACCCGATATATTCTGCCCAGTTTATAAAGAATCTTTTATGCCATACTTTATCAAAGACTTTGATAATGTCGCGAAAGACATCTCTCACTTATTTGCCATCACCAAGTGCATTGGCGAATGAGCCGTTAGACGGAATACTGCGGAGTCACCTAGCGTAAAGCCTAATTGCAACTGACTTAATAAGTTATCTTCCTGTAAACACATCAAAGGTTCCTAAATATACTTTTCTTCAAATACTTTACTAAGCACCTCTTTAGTTTAGTCCAATTTGGGGCCATCGCAGGCTTTCTACATCAGCTGCTGTTCAACCACAAGGAATATACACAGAAGGACACACACTGTGAATGGGTTAATCGATAAAGCACGAGTGCGAGCGCGGAAGGATAAAACGAGAGGCCACAGGCCTCGAGTTTTATCCTTCCGCGATGGCACAAGTGCTATATCGATTAACCCATTCACACGCGTGTGTCGTTCTGTATTTATTACACGCCTTCACGTCTCTAAAACTATTATTAGATGGACACTCAGCAATTTATTTGACAACTGTCAACAAAAACAACACATTTTATCGACAACCAAATTAGCGAGGGGAACCCGTGTTACAATTTCGTCTCCTGAGTTCCAATGTGTTCTATGTGTCTACTGGCACATAGAACACGTTGGAACTCGGGGGACAATTTTCAACTATCGCTAGCAATTCAAAATTGTAATTGCGTTGCACGGTTTGTAGAAAATTTCAGAGAAATTTTGCGTCTTTTTAAAAATAGTCCGCACATGTGTACGGAACAGATTTTTATTTTCCGCATGGTTGAGTATTGCTGTAGATGGGGATTACACAGAACAGGCGTGTAATAAAGTTTTTTTTGTAATGCTTAGTGCCTGAATTGCCGCCTTTTTCTGTTTGTTTTGTTATGCTTTTTTATTATCTTTTGTTGGAGGGGTCTTGGTGCTGTCTTGCTGCCTCCGAATATCAACTAAACACTGTCAGTAAAGTGTAACAGATCTGTGAACATTTTGTAATTATTTGTTTGGGTTTTATAATAAAGAGGTTATTACCTGTTTCACATCGGCGGAGATATCAGCCCACGGTAACTTAACATTAGCCTTTAACCTTCGGACTCATACTGATATGAAGTTACCTTGGACTAATATATCGGCTGATATGGAATTAACCAAGTAATAACCTCTACATAGTTATTATACAGTTCACACTATCTAGTAGTATATAGTAAATACAGATTATCATGATAATGTGCATGTCCTGTGATTTGTATCAGATTCGAGGTGGTGTCCAGAATGGGATCTCAACGAGCCGGCTTTGCCGGCGAGTTGTGATCCCATTTTTGGACACCACCGAGAATCTGATACAAATCACAGGACATGCACATTATCATGATAATTCATTTATCTAACCATTCTGTCACACAAACAGATTAAATCTTAACCCTTCACCCAACGTAACGGCCAAAACCGGCCAATGCTATGCTAAAAAAAATCGCCAATTAATTTTCATTTTTTGTCTCAAAAACATAGGTTATGACCCCTCGTTGGGACGAGCTTGTCGAGCTCGTTCCAACGAGGGGTCATAGCCTATGTTTTTGAGACAAAAAATGAAAAAAAAATTAGTTATTCAAGAATTTTTTTTGCAAGTGTCGTCTGCTTTTCATGATAGGTAAAGGGTTAAATTATTTTCAAACATTTTGGGGACATAATGTTCGGTCGACCACTGAAACGCACATAGAATGTATCTATGTGCCTGTTGTGATAGCTCGTAGCGCTACCGGAAACGATTCGTCTATATGATACAGAATCAGAATGAGTCGTCTATATGATACGGAATCGGAACACATTATGTGATACGTACCGTTTCTCGTGGTTTTTGGTTTTCAGGCCAAAATCTATATGATTGTTAGATAAAACTGTTTATCGTGTGTTCGGTGTCCCATATGCCAGGGTTTCCGCTATACAGACATGGCATCTCATCAGCGGCCCTATTCCCCTCGCTGACTTTCCCCTACCCAAAAGGTACTGCTAAGGATCTCATTAAATGCACTCGTAAGGCTCGCATCAAAGGTAGAGAATTACAAGGAACAGCAAAATATCAACCAGACTCAAATATATATTTTACAAAGTTGCAATAACCTTGACTATAGAACGACATGATCTGATGGTGGGTTAGATGGCATTCGCGCACGATTTGAGCTTGGTTCCACTGGTCCATATTGGTAAGTTTTGTGTACACTCGAGGACAGCCCCATTTTAACATGCACAAGGCATGGTTCCTCTACTCGGGCGTCTCAGATGTGCATTTCTGACAGTTGAAATCTTGAGGCCGTTAATGGTGAACTAGTATCTGGCATCAATTATGCTTTTGGTGGCGTTTTAGTTGTTTGAATTGACATAACAATGGTCTGAAAGACCATTTTCACGTAAATTTTTTTAAAAAAATGCAGTTGAGTAAGAAAAAAAAACATTGAAATCAGAAAAGAAAAAACTGACAAATAACACCCCTGTCCATACCACCGGGAACATTTTATGCACCTCCCCGTGAATGTTTTCATGTTGTCCGAAGATCTACGGTCCGCACAGCTCATGTACTGGGAGCTTTTGTCCGGGTATCAACGTGATGATATTATTCAGTCTCAATGACGAAAGGGTCAATTTTAAGAGTTAAAGATGAGAAGAAAATTATAACGTACCTGTCTGCATTGCAACATCTCTCGCTTTGACACTAGACAAAGCCAACAATTTCACTTCTCAGAGTAATTTCCAATGAAAAATCCTGAAAAAAAAATAATTGAAAAAAATGAATTAGTTTGAAAAGGCAATACAAGAAATCGGAAGCCAGTTGAGATACAGTCCTGCACTCTGAGAAATCGTCGCCAAATTTGGTTCCAAGCAGAACCCAAACCCATCGAAGAACGTACTATGTTGAACCAGGCATTTTCTGAAAGAGTTGCCTGTCTTGTTTATATGAAAAATAGCCGATGTCGCGCAACATATACACAGAATGGCACGTGTGTGTGAATGGGTTAATCGATATGGCACGAGTGCCAGCGCGGAAGGATAGAACTCGAGGCCGCAACACGCGTGTCGTTCTGTGTTTATTACACGCCTTCACGTCTATAAAAACATTATTAAAAGGATACTCAGCAATTCTTTTGACAACTATCAACAAAAAGAACGCATTTTAGCGTCAACCAAATTTTCGAGGGGAACCTGTGTTACTATTTTGTCCCCTGAGTTCCAATGTGTTCTATGTGCCTAATGGCACATAGAACACATTGGAACTCAAAGGACGAGATTCAAATTGTAATTGCGGTGCACGATTTGTGGAAAATTCCAGTGAAATTTCGCTTCATTATAAACATAGTCTGTCAACGATTTCTCTTCCGCACATATGTGCGGAACAGATTTTCATTTTCCGCACGGTTTAGTGTTGCTGTAGAAGGGGATTACTTTGAACAGGCGTATAATAAAATCCTTTGCCCAACGAATCGACCGCTTCCGCCCGCATAATGTATAAATTAAGCAGTCAAAAAATTATTTTTTTTCTCAGAAAAAATCAACGAAACCATATGATGTAATCCGCTTATTTGAATAAGCTCGTCAAGGTGGGGTCACATGGCATGATTTTATTGAATTGTACTGAAAAATTAAAAAAAACGATAATTAAAATAATAAGTTTTGATATCGTGTGCGTGGGGTAAAGGATGGAACAACTGAAAACGTGTTTCTGACGTTGCTTCGTAGCCATCTTAAAACTTCAACTTGACACGGCTTCATATTTTACCATTTATACAATGTCCAGAGGCCTTAATAGTCCCGTTAAAGTGAAAGATTGAAGAACCAAAACATGTGTATGTTTGGTTCCATGCAACCAAATTTCATTCCCCTATCATGACAAACTAGAGAACCAGTTTTGGTTCCTGGAGAAACCCAAATTTCTTTCTGTGTGTGTCACTTCTTTTGTTCAGGCCCGTGGTTATGCAACCTGAAATGCAGAAAAATATTCATAGGTACTAGGTTGGTACCACGAATCCAGATCGTTGACGACGAAATAATTTTCAGCTGCTTACCAAGAAGTTCCAAGTAGCAATTCCATAAATTTATGGTTCGTTCACTCAAATTATGGTTCTTGCTTTCTTGCATTTTTACAGGTCGCGTAGCATGTACTATTCGGCGCATGCCGTCCCCGATGAGAAGAATGAGTCCATACGCTTACTGGTTAGACCAGTAGAAACTTGATGATCCGGTAAGAAAATTTACTGTTCATAGCCTCTGAGCATCCAACGGTTTATACCCGGTCTCCCATGAATTGCAAAATTGCCCTCAAGTTACTCCCTAGCCCCAATTCTACAGTAGCGCATTACACTCTAAAATCAGTTGGGTTTCAAAATGAACCCAAATCAACTGGGTTGAGTGAATATGAGCCCAGTTGTATTCATATTCACTCAACCTAGTTGATTTTGGTTGATTATTAATCCAACTGACTTTAGAGTATATCAGTATCAGGCTACATTTATCTGCCGCGGCAAACACGTCGAAGTTCACCGCCCCCCCCCCCCCCCCCCCCCCCCCAAGTAGCCTCCCGTCTATACACGGTCAACCAGGAACTGAAAATTTGTTTGGTGGACCCTGAAGTTATTTCTGAATCCTATTTCTACAGTAGTGCTTTGTCAGGCAGCAGAATTTATCTGCTGTGACTAAGAGTGGCGCCAGGGGGTGGGATGGCTGTGGAGATGGGGGTCGGGGCGTGAGTTAATACCCCCATCCCCCACACCGGTCAAGGAAACTGCAACCTTTATTGTGTGCTTGTTGGAGAAAACGCCTACATGGGGACTCGATGACGCCGTGTACTAAAGCGTACTGCACGTCGATGTCTTCAACCGATGTAACCCTGCTTGAGCGGAGCTTGAACAGAGTTAGAATGTTGAGGAGCTGACAGTTGCTCCGGGTACTCCGTTTTCCTCCACCCGTAAAACTGTCACGGTCACGATTAGCCATAGTGCATAAGTATGTGACCTTAAACACCAATAAATAAATAAATTATAGCTAACTAACTCAGCCTATATGTCACAATATGTTTGAGATATCAATTCAACAATACCAAATACAAATGAAAATTGTCAGACTGGCTATATCTGTCTTTCATGAGAGTAGCGAGTCAAAGAAAACTGTGCACAATTTTGGTAATAACTTTAAAAATTCCAGGACACAGCCTCACAGGGGGCGGGGAGGGGAGGGGTGGGGTGGGTCACTAATACAAATGCAGTCTGTGAGTGCATTGCATATAAGTCTAATAAAAGGCCACCCGACCACACGTCTCCCGAAAAGGTGTGCAATTTGAGGTATTTGTCGAAAAAGGGACATAACTCTGGCAAACAATATTGGACCAAACCCCGATTTGAACTTGACCTGTTGTTTATGTTGATTTTATGTTGATACACTTATATACCGAATTTTATTTGAATCAGTCAACAACAACAACTAAAGTTATCATCAGGGAAACCCCCCAAAAAAGAGAATTTTCGAAGTCGAAAAAGGGTCGTAATTCTGGAAAAATTGTCGGACCAAACCCCGATTCGAACGTGACCTGTATGTGTTTTATGTTGATACACCTACATATCAAATTTCATTTGATTTGGCCAACTATAACTTAAGTTATCGTCGGGAAACAAAAACAAAAAATGAATATTTGAAGTCGAAAAAGGGACAAAACTCTAGCAAAATTTTTCGAACCCCGATTCGAACTTGACCTGTATTTTATGTTGATACATATACCCTTCAAATTTCGTTCGATTTGGCCATCTATAACTGAAGTTATCACCGTGAAACCAAAAAATAAATTTTTGAAGTAGAAAAAGGGTCAAAACACCCCGATTCGAACTTAACCTGTATTTTATACTGATACACCGACATACCAAATTTCATCTGATTTGGCCAACTGTAACTAAAATTATCATCGGGAAACCAAAGTGGGACGGACGCGCACGGACGAACGGGCGGACAGGCGGACGGACGATACCGGCTAATTCAATAGTCCCTTGAACAATTTTTTTTTTTTTTTTTTGGGGGGGGGGGGGGGACAAAATGTGCCCTGTTTATACTGGCCTCATAAAACAACTGCTTATGACTATTGTGAGAACAAAATTGACCAACTTGTTTGTATTTCTGCAGTTTCTGATATAATTCAAAAAACGGTTTGCTGAGCAGTCGGCAGTTCGATCAGAATTCTGTCTGTGGGAGTCGGCGGTTGGAATTTTCATGGAAATGTAATACCACATTCGGAAAAAACCTCCGTTACAACAATGCTTCAAATTTCCAACCGTTGGAATTTTTGCCTGAACAATTTCCAACTATCTTGATTTTCGGGACGAATATTGGGGGGGGGGGGGAGGGGATCCCCCCCCACACACACACCTCCCTGTAGCTACGTCCCTGATCTCCTCTTAAATTAAGCATAAAACACAAAACATACATATTATGTTTTATCCCCACGCGCGTAGCCAGGATTCTATAACAGGGAATAACCAGGCCATTTCTTTTTTTTTTTTTGGGGGGGGGGGGGGTCACATTTGAATAGCCATTGTGTGAGGTTTCGAGGGGTCTCACCCAGTCCTAACTAAGACCCTCCGGTTGTCTGTCTCTCCACCCACTTCCCCCAAGAGAAGTGGGAGGAGCGGATGACGATCGGAGGGGTTACGGCAGAAGGGGTAACGACAGGACTAGTCTCCCTCCATACACACACCCCGAGAAAATTTTGCAAAATTTAGTGCTCTAAGAGCGAATCTGTAGCACGTTTAGCCCATTTTGGGGCTTTATCTTGTGTGAAACTAGCACTGGACCAATATGTTTTGGGGGTGGCCAGCGAAAATGTTAGGGGAGGGGGAGGCCCCAGGCCCCCGTAGGTACGCCACTGGATTGTCGTTTGATTATTACCTTTTCCGTTGTATTTTTCGCATTGAATGTCTTTGTTGCATATATTGCACCCTTGTGTGGTGGTAATTACACACAATAAGTTTCTTTGAAAGTCCGCTAGGTTGTCGGCTTGTTTGTAACAGAGCTGAAACGGTTAAGGGGGTTTCTTCATCGATTAATCAAGTAGATTAATCTTGGTTAACCGATTAATCACTTATCGAAATAGATGTCTGAATAAATGCCATACCGTTGATGATTTACAGCATGAACCCTTTGCCCAGCGTAACAAACAAACAAAACCGACTAGACCTATATACAAAAATCTCCATTCAAATTTATTATGTTTTTAATTTTTGTCTCAAAAACATAGCTTATGGTCCCTCATTGGAACGAGCTCGTTCCAATGAGGGGTCATAAGCTACGTTTTTTAGACCAAAATTGAAAATTTTTAGCAATTCATGAATTTATTTTGCAAGAATCGTCTTCTAATCGCGTTGGTTAAAGGATTAAGAATGGCCTTTTCCAGCTACTGATACAGTTTGATGATCATGCAAGTAAACAAGTATGTCAGCAAGTAACTTGAATGTTTTACTCTGTCTCATATAATTGATGTGAGTTAGTGTGGCAATGTCTGTCTGTTTTGGTGCAAGTTTGTTCCTTTGTTAACCCATACAATACAGTAGCTCAAAAGTAACGATTAATCGATCAATTACTTTTTGGATCGATCAAGACGTTGATCATTGATTAATCGATTAACCGTTTCAGCTCTAGTTTGTAATTTATTCTTAGTTATCGCTACAGTATACTTGACTTTTACATTTGTGGTATGTTTGTTTTTGTAATTAATCTTATTCACGGCGAATAAATTATCTGTATCCGAAAATCCCTGTATTTTTTGTTTTCATCTTTGAAATATGGAAGGACGCCGCCACGTGTGGGAAGAAGTTGAAAATAGCTGTAACGGCACGTCTTGTCGATTAAGTGTATTCAGTCTAGTTTTTTATCGGTGGTTTACACCTGAGATGTTCAACTCATTTTTGCGGTTTAATATTTACAAGACAAGATGAACTGCGGTTGTTGTGTGAAGAGCCTATAATGCGTTTTGCACATGCATCGAGTTATTGTGGTTATGTGAAGTGAATAACATATGAACATTTGGTTAACCCTTTACCCAACGAATGGCCCGCATCCGCCCGTGTAATATGCAAATTCAGCAGTTGAAAAAATATTATGTTTCAAACAATTTCAACAAACCCACATCAGGTGACCCCTCGTTAGAAAGACCTCGTTCCAACGCGAGGTCACATGATATGGTTTTGTTGAAATTTTTTGAAAAATTTGAAAAAATGATATTTAAAATAATAAATTTTGATATCGTTTGCGTTGGGTAAAGAGTTAAGTTTTGTTACCACAGCGAACGGCATGGTCGCGCATCAAAGTAGAACAATTTGCTTTATGTTTTGTTGTACGAGCAAACAAACTAATCGGTCGTTACACTGTCTCCTAAAGAAGAGAGAGAGAGAGAGAGAGAGAGAGAGAGAGAGAGAGAGAGAGAGAGAGAGAGTCTCACAGTGGTAGCGAGAGAAGTTATGAGTAAGATGGGTGGTGGTGAAAATTATTTCTACAGAACATTAAATTTCACCAAACTCACACCGCTGACCGGTGTCCCCAAATTACACGAATGTTTCAAAATTAGAGGGGGTAGCCAGTGGCGTAGTTACGGGGGGGGGGGGGGCTCTCCTCCGTAAAATTTTCGCTGCCCCCCAAAACATTGGCCCAATGCGAATTTCACACAACATGGTGCCCTAAAATGGTCGCCAATAGAGGGGCGACACACGCTACAAGTGCCCCAGGTTCTCTCTAAGAGCACTAAATTTTGAAAAACTTTCTCGGGTGTATGTATGTATGTATGTATGTATGTATGTATGTATGTATGTATGTATGTATGTGTGTGTGTGTGTGTGTGTGTGTGTGTATGTGTGTATGTATGTATGTATGTATGTATGTATGTATGTATGTATGTATGTATGTATGTATGTATGTATGTATGTATGTATGTGTGGGGTGTGTGTTTGGGGGGGGGGGGGCTAGTGCTACTAGGACATTCCGATCGTTGCCCCTTTCCTCCTCTCTGAAGGGAAGTGCGTGTAGGCCCCCAAAAGCCCATACAACAGCCCTTCGTATATCAAACTTGAACCCCCATCCCCCCCCCCCAAAAAAAAAAAAGAAAAAAGAAAAATGGCTTGGGCACCCTTATTGTAGAATTCTAGCTAAGCGCCTGCTACAATCTGTAACTCCAAACTAAACAAACTCCTACAAATCCACCACAAATTACACTGACCTTGACTCAACTGATGAGTCAACTTAGGGTCAACTGATGAACGGACATACATCTGAGAAGTTGTTTAATCCTTCCATTATCCGAGCACCAGGCGACACTTGCAAAAAAAAACTCTCAAAAATTGAATAACTAAACAGATTCCTTTTCTGCCTCAGGAAAGAACTTATAATCTTCGTTCCAATGAGCAGTCATGGGGTAAGTTTTTGACAAACAAATGTAAAAAAAATACTAAAACTTGAATGGCATTGTTTGTGAAAAACGCTAGCGGTTCTGTCTGTTAGGCAAGATAGGGGTTAACTTAAACGTGCGGTCATCTATATGGAGGCTGGAAAAACGACCCACAAATGAAACTGACTTCGACGCTGGGCATAAAATAGAGCGACTTTGACAAATGGGTACGAGCCTTAATATACAAACCAAATATAGAAACAATTTTATTAGTTACAGAGTTTCAGCAGGAAGTACAGGATTGTACTACCATTCTGAGATTCGTGTTTCTTTCAGCTTTCAGACCTGTACAGCCTGCTGAACACCGAGTGGCGAATTTATTGCCATGCCGAGTGGCGAATTTATTGCCATGCCCAGTGGCGCAGCCAGCCCAAAGCAAGTGTGTGTATGTGTGTGTGGGGGGGGGGGGGGGAGGGGAGAAACTCGCAGAGCCTGACTTAGCTCCATTTTAATGGGGAGTGGAGGGGGGTGAGGGTGGTGTGTGCGGCAAAAGCTTTTAACCAAGGTAACAATAATCAGGGTTTCCA
Organism: Pictodentalium vernedei; assembly: GCA_031216915.1. Lineage (NCBI taxonomy): Eukaryota > Metazoa > Mollusca > Scaphopoda > Dentaliida > Dentaliidae > Pictodentalium > Pictodentalium vernedei. Next base: position 207,542,876 of record CM062288.1, on the reverse strand, counting down.
CTAGAGGGAAATAAATAGTGGGACACTAATTGACTTTATAAGTGTTTAATTCGATACGGTGGTGCGTTGTATGTCCTGAAGAATCGGACACTATATTCCAAATTGTACAAGTGCTTTAACAAATTTCATTAAAGGTGCAATTTATATAACGAGGTAGATTGCATGTTTCACGAAACCACAGCGGATCTGTAGTATAGAAACACCACAACATAAACCCCTCTGCTCGACAGTGAAGTCGGATATAGGGTGTATGTACACATGTTTTATTTTAAGTTTTTGGGATATTCTCATGAAACAATATTGTTCTCATTTTGTTTATGAGTCTGAATGTTTATTATCACCGATGAAAATGCTTGAGACGGTGGGTAAAAGGGAAATCGGCAAAGTGTACCATAGAATGCATTTAAACGTAGTATTCTCATACACCCGGTTGAACATCCTAACCCCCGCTGGAGTTAAATGTTCCATACTCAATGAATTAGCTACTGACCATCCAGGAAGCTTGTATAATTTTGAAAAAGGGTAATAAACAATTATATACCATGATTACCTATTCTACTATATATATATATAAAAAAAACTATGGCATAAATTTTAGCTTCACACACCAACCATGCTGAACACGCCAACAATGGGATTTCAATAGTTGAAGTTTACACCTACAGTGGGACTACATCCACGTTGACCTTTGGTGACCTCGACGTGAAGGCAAACTTGTCTAAATTTATCGCTCGTCGCCTCGCGAAGAGTGAAATGAAAGCGGCAATTATTTATTACGTTTTTAAATGAGTTTACCTCATAAGATACCAAACATTAACAAGCATGCGTTGCCTCATGTGAATAAAACATCCATAACTCAAAATAGTATGTTATTATGTTATTAAAATGAAAAAAGGCCTCGCTATTTGCGCGTTTCTTTTTCCATTTCGTTTCGGCGATAAAATTGACCTCGGAAGTACCGCCTACCGGTACTCATGTAAACAAAAATAGATTCGCACGTGCTGATATTGGATATTGTATTATTTAAAATTTAAACTCTTAATAACCTGACGATCATGGTATAAATAAAATATACCCAAAGTAGCTTGGTGTACCAAATGTTCACCACTCGTGTGAACATTTGGTAACCCAGGCTACTATGAGTATATTCTATATATATGAAGAATTTATGACACACGTTGAGTTGTTAATGTTGTTGTCGTTGTCACCACCTTCCCCAGCGTTCGGAAAGACTAAGATCCATGCCACGCCTCTGCTAAAAACAAAATCGCGACATCGACGCCGTAGCTGCGACGGGTGGTGCAATCTGCAAGTCCAAAAAATATTCTCAGGGGCAATTTACAGGTTATGGTGAAAAAAAGCAAGAAAAATATTTGGAACAACATTTGCATCGGATATGGCCTAGACATGAAAGAGGTACACTTGCATATCAAATATGAAGTCATTCCACCAAGTAGTTTGAAAGTTATTCTTTTAGAAACGCGTTGGTCACAAAATTCTAAGTTCATCAAGGGCCATGACCAAGACAAATATTTGGAACAACACATGCATTGAACAGTGGCTGGACATTTATAAGATACACTTACATGCCAAATATAAAGTCATTCCATCAAGTATTTCAAAAGTTATTGAGTTTTGAAACTCGTTGGTCACAGACTTTGAAACTCGTTGGTCACAGACAGATCGACAGACAGACCGACATTGCCACTTATAGAGCTGCTAGTCGCAGCTAAAAATGAGGAGGTCATAAGCTATGTTTTCGAGGCGAAAAATGAAAAAATATTTAGTTCTTCAGGAAATTTTTTTCTGCAAATGTCGCCTGCTTTTTGTATTAGGTAGACAGTTAATGAAAAATAGAAATAAAAATAGGAAATTAATTCAATGCTACTTCCGAAATCAACTCACTTAACGACATTATGACGGCGGTGTTGACTTACTACATCATTCCCGTATTAGACGCATTGTGAACAATATTTTCCGCAATGAGCTATTTGATGGTGATTATGTAATAATGTACAATTATGGACTTTTGTGGTGGTGAATATGATGTGATATGAACCTGAAAAAACTTATATTGACCACGGCTAACGCCTCGGTCAATATAAGTTTTTTAGGTTCATATCACATCATATCCACCACCACAAAAGTCCATAACGGTTTTATTATATACACCATCCTCAGGAAAAAAAACCCAATCTTCTATTTGTCAATTAAAAGTCCAATTATATCAATCAGAAATACTTTTATTTAACAATAAAATAGTTATCATCTGTACAATATACATAAAAATGAGACAGAAGTCAAGTTGACTGCATATGCACGTCGATTGAAATAGAACTAGAGAGGGGATTTCCAAAAGCTATATTTAGAAAGTTGATATTCACTGGAAGACCGGTGTACATGGATTTTTGAGTACCAGTCACGTGTATAAGATCCAGCCAAGAGAAATGTGGTTATTTATAAAGTATATAATACAAAATGTTCAGAAGATGTAGTGTCGCTGTGATTCGACTGTATTACCGAGAGATTGTTGGTCAGGAAAACATGGATACTTCAGTTTGGAATTTCACCGCCCATTTTACATTGGGAATGGAGCAGGCGTCCGTAAAGTGCACCATTCCTTCTTCGTTTGTTCAAAACCCCACTCCGAGAGGATTTCAGAGGTTAAGCATTCGCCGCCAAAACATTTGGGTTTTATGAATGGGGTTAGAATTATTTTAGATATAATAGAGTAACTTTGATTAAAATTGGATTATAATTACTCGACTTTAATTACTGTTGTTCTTCAGAAGATATATCCCGGGAGAGTTTAGTTACAATTTCCGTACAATTCACACGCGTTGAATATTGATATCTTTCACTTTCGTTTTTGTAAGCGAATTAAATTTCGTCTTTCTTTTTCCGCAAAATACCCAAATGGCGGGCAAATTTGTTCAAGACATATTCATGGAATGGGGTTTGAGGCACTTAATAACGACATATGGAGAAAACTAGAACATAATAATTTATTGAGTACTATTAATATACCGTCCCTTGAGTGCAACAAGGCGCCATTTGCAATGCTAAAGCATTGTAGATGGCGCCTTGTTGTCCTCAATAGACGATATGATTCCACTACAATTTCTAACACCCAACCTTTGTTCTCTTTGGGGATGAGAACAAACGCAGATTTGGTAAATTGCCGAAGTTTAATTGATAAGACGAAAGACGAAGCTTTCAATGCCGATCAGCGGTTCAGTACACGTGTGTGTGCAATGTTGATAAATAAAGCCGGTTTGCGGAGGCAAAAGAAGTCCCGGATGTGAGATGGCGCTTTGTAAAAATGGTCTTTTATAAGTGAAAAGGGGCAATAATTCTTCTTGGGAGACAAGGTGCAGAAACATTGTCAAACGAAATACGCAAGTTCATATCATGGTTATTAATCACACAAAGTATCAAAAATAGACGATGGAAAGTGTGGGACAAGTTGCGGATAAAATTTCGAAGTCGACATGTTCGATAACCCAAGAGAAAAATGGCAATAGCCCTTGAAAAATAAGGCTAAGTAACATTTTCATATCACGGTTATTCGTCACACACTCTAAAATCAGTTGTGTTGAAAATCAACCCAAATCAACTGGGTTGAGTGAATATGAACCCAACTGGGTTCATATTCACTGAACCCAGTTGGTTTGAGTTAATTTTTAAGACAACAGATTTTAGAGTGTACAAAATATCAGAAGTATCCAAAGGAAAATGTGAAACAAGTTGCGGATAAAATTCGGGATGAACGAAGGAACGGACGCATGCTCGCACGGACGGACGGGCGGACGGATTGGCAGACGAACAGATATGGGGATCCCTATATCCCCATGCTAAACTCAGAGTATAATTAAATGACAAAAAGAGGTATTTATTTATTGGTGTTTAAGGTCACATATCTTTGCACAATGGCTAATCATGACATCAACATGAGAATCAGGGGTGAGCGTTAATAAGCCAGGTTGCCCATTTCAGAGATGGTTTGCGCCTCCCATGCATTGGTGACTGAGTCTTATTTTACCAGTAAAACAGAGCCTGTTTACCGCAGTGAACAGGGACTGCTTCACTTCCCGGGGTTCCCGCGGGGAAAAAACAAAGAAGTATAAGATGAAGTATCCTGTGTTACTCATCTCCGCATCTTGCATCAAAACAGTTGAACATACGTCAACATTATTTCATTTTATCCCATAAGTAGCAATTTATTCCAACAACAGAAGTCTTGGATAAATTTTTGTTTTAATCACCAAGTGGGGTGATAAATTTTCCCCATTAGTTTAACACACGAACAATGTATCACTCTAGTAGGGCGTTGGTAACGGACTATACTATGTTGACACCTGAGTTTCATTTGAGAGGTCGTGATATCTTGACCCGATTTACGCGCGTCAGAAATCTGTGGAAACGAAGCGACGATCATCACTTAAACTATGTTTTTTAATTATGAGAAACCTTACCTCTCCTCCCAGCACAGCAACGCGCAACACTAAGTACACTCTGCACAGTGCCAATACAACTGAATTCACACATTGTCAAAATAATTTGAACACACCTGTATCACATGCTGTTGAGCCCATGGCTTCCAAACACGAATCTCGGGTAACCGTAACAACTATTTCATCATTAGAGCGAAATGGTGGCACAAGTGTTAACATTAACGATTTCCATTTGCAGCATAATGACCTCTCGAATCCAAGCACATGATTGAATAGTTTTATTTCACGGAAATAGTATAAACATTAACACTTTAACCCTTTACCTAACATGAAAAGCAGACGACACTTGCAAAAAAAAATTCTTGAATAACTATTTTTTTTCATTTTTTGTCTCAAAAACATAGGTTATGACCCCTCGTTGGAACTTGCTCGACGAGCTCGTTCCAACGAGGGGTCATAACCTATGTTTTTGAGACAAAAAATGAAAATATTTTGAAAATTAATTGGCGATTTTTGAGAATAGCGCTGGCCGGTTTTGGCCGTTACGTTGGGTAAAGGGTTAAACATCAATATACAAAAATGAATTGACATTCATGACCTGCTTTGAAAGTGGCTCAATTGCTCTCACCCACTCAATGCTCGCATTGTAATGTAGCATAATTAACAGTTTAATTGTTGTTTTCTTTAAAAGGTTTGAAAGTATTACACAATGCCAGTACAAAAGAATATAGATTGTTCATTTAATAAAGGATTTTTGCAAGTTTAGCTGACGTTTTTGGGGAATTATTTTTATAGACAGAAATGCATCACTGCGCCTTGTTTATTTTTTGCAATGTTTTCTTGTCGATCGAAATGGACCAATGTACTCCTCACTTCCAGCTATGTTTTGAAGCGAATAACAGCACGATTTTGCCGCGAGTGCTTTGTAAAAGATTTATGGGGTAAACAAAATAAACGTGTAGTGTACGTTTTCAAGTAAAAAATTTATTCTACTCGTAGGATTAAGAATGAAACCGACTCGCCAGAGGCTCGTCGGTTTCATTCTTAATCCCACTCGTAGAATAATTTTTTTACTTGAAAACACTATACGTTTATTCTATATATAAAGTGTGCATGCTTTTTTAAAAAAAATCGTCGTCTTCCTCAAAGATTTTAACCCTTTGCGAATTTAATTATCCTGACGTTCAAACGTCACTGGGAATTCAGTTTCTTCAACGTTATTCAAAATGCGACGTCAAACGTCGGAAAGCACAAATAACAAGATATTTTTCACAATAGTGATTATCTGGTTGAGGTTTAGATTATATTGGTGGTCTGAATTTATTATTCAAAACTTGTTTTATTACAAATTATTGGAGAGTGCCCATAGGCAATCTCCAATAATTTGTAATAAAACAAATTTATATAAACAAAATATTATTTGTTTGATTGAATATGAAATGTAAGTTCATTTTTTCTGGGAAGCGACTTGAAATGGCCAACTAAGCCATGTTGCCTCCCGAAGATGCTATGGTTCCGCTCTACAGTTTCGCACTATTGCACAGGGGGGAAATTCGAAACATAGAGCATGTGATGAAACTAAGGCCATGTAAAATAGAGATATATTTTTAGTTTCAGATATTTGCTCACATTAGGCTTTTTGTTGGACAAGAGAATTTAAAGTTTTGGTCCTAAAGTTGGAGTCTGATACATAGAGGTAAATTACCAGATGAATTATGGGAAACAGTGGCTTCGAAAAATTGGCTATTTTTTAAATGTAATTTTTACACGAGTTTGTTACCAGACATGGAACTAAAAAATGAAACGGGAACATAAATTATTTTTTTGCATTTTAGAAACAGTTGATGCTCTGCTCCAGGGGTAGGTAGGTGGGGGTGGTGGGAAAATTCTGCTTCTGAGGCTGCTGGGTGGCTGAAAATGACTGGTTTCGGCATTTTTAATTTTTCATGCAATTTTTCAGGTTGAAGTCTTGCCTTTGACAATAAATTATTTCACCCACATTCAGGTTGTTTATTTCTACTTAGATAGTGTTATATGTTTTTAGTGGATTTGGGAAATGTAATACGTGTTATGGGTTAGATAACTAAGTTACAGAATATTTGCATTTGAAGAGAGTGTATGGCATGTCACTTTTGGAAATGCCTGGAAAACTGTGGAGCGGAACCTAATAACTATCTGTATACTTTTGTATTCATGATACTTCTATACAACTGCATTCTTCGAATAATATTCTGTTCTATTCTAAGCAAGGAAAGTGTTGGCTTTTGCTTTGGCATCCTCATTTTTGAAAGCCTTGTTAGTGGCTTCTAACAACCAGTTAAGAAGTCTTGACAGCAGGATTATATTAGTATTTTAAGCTGCGATAACATTTTCTCAACGGTTTCTCACTGAGCACTATTCAGGAGAAAATAGGAATTGAGGTTAAAACTTTTAAAAATCGAAAAATAATAACAAAACAAATGACCACAAAGTATCAACGCGCTGTTTGATTTCGTACGTCATAAGACGTACAAAAGTATCAAAGGGTTAAGAATGAACGAAGAGCTGGTGAAAATATTTTTTCAGATAGCGGCACCCCAGCGCTCATATATGGCTGATCGGTATGGTTTCCCAACCAAAACACATCCATTAACACAAATTTAATAAGGGAAAAAAATACAGAGACATCTTAAATGCTAAAACTCAGACCAACAATTGGCCAGGATGAAGTAACAAACTGGATTTACTTAGCAACAAATTGTATATTAGTCAGTTCTGTTGGCGATGTCACGAAAAAATCAATAGACAATACCACTTTCAAAGGCATCCAGGGATCCATCTCTTCAATTCTTGATATTAATAGGAAGAAAGTCAAGAATATAAAAAACATAATAGCATTGTATAATTTTTTTCTTATTGATTACATCTACAAGCGAGTGCCGCTATTTTTACATAAATTACACCCCTATCATGACAAAATGGAAAATAAGGCCTAAACAAGTTAAAAATGTGATTCTCAGGCCCTCCCTGCATGGTCCTTTTGACTTGCGCATGGTCTCTTTTTATAACCAATGCAAACTTAAAAAAAAATAAAAATTAAAATGGTTTTTGTCTGATATTTTACCCAAAGTTAATAAAATTGATAAATTTGTCTCTTTCGAGTGCAACAAGGCTGCAAAGCCTTCTTGCATTGAAGGGACGAAATACACCCCCATCCATGCTATTCTGTAGATTATGAGGCCCAAAACAGTAAACAAACCAAGAACATGAACTTTTGGTAGTAAAGAAATACTTACAAAAATAAAAAATAAAATAAAAAAACGACTGCCCACATGCAATTTTACAAGAAATGGCATGAGAAACAGGTTTTTCTTTGTAGGGGGCCTAAGGTCAACTTTATAATACAGGGCTGAGAATTACGTGAAAACAGAATTCCCTGAAATCAGCCAAAAGTCTCACATTTTTGGACAAATTTGTGAAATTTATACTTCTGGAAAAATCAAAGAATAGAGTGAGCCTGTTGGTTGGCAGATATTTTATTTCTATAAATTTACATGAAAATGGTATTTTAAGACCATTTTCACGCAAATTTAGAAAAATAATATTTTAGCATATTTGGCATGAATTCATTGAATTTGGAGAAATTTCTTACCCCTGATATTAATAAATCTCTTATGCTCCAAAGAACGTCTATTCTCTCTTTCTCTCTCTCTCCCCAAGAAACATCGAGCCACATTCCAATCAATTTTCACCCTCTCACCATGTCCACAATATATTTTAAGTTCGAGCTGTAGGTTTTTAAATTTCTTGTTCGGTTTCGGTTTTGGTTTTTCAGGTGGAGTAAAACCTCGGTTCGGTTCGGTTTTCGGTTTGTTCATGAGGCCAAATAAAATTCAATAAAACTCATTCTTATGTCCGGAGTCATAACTGAATGGCAGTGAAGTGAAATTGAGTGATACTCAATGAATGCCCGAAATACGCTACAATACATGAAGAATCAGGAAGGCCAATATAATAATTACCTAAATATACAGAACTTTTTTGTGCTTAGCCATTTTTTTCGAGGTCTGACACCTACACGCAACTTGAGGAAAGCTGCAAACACAACTAAACTGAAATGTCGGAAATTCACAGAATGTAGCCTTCCCAGAGTAGTGAGAGTACCCAGACACTGCCATTGGCAGTGTCTGGGTACTCTCACTACTCTGGGATGGCTACATTCTGTGAATTTCTGCTGCAAGAGAGTATTTAATAAAAAACGAAAAACCTTAGATTACGGGATGTTGACGGATTCGGTTTTTTAAAAAAACTAAAAACCTCGGTTCGGTTTCGGTTAACCTACAGCTCTATTTTAAGTGTGGCACGATATCTGTAGTCACAAAATAAAACCAATTTGAAGTTTAAAGTGACATAAAACCCATGATTATGTAATCGAACTGAGCTCCAGATGGTTATATGAACAAGTAAGTTGGGGGAATTTGTACCAAATAGTTCCTATTTTAATCAAGCTCAGAGCCACCAGTCTAATTCTGTAAGGAATTTGACGCTGTTATAGGCTGCTTGTTTACCCACTTTTCTTGGAGTTTGTGATGAAAAGATATGCCCATTTCACTCACAAAGGTAATTATACAGATATTCTTTAGGGCTGCAGTTATATATACTAAGTGAAAATAGAAAGTATAATAAACTCTGAGTATCAATTTTTTTTACTATTATCGACTTTAATCCAAAACAAATTATTGTAAATTCATATTTCGAGTCTAGCTGTATGAACTTGCACAATATCATATTCTTACTGTAGCCAGCGTCACTTCAGGACGTCGCATTTCAGACATGGTGTGAAATGAAAAGTTCACACATGAGGTCAATAGCGTGTATGTCCACCGTTTGCAACATGGATATCAATACATTGACGGCGCATGGACCCGATAAGTCTCTGGATGTCACCCTGTGGTATTGCGTTCCACTCCTGCCTTAGAACATGACGTAAATCGCCTAACGTCTGAAGATCATGAAGTCACACCCGACGGTCCAATTGATCCCAAAGATGCTCGATTTGCGACAAATTTGGCGAAAGTGGGGTCCAGGGAAGAAGTTCGATGCTCTGCTCAAGAAAATCACGACCGATACACGTCACGTGACATCGGGCATTGTCTTGCTGGAATAATTGCAATCCAACGTTAGCGTTGAACAACGGGACAACGAATTTCGTCCCTTTATCGCTATCCATTCGGATTATCATCGATAAAGATCAACTGCGTTCGATGGTACAAGGAAATTCTTGCCCAAACCATTACACTACACCCGCCGAAACGGTCGCATTCCCGCACGCTGGCATCGGAAAACCATTCTCCTCGTCGGCGATACACTTTCGCCCTACCATCAGCGCACCGTAGACAAAATCGTGATTCGTCACTAAAAAGAACTGTGCTTCAACGCTGCTGAGTACAGCGAACATGCCGTCGTACCATTCCATTCTGAGGGTACGATGACGTTGGGTAAGGATTGGTCCGTGGTATAGACGCCTACTTCGGATGCCGTGTTCAGTAAGTCTGCTTTTTCTGCACTGATTCTATTGTTAGTTCTACCAGGAGTAATTGCTGCTGTCCTCGTTTCCGGAAGGAAGTGATCCCGCAAGTAAGACGTCCTGATGTGTCGGTCTTGTGCAGGGGTCGTAACTCTTGGTCGACCTTAACGCGGTCGGTCGGCAGTAGATCTAGTGGTTCTATACCTTCCAATGAGACGGTAAATAGTGGTCACAGTGACTTCAAACTCAGCAGCGATCTCATCTGGAGGTATCCCACCCTCATGCATACCAATGGCATGCAAAGTCTGATTTTAGGTTAACCTTGGCATTTTTTAAAATGTCGAAAGACAAAAACTAACGTGTTTTCTCAATAACCCAGGCTCTCTAGCACAACATAACACAAAGAAACTCGTCGGTCACCCATTCAAGTTAACATTCTCGGGTAGCACGTGCTGTTTTGAAATCCGTAGCAAAATTGTATACGGTTAGGTGGACAACAACATGTCATTAAACTCTTTGCATGACTTCTTGTCCACAAACACGCAACATTAGAACTATTATATTTCATCCTTTATGCTATTTTTTCCCATTTGTTTCTATTATACTTTTTTTTTTGACTCAGTATATATTCCAACCAAAGAGTATTCATTTCACACTGAGGTGGCGCGGTAGCTCAGTAGTAGAGGTGCGGGCTACAAGCTGAGAGGTCCACAGTTCGAATCCCACCTGCGGCAACCGCATTGTGTCCTTGGGCAAGACACTTCACCCCAGTGCCCACGCGAGGGCTCGGCGACGTTGTGTCCTAAGGCGTACTGCACGTCGATGGTGCACCTGTCCTCAATCAATGCTTACCCTGCTTGTGTGGAGTTAGTATGTTGGGGAGCTGACAGTTGCTCGTCGTTGCTCAGTTGTTCTCTTACTCGTGTGATCCGACGATCTGACCTCGTCATCCTGACGGAATATGACAATCTAGATCACGTTACTGTCATAATAATCCCTATTTAGTATGTAAATAACACGGATACGGGCACGATTTCGGCCATCAAATCTCTCCTGCAGAATCAGATGGAGTGTGATCCTGCTGATACTGGCAAAAGGCACAGAGCAGGCCTGGCATTCTTAAAAAATACCGATTGGATCACCGATCCAATGTCGAGTTGTGACAGCACAAAGGTGGGTTTAATCATTATCAACGTATCGTCCGGAAACCAATTGTTTACAATTTACTATGTGAAGGGTCACTGTGACCTTGACCTTTGATCTAGTGATTCCGAAATAAATAGGGCTCTTTCTTGCACCAATGCCGTCCTACCTATGAAGTTTCATGAACGTAGGTGGAACCATTGTCAAATTATCATCTGGAAACCAAATGTTTACGATTTATAATGTTCAAGGTCACTGTGACCTTAGCCTTTGACCTAGTGAGTCCAAAATATATAGGGGTCTTCCACTCACCTAGGCCAACCTACCTATGAAGTTTCATGAATGTGGGTCAAACCATTATCAAGTTATCACCCGGAAACCAATTGTTTACGATTTACTATGTTGAAGGTCACTGTGACCTTGACCTTTCACCTAGCGAGTCCAAAATAAATAGGGTTCTTCCTCTCACTGATGCCAACCTACCTACGAAGTTTCATGAACATGGGTCGAAACATTATCAAGTTATCGCCCGGAAACCAATTGTTTACGATTTACTATTTTGAAGGTCACTGTGACCTTGACCATTCACCTAGCAAGTCCAAAATAAATAGGGCTCTTCCTCTTACTGATGCCAACCAAACTATGAAGTTACATGAACATGGGTCGAACCGTTATTAAGTTATCATCCGGAAACCAATTGTTTTGATTTACTATGTTCAGAGTCACTGTGACCTTGACCTTTGACCTAGTGAGTCCAAAATAAATTCTTCTTCTCACAAAGGCCAACCTACATATGAAGTTTCATAAATGTGGGTTAAACCGTAGTCAAGTTATCATTCGGAAACCAATTGTTTAAAATTTACTATGTTCAAAGTCACTGTGACATTTACCTTTGACCAAGCAAGTCCAAAATTAATAGAGTTCTTCCTCTCACCGCTACCAACCACCTACCTATGAAGTTTCATGAACATGGGTTGAACCATTATCAAGTTATCATCCGGAAACCAATTGTTTACGCCCGCCCGCCCAAAACCGCCCGCCCTTCCGCCTTTCGTCCGCCCGCCATTCATCAAACTATAAGTGGAGTTTGACTTCGTCACAAAAATGACTAAAAATGCAGAAGGGCTAAAAAATCGCTCTCCTCACATGGCCTGGGGGGGGGGGGGGGGGCGATTTGCTCTCCTCAAGCTTACAAAAGCTGAAAGTGGCAAAATGAAGTTGTACTATTAATGAATTTTGCCTAGAGGGCTTTATACATTTTATTTGGTGCTGCTAACCAGGTTGTCTCTGTGAGACGGCTACACTACTCCTCCCACACCTTCGGGCATTGGTAAGGCCCGGAGGTGTGGGAGGGGTTGTGTGGCCATATTGCGGAGACCACTAACATAGCAGAGATATGAAAACCTGTGGGTTTTAGGAATAGGCTGTTGTGGTAATCATTATTTTCTAAGGCTAGGAGGGCTATTTTTCGCCCGCCTCAATTTTTTTGAGGCGAGCAGTAGGCGAGCGAATACATCGCTCTCCCTAAACTGCCAGGCCTGACACAGGGAGATACTCCAAATTGAAACAGAGACTGGGTGAGAATTGTGGCCTGTTTTCCTACTTCACGCTATAAAACGTTCTCAAAATCCATAAGCCGTCAATTAATAAAGATTTTTTACATCTTCGTCATGTCCAAATGCACCTTTTTTTCAACGAATAAAGTCGAACTTCCATTAGATTTGTGTCAGATACGAAGAGATAATAAGGTAGATCGATTCCACCCAGTCCAGAATCGAGACAAAGAACACTCAAAAATTTGTTGCATGCTTTCGTTCAAAGTGAATTTCACAGACTTTGGAACGAATACACACTTCTCCCGGTGGGCATACTATTTTTATTAGGGTTTAACGACACATTCGACAGTCAGGGTCACCTCGTGGCAGATAGTTTTACGGGTGGAGGACCACGAGAGAACCATCGAGCAACGGCCAGCAACTGTCAGGATCCCACACTTACTAACTCCATACAAACAGGGTTAGCATTGGTTGAAGACAAGTGCACCATCAACGAGCAGTACAGCCGTACCCTCGCGCGGGCTAGCGGTATTAAGTGCCCTATCCAAGGACACAACGCAGTTATCCCTCCGAAAAGGTTCTGCACTTGGGGATGCGACGTGCATCCCATAAGTGGTTGAGTGTTGGTCTTCTTTTGCACGAACGCGTACTACCCGTAGTGGACGGGTGGCTACTCGGCTGGTCTTGATTTTACTACCGCTTTTGTTTCTTCTTCCGTTTCTTCTTTGGAGGTGGAGGTGGAGGTGGTGATTCCTTAACTTTTGGAGGTGAGGACCGTGGAGCCATGTTTTGATTTTGGCTGCGATTATCGAGTTTGGAGTGCAGCTCGTCAGTTCGTTTCACTCGGTCTGTCAGTTCCTTATCAAGGTAATTTTTGGTTTCTTGGAGCTGTCTTTCTAATCTACGCTTATTTTCTTCTTCCTGGGCTGTGATTAGCTCGGCGGTCGTGGGAGAGCTGTCTGTTGTTCCAGTTCGTGGGAGAGCTTGGTTAGTTCTTCGTCATGTTCCACCTCTGTGTGGGGGTCCAAGCGCTTGAGATGGAACTGGAGGTGGAGGCATTTGATGACTGGGTGGTATCTGGTGCTGCTTTCTCCGTCTGAATGGGAGAGTAGACTTCCATCTCTTCTTCCTTCTCTTTGCGGCTTTGTTCAGATTTTCTTCTCCAGGCCTCTAGGCGCTTGTTGTCCCGGCGCTTTTTCAGGGTCCTCTGGGTGTGGACCAGCGCCCGATTGGGCTAAGGTACTACCACTCCACGGGGGGGGGGGGGGGGGGGGGGCGATGGTCTGGCTGCTGGCTTCATTTTTCTCCTTGTTGGAGCAATTCCAAGTGGTTTTGGAAAGTCCAATATATTCCTGGCAGGTATCACCAGAAACATGGATGGTCCAGTTTCTGGTGTTACCCACGTTCAAACATGTTAACATGTCAGATAGCTTCTGCGGTAGAATCATTCTGGTGTTAATTAGTGGTGTTAACGGAGAGTCCAGTAAGCGACTAAGCGTCCGAGCTGATCAACAGTCGTGGTAATGGTGGTAATGTAATCAGTTATGCCTGTCGGGGATCGAACAGTAGACCTTTCAGTTTGAAGTTTGATGCCATAACCACTGAGCCACCGCGTTCTCAAGCCATAGTATTTAATTGTTACCTAAGTGAAAGCTTGTTTTTTATAAAGAGTTTATCGGTACTGTGAAGTTTTCTGGTATGCTGTATCACATCGAATCGATGATTTTTAACCAATCAGTATAGCACGTACATATATAGGTATCACTGTAGTAAATATTTGAATTAGAGTTACCCGCCTTGAAAAGTTGTCGGTAATGATACAACAATCTCCAAATATGAGCAGTCTTGGGAAAATATATTGATTCAGTAAATATTTGAAGCATTCTACTGACATCTTGCATTAATGTTGAATTTTCCAGATAAACAAAGAGGGTGATTTGATGACTTTTTTGGACCTAAGAAATACAATTGACTATTCGTGTGTCTTTGTTGGGAATTCCCCCCAAAATAAGTGCTCGTGGGTGGTACTTCCCTTTCTGTCAGTTTTTCTCTCTTACTTGTTGCATGACCCCCGTTTTCGGGTCTGAAAACGTTGTCTGAAGGGCTACACTTGAAAAAGATATCTGAATGCCAAAATTAAATTGAAGCGATCATATTTTATTTCGCCTGAACGTTATAATGGTTGCCTATGGGAAAATATTTAGTGCTCTGATACCATAATCCTTCACTCATACTCGGGACAGAGGCCTTTATGAAACACAACAGCAAAATTTGTTGCAGTGTGGCGTCGGCCGCATTCAGAAATGTTCTGCTAACTAAAGTGGACTTTCAAGGTGATAGCTAAAAGTACGCAATTTTCTTGTTTAAAAGTGTAAATATTTTCGATAGTCTTTCTGACTGGGTTAAACATAAAACGTAAAGATGGGTATATAACGGTCCCAGAAAACCGATTTGTCATTTAAACAAACCAGCAATAATTTGAGCGCTGCAAACGAAGTATGAAATTTAATGTCCATTATGGCGCATTTGTTGAACGCAACATGGGCTATCTGATAACTGATGAAAGGAGTATTATCCTGTAGTTATTATCTGGGCAATTATGGCCAGTTAATACGTAATTGTTGGAAAACAGTGCATCACACATGTTCTGGACACACTCCCATATTACGCATCTATCCTGTCTCCGAAATGTCAAAAGATACCAAAATTCGAGTCTTTCAAAGGAACTTTAAAGCGAGTGTTAAATTAAGATAGATCTAAGCGGCCGAGTTCAAGAGAAGCTATTAAACTGAGAATAAATGTTCTGGCTATGGAAATAAATACCGGGGAGTTTCTCGAAAAATTCATTCCAGCCAATTCCAGTCTGAAGGTGTGTAAGGCTGTGGGTCGTTGCGAGTACGCGAGGGTGTCCCATGCTATAGGTTAGACGAGGTGCCGCATCGGTGCGAAAGTATAGGCACGTTGTTATGTAGGGGTGCCAAAGAGCTCATAGGAAAAGTCGCGGGCGAAGTCGGTGGCCATATATGAGAATAGGATCAGAAACACGAAGTACGAACTCAGGGAGCTATTCGCAATTTAGGTAACGGTATTATCTGTTTTAGAAGGCAAGCCATACATAGGCAGAGTAGGCTTTGCCTGTATGAACGTTATTCTGAGATAGACGTAGGGAAGAGTTTAACCCCAATGGTGGCGACTGTTTTAGTGGAAAGCATCATGTAAAGTGACAATAAGCTAGTGGTCGTGCGACGGCAGTGGTAGAGTGACATACCGTCACTTGTTGGAGGAAAGGCGTCCCGACAAAGTGACAATACGTTCGTGGCCGTGCAACGGCAGTGAAAGGGTGAAGTAAAGAGGCGACCTAGGAACAAATACCAGCGAAAAGGAGGAAAAACCAGCGACAACAGAGAATAGGGCCCGCATGTGACTCAAAAATTGTGTGGGTAGGGGGTAACTGACGCCTTGTTTTCTTATTCTTTTGGATTCCATGTAAGTCACAAATTATCATATTTATTTTTTTTATATTTGTATTAAAATTGTTGTTTTCAGTGAACCCCTGTTGATTTATGTTTTTCGAGGAAAAGTTATTAACCACTTCAGGATAAGAACCACCCCAACAAAAGTGAAACGGGCGGGTTCGTCACGGTGAGACATACATACGTTCACGCACGGATTCAGGCAACACTCCTTGAATTTTGGCTGAATACGCGGCGTGAATCTATTTCTTCCAGCAGCGACAACGCCCCGGTTTCCGACATGGACTCAGATGCGTCGCGAATATGGTCGATTGGGAAGAGGGGATTTTAACCTGATTTGCCCCCGACTGTAATGGCTCAAGCCCCGGTTGACTCATATTCCAACTACAGCATCAAGGCATGCCTTCATCGAAGGCATGCCCTGATGACGTATAGTTGGAATAATAGTCACTCGGTATGGTAGTTAAAAAAAACCCTTAAGTCTTCTTGGATTTATTAGTGAATAAATAAAATATACATGTATTAGCTGTAACGCGACATGTTATTTAATTAACCCTTTACCTAACATGAAAAGCAGACGACACTTGCAAAAATAATTCTTGAATAACTATTTTTTTTCATTTTTTGTCTCAAAAACATAGGTTATGACCCCTCGATGGAACGAGCTCGACGAGCTCGTTCCAACGAGGGGTCATAACCTATGTTTTTGAGACAAAAAATGAAAAAAATAATGAAATAATGAAAATTAATTGGCGATTTTTGAGAATAGCGCTGGCCGGTTTTGGCCGTTATGTTAGGTAAAGGGTTAATGTGCACTGTACCAGTTCTCCAAACTGGTCAAGCTGGGTTCCCCAACAGCCCAAATCGGGTGCCATAGACCCTCAATGTAGGGCCCACTGTGTGTGACACACGCCTACATTATCAAATCCAGTCTTTTAACCCTTTACCTAACATAAAAAGCAGACGACACTTGCAAACAAAACAAATTCTTGAATAACTAATTTTTTGTCTCAAAAACATAGGTTATGACCCCTCACTGGAACGAGCTCGTTCCAACGAGGGGTCATAATCTATGTTTTTGAGACAAAAAATGAAAAAATAATGAAAATTAATTGGCGATTTTTGTGAATAGCGCTGGCCATTTTTTCCGTTACGTTAGGTAAAGTGTTATGAAAGTAATGATCATTAGTTAGAGAGAATTAATATCTTAGACTCCCAATTCTGACGAAAATGTCACGACTGCAAAACATATTGGGGGAGGGGGCTCACCCCTCGTAAACACCCCTTAGCGATGCCCCGGAGTGGACAGATCGATATACGATTTTGCCTAGCTGTTTTTTTGGAGGCAATCGGCACTTCCAAGCAGGTTTTGAATGGAGATCATCACACCATTTATAAACTCCATGTAATCTGTACAGGAGGATGTTAAAAATAATTTCCCAATGTACTAAATCACTAATTGTCTTTCGTGCACAAAAAGAGAACGGATCCAGTGACAACAATTTCCAGTAAGCCAACCAGATATTTATTTATTTATTTATTTATTTATTTATTTATTTATTTATTTATTTATTTATTTATTTGTGTTTAAGGTCAAATATTTCTGCACAATGATAGATCGTTACCACATCCAACTTGAGAAAGGGGCAGACCCGGATGTCGGTTAGAACGTGGATTTGATTATTTATTTTATTTATTGGGGGGGGGGGTGGTGTTAACGACACATTCGACAGCCAGCGTCGCCTAGTGTCGGACAGTTTTACGGGTGGAGGAAGCTTGAGTACTCGGAGAAAACCACCGAGCAACGGCGAGCAAATGTGAGACTCCCCAACGTACTGACTCCAGAGAAGCAGGGTTAGCATTGGTTAAAGACAAGTTCACCATTAACGTATAGAACCCAACTGGATTCATATTCACTCAACACAGTTGATTTGGGTTCATTTTTTACCCAACTGATTTTATAGTGTAAGTTTCACAAACCAATATATATATGGTAGGAGTGATCATTGGCAAATTTGAGTGGTAAAATAACAGATACCAGCTAGTGAAAATGCTCATTTCCAGAAACTAATAAACTGTACCTTCCATACCTCAGCACTACTTGGGTTTACAGGAAGCATGGTGGCTCCGAGGTTGCGGCATTGAAATTCAAACTGAAAGGTCCACGATTCGATCCCCGTCATGGGTGACTGCGTTGTGTCCATGGGCAAGGCACTTAATCCCGATTGCGTGAGGGTACGGTGGCGTTGTGTAATAAGACGTAAGTAATGTACCCCTGTCTTCAACCAATGCTAACCCTGCTTGTGTAGAGTTAGTACGTTGGGGAGTCTGACAGTTGCTCGCCGAATCTCGGTAATTCTCTCTGGGTACTCCGGCTTCCCCCAACCGTAAAACTGTCCGGCACGAGGTGAACCTGGCTTTCGAATGTGCCGTTAGACGCTAATAAATAAATAAATAAATAAATAAATAAATAAATAAATAAATAAATAAATAAATAAATTTGGGTTTCTAAATATATGATTCAATACGAAATGCTCTGTGTCTTTAAAAATATTCAAGCCATTTGTTAGAGCTGGGTGGTAGTGGAATTTCAAGTTCGGTTTCGGTATCGTCATTTTTAGAATGTTTCACCTCGGTGTCGGTACAGTATTCGGTGTCAGCAACATAGTAGAACTGAAACGGTTAAGGGGTTTTCTTGATCGATTAATCACGTGGATTAACCTTGATTAACCGATTAATCACTTGTCCAAATAGTTATCTGAATAACTGCCATACCGTTGATGATTTACAGCATGAACCCTTCACCCAACGCAACAGATAAAACCGACTAGGCCTACATGTATGTACAAAAAATTCCATTCATATTTATTATGTTTCAATTTTTGTCTCAAAAACATAGCTTATCACCCCTCATTGGAACGAGCTTGTTCCAGTGAGGGGTCATAAGCTATGTTTTGGGACAAAAATTGAAAATTTTTAGTAATTCATGAATTTATTTTGCAAGTATCGTCTGTTACCCACAATGGGTAAAGGGTTAAGAATGACCATTTCTAGCTGCTGATACAGTATGATCATCATGCAAGTAAACAAGTATGTCAGCAAGTAACTTGCATTTTTTTCTCCGTCCCATATAATTGATGTGAGTCAGTGTGACAATGTCTGCCTGTTTTGGAGCAAGTTTGTTCCTTTGTTTACCCATATAATACAGTAGTTCAAAAGTAACGGTTAATCGATCAATTACTTTTTGGATCGATCAAGATGTTGATCATTGATTAATCGATTAATCGGTTAACCGTTTCAGCTCTACAATATACATGCACTGATACCAATACTGATATCCAATGATATTTTGGGTATATTTCCGAGTTGTAGTTCCTAGTTTTATAGCAAAGAAGGCCTCCGAATTGTTAAAATGCTGGAAGAAGCACTCGCCATTGGTCATTTGATGTAACAAAAAAGCTGAGAGAAAATACCAGCTGGTATTTTCTCTCAGCTTTTTTGTTACATCAAATGACCGGTGGTGACTTCCTTTAGAAACACA
This sequence comes from Pictodentalium vernedei, assembly GCA_031216915.1. Taxonomy (NCBI): domain Eukaryota; kingdom Metazoa; phylum Mollusca; class Scaphopoda; order Dentaliida; family Dentaliidae; genus Pictodentalium; species Pictodentalium vernedei. Next base: position 207,523,203 of record CM062288.1, on the reverse strand, counting down.
AAGTCAATGGGGCTCTTCTTGTCCCGAATATTGCATAACGTTCTGTTGTTTGCCCTTTTATTTTTAGCTAGTATCGGGACTATTTTTCAGTACCGAATTTGAGGTATTTTGAGATTCCCTCCGTACAGTAAATCGGTATTGACTCGATACCGACACCGTACGGTATTTATAATATAATACCGCCCATCTCTACCGTTTGTCAGTCCCAATTCTCCTATCCAAAGCACAATACAGTCAGGGGTGGCATACGAGAAGATGTTTGGGGTTGCATCACTCCCAAATATCCAACGAGAGTCGGGGGATACATATTTAGCAGCCTCGAAACGTGTGCATCCGTTGATCAAATTCTGGTATTAATCTGCTTTTATAGTAATATTGAGTTGCAGATTTCCAATATATAATTCCCAAAGACGCATTCAAAATCATTAAATGATATTTATAAAATAAATATTATGCCTTGTTGAATACAGCATATTTCACAGTCGCAAAATAATTACCATTACTGAAAATCAAAACTACTGTTGAAAGTAGGCAGCCTCCTTCTCAACACTGCAGCAGAGCATTGCAAAATCGATTTCTGACAAGACAGTGCCACTATCTTGTCAAATATCTGTCCTAGTATGCTGGCCGCTGAAGTGTCCAATTGGCAAATTGGATTAACAAAATTCTAGCCAACACAGAGGGGAACCTCCTCCCTGCACCTTAGGTTTTAACACGTTTCAAGTATGCATCTGACAGTCGACAGAACCGTGCTATAAAAAAAACAGCGAAAGACTTTGTTATCCACAACGTCTCAGGTTTCTGTAATCATGTCATGCGACCGAGCCTCGTTGTACTTCGTTGATGTCAAAACCAAATTGAATTTGTTTTAGCTATCGGCGTGTTACTGATTGCAAATGAGTCAAAATCAATAAAATATGAGAAAAAAGAATCGAGATAAATGAAACGGTATGTATTGCTAACATTATACAAACGAATTAGATATAAATATATCAACGTTCAAGTAAAAAAGAATCAAACCTCCATTTCACAAACTACAGAAAGGAAGTTAACAACACTCCGCCCATCAGAGAAGACAACATTCAATTTATCCAATCGGTAAGTGGAATAATTTTCTTATAACGATTTAGAGAAAACAAATTTCATTGGACAGATGTAGATTGTTGTCAATGTCTGCAGTCTGAAATTTGATGTTTCAAGGCGACGTTGATAAATTGATTAGCACCCAAACTTATCACCTATCAGCCATTTTTCTTGAAGCATCTTCTCTACAATGCCAGCTAAGAGACTCCGGGGAGAATATATTGTTCTGAATGTAGATATTTCTTGGAAGCGGCTGCAAGAACTGTCTACACAAAATATCAAATCCTCTCTCCCCACGCAGAATGATGCATCGCCAGCAAACAAATTTACAAAATAATCGGCACATTTATTTTACACAGTTATGTTGTCATTTACAATAAATAATCAACGCATTTCTGTTCTTATTGCCACACCATCTCTTGCATTGTGTTTGTGCAAATAAATATTATTATTATTTTTATTTACAGGCACCAGTGGCGGCGGAGCTGAAATGAAAGTGTGTGTGGGTCGGGGTATAATGATTTTTTTTAATATTTGCCTCAAAAGCATAGATTATGACGCCTAATTGTATTGAGCTCGTTTCAATGAGGAATCAAAAACTATGTACTTGAGACAAATTTTTTTGTTGTAATTTCAGGTGTTTATTGGCAACTGTCGTCTGCTCTTCGTGTGTGGGCAAAGGGGTAAATAATTATAAATAAATATTGATTAAAATTATTTTTATCCATCATAATTGGGCGGTGGGCGGGGCAAAATATAAAGTCTGAAAAAGTAAGGAGCCAATCCCCCTGCCTTCTCCCACATTCTCACCGCCACTTTTAGGCACCACTATCTTTTACTTATTCAATTATTTCCAGATAAAAGCCAGTGTATGGCGAACGTATCGAAATGACACAACTGATTATGGGATATGTATCTAGGACTCAGGGTAAAGTAATCAGCTGTTTTTATTATTTTTTTGTTGAAACAGGTATCTCAACAGATACGTTACAATCCCGAACAAGAATAAAAGAGAAAAATTTACTTTCTTTCTTTCTCAAAATAAATAAATAAATAAATAAATAAATAAATAAATAAATAAATAAATAAATAAATAAATAAATAAATAAGGTGGCTGGGATACTGAAAGAGGAGGGGCAAACATGGATGATTTCAATTGCTTCCCTCTTCCCAACCTCCGGGTGAAAACTATCCTATTTGTGCCTTCGGAAATTACAACTAAAGGAACCCAATTGCAGACCGACTCCTTCGATCGGAAATACTCCCACTGAAGATTTTTGGAGAGTGAAATTCGAAATCCATACGAAAAAATTTTCTAGTTCTTTCAAATTTTGCCAATTTTGAGTCTAGAACTTACTTACAACACGTTTTTCGACGATTTTCAACAAGATTTAGGCAAAACGGAATGACGGGGACTGGGAGAGACACCGCATTTACGACATCTCCGCTGAATCACATCTCCGAATTCGAAAATAAAAATAAAAATACAGCGGAACTCTGTTAATTAAATAGACACTTTGCCAGTGGGAATTATTCAATTAACAAGGGTATTCAAATTAAGAGAAATCTGGTTACTTTCCTGTATCCTATAGAAAATCGGAGCATTTATTCCATTTTATACCATTCTCACCTATGTTACTACCTGTGAAAGACCTGTATGTTATATTTTAGCTATTAACTCCACTACTGGTGTAAAGCGTCTACTGGGGGTTAAAAAACAATGTACACCCACAGAAGGAAATTCATCCAACTTGACCTTTGGCATGACGCAATTTGCCAACTTCGATGCATTCACACTTCGCGATGTTTGATTCAAACATACGACATTTTGCGGTACTATCTACTACGTGCAATGACTTATTAAGTTTAAAATACCTACAATTAAATATTTAAAATAAAACTTAAGAATTGTTAATAATAATTTTACTGAAAAAGCAAGGAAAATTCAATCAACTTTCACGATGTGTCTAGCTGTCAATCAAGCCTTCACGAACAGCCGATAGTACTGCCCACTGACGCAGATGTAAACAAAACAAGCCCGTGTGTTTGCGATAGAAAGTGTCGTCTCACCCCATTTTAAGTGACAAAGTCGATTATTTATTAAGAGCATGCTATAAATAAAACAAATAGGTACAAGGGCCGGTGGTCAGATTTAAGCCACTCGTAGAATAAGGGTTTTAATCACTTGTTTATCTGATTACCGGCCTTAGTACCTATTTATTCAAAACATATCTTGTTTGACAGAGCTCTCTCAAACAAGGTATAATAGATTAAATGCCTATGGATGCCTATGGATGTAATGAGGCCAAATAGGTCTATAAACAGGGGGAATGTGGTGATATGATTATCAGGGTAATTTAGTGACATTACCTTATTTTTTATTCAATTTTAAGCGTTTACACTATAACCTATATGCAGTTAACAGGTGAAATTATACTGAAGGTATAGTAAATGTTTTTGTGTTTGGAAGCTATATTCAGTTAACCCTTTACCCAACGGTAATGGACAAAAACCGGCCAGCGCTATTAAAAAAAAACTGCCAACTAATTTTCATTATTTTTTAAATTTTTTGTCTCTAATTCCAATGAGGGGTCATAACCTATGTTTGTGAGACAAAAAATTAGTTACTGAAGAATTTTTTTTGCATGTGTCGTCTGCTTTTCATGTAAGGTAAAGGGTTAACAGGGTTATTCAACTGACAGATGTCCAAGTAAGTGGGGTCCTCTGAAATAATAATAATAATAATAATAATAATAATAATAATAATAATAATAATAATAATAATAATAATAATAAAAGTTATTCATGAAAAAATAATAAATAGACACAAAAGTCAACAAGACGAAAAAGACAAACATGAAGATAATATCCGAGCTACAACATATTTGGATTTAAGAAGACAAAATGAAAAAATATCTTCAGTTAGGCCACACAAAGTGGATCTTCTGGTTCTCGGACCATTTATTTGCAGAGTTGCATGGGGACGGGTTGGAGCCTGGGGGGGGGGGGGGATTTTATTATTATTTTTTTTGTAATTATTTCTTTATCATCAAAAGTTCATGTTCTTGGTTTGTTTTATGTTTTAGACCTCATAATCTACAGAATAGTATGGGTGGTGGTGTATTTAGACCCGTGAGTGCTAGAAAGAAAAGCCTTGTTGCACTCAAGGGACAAATTTATCAATTTTATTTACTTGGGTGAAATATCAGACATGACCCATTTAAATACTATTTTTTTAAGTTTACATTGGTTATAAAAAGAGAGCATGCGGCAGCCAAAAGGACCATGCGGAATTTGTAACTTTTTTTAGGCCTCACAGAATAGTTTTTTAAACGTCAGGGATCAAAGAACTTTTTTTTTTTAGCTTCCATCCATTCATGTATGTGGAGGTATGTATTGTCACTTCAATAGTTGATAAATACCGTTAATTAATACTCAGATGGGAAAAACTCTTTCCAACAGTGTGTCACAAAACAGTATATTATTCCTTTAATGGACAAAAGTTCAAGAAAACTCTGAGTTGTTTTGGTCACATAAAAGGCCATTATGTATCTCTTTACCTGAAAGCACGGTGGCTCATTGAACTTTAACCCTTTACCTAACGAATCGCTCGCATCCGCCCGCGTAATATGCAAATTTAGCAGTTGAAAAAATATTATTTTTCAAAAAAATTCAACAAAACCATATCATGTGACCCCTCGTTGGAACGAGCTTGTTCCAACGAGGGATCACTTAATATGGTTTTGTTGACATTTTTTGAAAAATTGAAGAATTAAAAAAAATGATATTTAAAATAATAAATTTTGATATCGTCTACGTTGGGTAAAGGGTTAAACCAAAAGGTCGACGGGAAGATTCTGACTACGTAGTGTCCTTATGCAAAACACGACATCCAGATGGGGCATAGTGGTGCTGTGTACTAAGGCGTACTTCACGTCGAGAGTACACTTTTCATCAAGTCAGTTGGAGAGTTTCACAGGTGATAGTCGCTGCTCGATGGTTCTTTCGACTTCCTCACCAATGACACCATATAACCCTGGCTGTCGAAAGTGTCATTAAATCCCAATAAACAAACAAGAAATCTTTTTACCTAACACAAATAAAAGACAAAACGCGAGTCGATCAGCTCGTTCCAATGAGAGGTCATAAGCGTATATTTGTGAGGCTAATATTGGAAAAATCGCAAAATGTGAATATAAAAGTATACGTTCTTACCAACATAAAGTATATAAACTGCGATCGGGTGGGGGGGGGGGGGGGGGGGGGTTGGGTGGAGTATAAAATTGTTGTTTCGCGAAATGCATATTGTTTTTTTGACCAGAAATAGTTGAAATAAGTCAATGTAGTGTTTGAAAAGACGTGTAAATTTTGGAACGCTAAGGAATCGACAAAGTCTTTTGTACATTCACAGGCATAAAATACTATTCTAGAAAATTATAAACGCATTATGGTTCTGACCTCTTTACATTTAGTCCACAACCACTCAGGGTCGGACCGGGCCAAAAAAGTGCCGGGAAACGTACCAAGGGGACCCCGAACACGGATAAAATTGTGATTTTTCGAACCGAAAGAACGCTGTTTCCTTGCCTCTGATCGACCAATGGCGGGCTGGACTTCTGGTATATCGAAATGCCCTCTATGTGGAGCTCCAATGGCAGTCCACATAGAAGGCATTTCGATAAACCGACAGTCTATGCAATCAGATCCATTTCACCTTTGGTCATTTTCACGAAATTTCCTGCGCCAACAGGTGTTGGGCTGTGTAAATTCTGGGGCCCCGGGGGGGGGGGGGGTGTTCACGTACGAGGTGGGCACCGTGAAATTTCCAGGTGGCCCATAAGGTCAGTCCGCCTCTGCAACCACTACGTCAGAATGCCGGGAAGACAATTTCAGGAATCTGAATTTCAAATTTTTCGCAAGGACCATGCCTGGGGTGGTGGAGTGTTTCGCCTCCAATCTCAATTCAGCAGTTGGAAATTCAGAGGTAGGAGATGGAAAATTCTCACACAAGAGGGATGGGGTCTGAGTTTCAAATGTTTTCTAAAATGATTGGATGTTCGGCAGCCGGCTGGTGAAGGGGCAGTAGGAAATTCGGAGGGCACCCTCTTCAACAAAGACTCTCTATCCACGCCCATAGCTCACAGACCCCCCAGGGTCCACGTAAGTCCTATCTGGTCCAATGTTATGTCAGCTCACCCTTATCCCCCATAACATTTATGAGTGTTCGCAACATAACAGCAATCGAAGGGACATATTTCTGTGGTATGGTGGGGGAAATTCAAATAATGACATCCTGCTGTCACTTTCTGTTGCAAAAATTAAAAAGTCCTTCTGTGGTTGACACGGACTCTTAATCTTCATTGCCCTAGCCACAATTGTCCATTTATCATCACCCATCAGAATACGACGATTGGGCTATGAATTTTGTTTCTCAGGCAAAATGATATAAGTCGTTTTAGAAAACCATGTAAAAACCTTTTTTTGTGAAGTCTGTTCTAGCTGTAGGATGATTGGATGTGATTTTTCTCAAAATAAACAAATAATGCAAAGAAAATGGGTTCTCTGTTCGATCTCTTGAGCACTGGTGGCCGGGGCGTTGCGAAGATGACCTACTGAGACGAAGGCAGCCTCGATGAAGTAGTTGGAATATTTTATCAGACGTGATTTGAGCCATCATAGTCGGAACAAATTAAGTTTACTGCAACCCCACGCCTAATCGATCACCTTCAAGATGCCCTCAATTCGTTTCGAGGATCAATTCGGTTTCGAATTACAAATACGGTTCTGTTCGAATCGAAAATATGTGATTCGTGTGGGTCTAACCCATGTTTGCCTCTGACCATGCCATGAAATTGCCCGAGGGTTCTTATGTTCACAATACTACACTTGCCTATGTCTCTAGGCTGGCTATTCAGACAAGAAGTTTAGAATTACCGAAATTAGCCGCGAAAATCGTCTGTCAAGACTTTTACCACCACATTGCTGATTGACATGGCTTATTTTTAGGGCCCTGCGAATCACACATTTTCGATTCGAATCGAATCTCGTATCGAATCGAATCAGTGGCATGTTAAAGATAAATGATGGGAGTTAGGGTGAAATAAACCTGATTTATCCCGACTGTGGTGGTTGAAGTCCCGAATGATAAAATATAATCCAACTACACAATCAAGGCATGCCTTCGTCGAAGGCATGCCTTGATGATGAAGTTGGAATGTTACCCTAGAAGAGTTATAATCATCATCGGCATTGCTTGGGAACCTTAAATTTGTATTTAACAGTGGTAGGGACTAGTGATACGGGAATTTGCATGGCTGGTGGCATGACAGCAGGCGTTATTTGTTTAAGGTAGCGGAAGTCACACTCTGTCTTTTATTTCAACATTATTTATGTACGTTTTCCATCTGGACTGTACGACAAGGAAGATGACTGATACCAAGTTATATTACATTACACTACATCAGACATTTAGTATAGCGCTCAAATGGGAGCGCGGTGGCTCAGAAGGTAGAGGTGCAGGCTGCAAGCCGAGAGGTCCTCGGTTCGAATCCCACCTGCGGCAACCGCGTTGTGTCCTTTGGCAAGACACTTCATCTCCATTGCCCGCGTGGGGGCACGATGACGCCGTGTACTAAGGCGTACTGCACGTCGATGGTACGCATGTCTTCAACCAATCTAACCTTGCCTGTCCTGCAGTGCGGAGTTACGATGTTGGGGAGCTGGCAGCTGCTCGTCGTTGCTCGGTGGTTCTCTCCGGGCACTCCGGCTTCCTCCACCCATAAAACTGTCACGGTCATGATTAGCCATTGTGCATAAATATGTGACCTTAAGCATCAATAAATAAATAAATAGCGCTCAAATTTGTTCCAGTGCCCCGAATAATTAGGGACAGGGCCACATTCTATGGCGCTTCTTATTCCTATGAAAAAGACTCGAGAGGAAATGAATCGGACAGACGACTTCGAATCGAACCGAATATCAACTCAAGATTCGAAATCGAATCGAATCTCGAAGCTTCGTAGCGCTTGAATAATTTTCTAGTGCAGGTCCTCTGTTAGCTTTATGCACCGAATTTTCAACAATAAGGGGGCATAAATTCTACAAACATTCTCCACACTCCGTGAACCAGAGCGAAATATTCTCACAATTTATGTCGATAGCAAGTTTCATTAAAATCCGATAATATTTGTCCAAGTTATCATGTTCACAAAGTCATTATGACACGAACACCGAATTTCCAACAAAAAGGGATTTAACGCCGATAAAAATAAATAAAATTGGATTCATATCAACGTAGAACGGGATATTCTCACATTGTATGCCCGTAGTAAGTTTCATGAAAATACGATTACATTTGTTCAAGTTATCGCGTTCACACAGTGACGTGGCGACGGGGGGAGGGGGAGGGGGGTAGTGTCATCTCCCCGATCCTGGAAAAAACTTCCTATAATTGGAAATTCGGAGGGCAAGACATGAGTAGCTGGAAATTCCATCTATCTGGATTTTAGAGCTTCTTTGGTGATACTGATGTCTCCTTCACTTCCCAAAATTCCAACTCGGTTTCAAATCGGCAAAAATTCCAACTGTTACTACTTCCAACTACAGTGCACTCAATATCGAGCTTCATAAGTATGCATGATGTCAATGGGTACGAGATTTCTATAGTACGTTTACTTATCGTAATAAAAAAAATCCTCGAAATGAACTACAATAACATCACATCATTTTTAGTAAAGTCCATTTTGGGGCTTCCAGCACTCTACCAGTTAAGATGCATAGTTGTGCTTACGAATGGTCGTGGTGTTGGGTGGGGGAGGAGTACGGGGAGGGGTTGGGTGGTTTTGTGTGTGCGAATGATTTGAAAAATTATGTACATATTATACATAGAAATTTATATCGTTTTTCAAGTGTTTCATAAGCCTTCACGGCTGAGTTTCGTGTTACTTTACTCATCTGTATAAACGTAATGCATTTTTCTGTAAAGATGTATAGAAACGTGACACTATAATAAAATAATTTACTACTACTACTGTAAAATCGTTATCCTGAGTTAATTCCATCATTCACAGTTACAAAATCATAAAACATCGAAAATTGACCATTCCTGCATAAGATCTGATTAAATGTTAGGATAGTGTGAATTGCTCAAAGTTCTCAGCGGTTGAGTATTTGTTTAGCACATATTCAATTCCCAGAATAATATCAAATAATAATAACAAACTGATAATTCTATCATAAATGTGTTGGCATTTAAGTTACTATAATCAATTTTATGTCCCCTTTCATGGCTTCATTTTCAAAATATTTCTCGAAAGTGAATTTCTAGCTGGGGAAGGACCGGGAGGGGGTTTTCCCCTCTCGTTCCTCACCTTAGTTGGAAATTCACTACCCTACACCCCCCCCCCCCTCCCAATCCGAAACCTCTAGCCACGTCCATGCGTTCACAGAGTCATTATCAGATAAACACCACATTTCCCACAAAATTCGTTGAAATTGTGGTGAATATTGAAATGAAGCGAAATCTTCTCACAATGTATAGCTGCAGCAAGTTTTATGAAAATCCCATTTCATTTGTTCATGTTACCGTCTTCACAAAATGTATGGACTCTCAAACGGACGATTGAATGCACGACTCAACTAGGGCCATTTCTATATTCCCCGCCAAACTTTGGGGAGAGATGACAAAATCAACGTGGACAAATTAGGTATCACTGAACTAAATATTTGAATTAGAGTTACCCGCCTTGAACTCGGAAATGATGCAATCTCTAAAAATAAGCAGCCTCGGGAAAATATATTGTTTCAATAAACGTTTAAAACATTCTATTGACATTTTGCATTGTGTTGAATATTCCAGAGAAATAAAGAGGGCGATTTGATGATTTTTTGGACCTAAAAAATACTGTTGACTACCGGTGTGTTTTTGTTGGAAATTCCCTAAAAATGTGTTCGTGACCAGTACTTTCCTTCCTGTCAGTTTTTCTCTCTTATTTGTTGCATGACCCCCTGTTTTCGGGTCAGAAAACGTTGTCTGAAGGGCTATATTTGACAAAGATATTTGAATGCCAAAATTAATGTGATGCGATTATATTGCTTTTAGCCTGAACGCTATAATGGTCGCATAGGTGAAAATATTTAGTTCCGTGATACCATTAATTTTGTGCTTGCTCCGAGAAACGGTTGTCAACAAAGGAGTTATGTCCCTTGTATTACTGGTACGTCTCATCGGAGTGTTATTATTCTCATATTTCAGAGGTAAATGGACGCTTTTGTCAATTTGGCATACGAATTCTTAACCCTTTACCCAACGAATCGCCCGCATCCGCCCGCGTAATATGCAAATTCAGCAGCTGAAAAAATATTATTTTTCGAAAAATTTCAACAAAACCATATCATGTGACCCCTCTTTGGAACGAGCTCGTCGAGCTCGTTCCAAAGAGGGGTCACATGATATTGTTTTGTTGAAATTTTTTGAAAAAATTTAAAAAATGATATTTAAAATAATAAAATTTGATATCATCTGCGTTGGGTAAAGGGTTAACGGACTTATTTTTGGACATATGACAAACGTAACCGAATACAAATGACATTTATGATGTTTATGACGATAAAATAGTGCAAATTAGTTTCAAATTTCTACAACACAGTGGTATTTTTGTACAAGACAGCTGTCACTAGAAGATCTCGAGCACTTTTGCAAGTGGCCTATATGTTGTAAATCAGTTTTGATCCGTCTAAAAATTAACTCTTCCAATACCATTGGCATCTTCGTGCTTCCCGATCTTTATTAGTGGCAAGGCACGCAATGAATTTATCGGCTATTACAGGGATTACTAGTTTCAATCCACAGACAAGAAGTTCTGTGATTGATCTGACAAAAACAAAGGTAACTCCCCGGGATTTTCTGCACCTGTTCGGAAAAGGTCTGTCTTTGACAACAATAACAAGGGACATTAACACATTAGAATATACTAAAAACACTTCCTTTCGAATGGAAATTAATGTAACCCTTGACTGAAAACGACAAAATGGAATCAATATTTTAAGCAGTACCATGCTTTCTTATTTTTGATATTGAATACTTGATTTCGCAGCATAATACTGTAACAGTATATAGATATTGAGGTAGAATAGTATTAGTTATCATTGTGTTTTCCAGGGTGTATGGGAATTTACACCGGTTTGGGAACTCATAAACCCTGAGGCGAAGTAAATTCCCATACACCCTGGAAAAAACAAGGATAACGGATTTATTTCCAACAATTTTAGTGTACTTAATACTTTAACCTACATTGTGGGAAAAAACTGACAGAGAAAATTTGTACTTTGCAAGTTTCTTAAATAAAACCAGACAAATATGGATGTCATTGGAACTGGCTCATTGAGCCAGTTCCAATGACTTCCATATCTGTAATAGTTTATTGCACATAAATATTAAATTTCCTGTATTTTTATTTTTGTTCTAACATAACCGAGCAGAAGGTATGAATTAATAATTAAAAATGGGTACTTTTTTAGCCATATAGCTTACTCTTGTATATTCTTGTTTTTACACCGGTTAAAAACGGTGTATAAAAAAGCCACTGTGGATTGCAAGTTACACCGTACCTCTCAGCCAATCAAAATGCAGTATTTTGTTTCATTTGGAAATAATATTAGTTACATAGCCAGCAAGTGATCGGGTACGGGATGGTACCTGGTCTGGAGGGTTCATACCAGGTCGGCGGTGTATTAAGGTGAAGCAAAGCCAAACCTGGTATAAAACCTACAAACCAGGAACCATCCCGTACCCGGTCACTTGCTGACTATGTTACGAATTTACCCCACCAATGACCTTCAGCAGAATCACCAACAGTAACTTGCACCGATACGTATCCATGGTAACAGTAAACAATCGTCGCTGTTCAAAGTGCGATATTTGTTTACAAAATAAAACGTATCGCTACAAGCATATCTTAAATACCCTTACATACATTTACTATCATTACCACCTAAAAGGGGTTAACAAAGCACTTTTAAATGTTCCAAAAATAATTTTTAATCTGCTGAGTAAACTGTAATGAAAATGTTAGCTCCAGTCGCGTCTTCACCATAACAATTTCCTCTCCCCCCCCCCCCCCCAAAGAACTTTTGGGATTAAAAATAATATTTTCTGTCCTTTTTTAGACATTTAGTGTATTAGATCAGTAACTTTGAAAATATTTTTGGTATTTAAATTCTCTTATTTTAACTCAAATTTTCAAAATTCGAAGTAATGGCGGCTACTCACAGTATATTAAAGTGACACCCACCGTGAACGGGATTTACCGCCGGTGTGCACGTGACAGTCTAAGCCAATAGAATTCGAAGATATAATCAATAAATTTGTCAGAGGCGGGGTAAACTGTATTACACTGCAGGGAGACAGCATAGTCGCAGGGACTGTCTTCCGGCCATCCTCATACTTGAAGACGGATGTCAACAAATGGTATCTTGCTTGACATTGAACTCTGTCAAACTGCCATTAGTTGAATTATTTACTGTACAGACTCGATGTAGACAATTTTGAATAAACCCTGCAGAGGCAGATTGATATCCCCAATTATACAATAACAAGATTTTCGAGGGCGTTGGGCTCCATCATCGGACCGCTATCAGTGATTATTACCACCCAGTCTATAAGTTACTAGTTGATTAACATGATTTTGGAGGGCCGTTAAAACTCCAAAATTTGAGTGACGTCATTCGAGGGAGCCGGACCGCGGTCGATAATGGTATGAATAGCCATTAGCGGCCCGCGGCCCGGCTATTTTTAGATTCCATGGTCTAATGAATTACTCCCATTCGGATGACGTCCCTTTGTATTTCTGAACTGAAGTCGAACGCACGATCGAAATAGAAATATCGAACCGACTTTAGTGATTATTTCTTCCAGCAATTCCCTCGTGCGATTAGCTGTAACAGGGAGTGGTAATAATAGTAATAACATGATTGTTGTCAGGCATCATGATTCATTAGCGGCCCTGCAGCAATGATGGACAGCCCTTGGGTTTATTAACGGCCCTCGACTTCGCCTCGGGCCTTTAATAAACCCTCGGGCTGTTCATCATCGCTGCAGGGCCACTAATAAACCATAATGCCCTCCAAAATCATGCTATTGTTATATTAGCAGCCCTACGGTCATTAGCGGTCCTCGGCTATCGCCTCGGGCCGCTAATGACCGTAGGGCTGCTAATCACTGATAGCGGTCCGATAATGGAGCATTTTGTTATTATTATTATCATCAATACCGTTCTGCGGTACTTTGCATTCAGACACAGTATTATCAGTAGGATTGCTGGGGTTACCCACTAAATATTCACAAGAATATTAACAGTAACAACACTTATTAAAGATAAATTTACAAAATCTCCTTGACCACTGTTGTCAGCAATTCAGTTGTTCTTGTTTATGTTATAGTCTATCGTGCAGTTATTTAACGTAGCTTTGTCGTCTGCAAACTGTAAACATAAACAACGCTTCAGGAAGTAGGTCATGACGTCATATTTCACTCCGGTCCCCGGTCGATAATGGCTATGAATAGCCATTATCGACCAGCTGGAAAATATGCACCTCTATTTATAAGTCTGTTGGGCTTTCTTACCGTCTATGTAAATTACTGTTAATGTGTTGATAACGCACAAAGAATTGATAATAATAAATACTTAACATGCGAATATCATTGACTGAAGCACAAAACAGTAACAATGGAACAAACTATCGCATTCATGTCAACCTAACTCAAATTACTGTCATTTACTGACCTCAGCCACTGGCATTATGTCACCTAACTCAACTCATTGCCCTCTACTGACACCAGATAAGCGGAATTCTGAGGAGGTGGGGAAATGAGATAAAAACAACTACCCGATTTCCATTGGCAATAGACCCAAAATTCGGTCCTTATGGACACCCAGGAAAGCTTCCTGCCATTGGATCACGAACAATCAAACGGGTATATTATACCCCACTTGACATCTTCCCTCAGATTGGTTGAGAGGTACAGTGCCATTTCTGATAGTTTTTCAATCGTTAGTATTAAAAATAATCGAGCACTACTCCCGTGCATTATACACTTTCTAAAAACAGCCGTAGAATATTCCAGGTCGTTCAGCTGACGAAACACAACGCGCGCATTCACAGGGGACTTTTTTCCTGAATTCTCTTCCGTTATTTCCATGCCAAGGAATGCAAATGCTTTCTCTGACAATAGTGTACATGGAATTTGAATCCTGAATGGTAGCATGATTCTTCCTCACTTTGTTCGATATTATACAATTACTGCACGACATATAGTTGACTACGCCAAAGTAGTGGTCTTTGAGGAAGAAAAGTCCACACGCCTTCCCCACCCCATCCCCACATCCCGGCGCGTGGACTATTCTTCTCCAAGGACCACTATATTGGCATAGTCAACTGAAAGCCGTGCAATATTTATTATACAGACCCAGCGACGTGGCTGGAGGATTCCGATTGGGAGCGTGTAGGGTAGTGAATTTCCAACTAGGGGGAGGGAGGAACCCCCCTCCCGATCCCTCGCCATAGTTGGAAATTCACTACCGAGAAACATTTTGAAAATGAAGCAATGAAAGGGGGCACAAAATTGATTCTACTAACTGAAATGCCCACACATTCATGATAGAATTGTTGTTATTATTATTTGGTATTATTCCGGGAATTGAATATGTGGTAAACAAATGCTCAAGCTGAGAACACTGAGTAATTCACTCTGTCCTAACATTAAATCAGATCTTATGAAGGATTGATCAATTTTCGATGTTTCATCATTTTGTAACTGTGAATGATGGAATTAACTCAGAATAACGATTTTACATGATGTGATTTTCTTGAAGTGCATTTCAAGGATTTTTTTTTAATTACGGTAAGTATAACGTACTATAGAAATCTCTTACCGACTGACATCAGGCATACTTGTGAAGCTCGATATTGCGTACACTGTAGTTGTAAATAGTAACAGCTGGAATTTTTGCCGATTTGAAACCGAGTTGGAATTTTGGGAAGTAAAGGAGATATCAGAATCACCAAAGAAGCTCTAAAATCCAGATAAATGGAATTTCCAACTACTCATGACTTGCCCTCCGAATTTCCAATTATAGGAACTTTTTACCAGGATTGGGGGGGGGGGGGGGGGCACCCACCTGTCGCCACGTCCCTGTACAGACCACCCCACTATATTTACAAAGTACGAACGAACGCCTGCATAACCACACATACATATTAACACACAATAACCCTGATACATAATACACACGTTTGATCACGAAAAAAAACGTTTGATCGAGAACGAACAGGCAGACGAACGGCCCGACGGCCGAAAACCAGTACTTCTCAATACTATTCTGCGAATTTAGGTTATAAAGTAGGTTATAAAGAAGAATTAGCACTGAAATTAGAAACTTAAAAGGTGATATTTACATATTATCATCATTATGTTTATTTATTGGTGTTTAAGATCACATATGTTTGCACAATGGCTAATCATGACCACAACATGAGACCAGGGGTGAGCGTTAATAAGCCATGTTGCCCATCTTAGAGAGGGTTTGCATCTCCCAATCATTGATGACTGGGTCCTATTTTACCAGAATCGAACCGTTGACCTTTCAGTTTAACCCTTTACCCAACGTAACGGCCAAAAGAGGCCAGCGCTATTCACAAAAACGCCAATTAATTTTCATTATTTTTTCATTTTTTGTCTCAAAAACATAGGTTAAGGCCACTCTTTGGAACGAGCTCGCCGAGCTCGTTCCAATGAGGGGTCATAACCTATGTTTTGAGACAAAAATGAAAAAATTGAGTTATTCAAAAATTTTGTTTAAAGTGTAGTCTTTATTTTCATGTCAGTAGGTAAAGGGTTAAAGCTTTAAGATTATATGATGACAGAGTTTGTTGAAGTCAACATAGTTCTCTTTTTTTGCCACTTGCATCCCTTTATCACGACAGTTGGGATATTTCGGAGTGGGGTACGTACGCCAGGTCCGCCCGTGACCTCCCTCCAGCTTTTGGCAATAACTTGAGCCTCTATCTGGAGTCCCCCTGGACCGAAAACAATTGAGAAGAGCAACATGGTTAGATTCGGGGCTAAAACCACCCAACTTTCACTTGGCGAATTTAGATGACTCTTTGTCTGAACAGCTCGCAGAGGAAGCACGGTTGTGTGTACATATACCGAGTGCACTCCGGCAACTTCACATCACCGTCTGTTCAAGTGTATTCCAATAACCTAAGATAGTTATGACCCTCATGTCAGTGCATGACGACAAGCTACACCAGGTTTTTCTAAGCACCCGCCTAAAGTCACAATCGATTGTTTTCTGCCAGACTTTTTTATTGGGGTTTAACGACACTTTCGACAGCCTCGTATCAGACAGTTTTACGAGTGGAGGAAGCCGGAATACCCTGAGAGAACCATCGAACAGCGACAAGCAACTGTCAGAATCCCCAATGTACGGACTCCGCACAAGCAAGGTTAGTATTGGTTGAAGACGAGCGCACCATCGACGTACATCACGCATAAGTACACAGCGCCCTCACGTGGGCAATCGAGATTAAATGCTTTGCCTTTTCTTCCAGATGCCCTGCTCTCGGAGTCAACGAACGTTAAAGCTCGTATAATAAAAAGAAAATCGACAATTTCTGGATGGATATCACTGATGTCTATACAACTAGAACGACAGCGAAAAACTTCGCAACTCAGTCTGCACCCCCCCCCCCCCCCCCCGCCTGCGTAAGATTACGTCAAGTCAATCAACGTGGTAACTCTTCACAATCCACGGCGTTTGATGTGAAAGCCACAACGCTGTGACTGTAGTCACAACATAACAGTTTTCACTTCATCAAATGTCACTCCGTTTTAGCAGTCACGAACACCACTTACTATTATTTTTGTCATTAATAGTAATAATAACATATGATGTAAATATTCAATTTATATTCCCGCGAAAAATGTACACATCATCCACATATTCATTTTAGTATATTCTTTAACCCTTTACCTAACATGAAAAGCAGACGACACATGCAAATAAAATTCTTGAATAACTATTTTTTTTCATTTTTTGCGTCAAAAACATTGCTTATGGCACCTCAACGAGCTTGTTCCAATGAGGGGTCATAAACTATGCTTTCGAGACAAAAAAATGAAAAAAATAATGAACATTGAATGGTGATTTCTGTGAACAGCGCTGGCCGGTTTTGAACGAAAAGTTGAGCAAAGGGTTAAAAAGCGGTTGGAAACTCAGAATTTTCGAGAATATTTGTTTGTTGAGTCATTGTTTATTCATAGCAAATCCTCCCCCCCCCCCCCCACCCCAATATGTCGGCGGCTGAGACACTTTTCTATATGTGACCAATCAGTATTCTATGAAGCATGTCTCACGTGATAACGAAAAATAGCGAATTTTCACGTGTAACGCGTGAAAATTCGTTATTTTCCTCTTCGCGCGTGAAATAAGTTCCATGTCAGCTCGAAAAGTCACCTGTCTACACTTACCGTGTATACGTACTTTTTGTCTGAACTTTTTACACAATCCATACGATTAAATAAGGAATGATCGTTTGTTTCTATTTCGTGAGTTATGAACCTCCAAAAACAAAGGCCAGACTGTGTAAATGGGCGTAATTAAACTTGAGGGGCAATAAATTTAAACACTTCCTACTTTGTGGAGTTGAAATAAAAACCAGTTCGTATCATGCTTCCTAGTGATAACGGAATAAAAAAGGCATAGTTTTCTAAAATTCTGTTTGAAATAACGATACATTTCAATGAAACATATTCTTGTGTCATTAAAAATTTTATTGACCAATGAATTGCGTAAGTTAAAAGGAACGTTATAGGCCACGCCCACACAAAACTTCAATCTCCTTTTCCACTTGACGGGGGTGGGAAGGGGGGGGGGGGGTGCTGTCGTTCAAAGCAACACTGAATTAAATTTAATTCTGATTTTGACCATTTCCTGAGAAATTGAAAACACAGTTTATAAATGTGGAGTCCAATATAAACCAGATGACATGATAGAAAGTTTTGTTGGCGTGAGTTTCGTTTATGGATTATTATGACCGGCCATTGTTTACTTTTGATCTGGGTAAAACGATGAACGCAGACGATCATCTATTGCATATAAAAAATTGAACATGGAATAAAAAGCATGATAAGGATTTCATTGTTTATTAAGTTTTATTTTGAAAGTCATTTTAATATGATGAGATAAGTATTAATTACTTTTCATGTTGAAACAACATGAGCGTGCGGGGGTTCCTTTCCATTCACAGCGTGGGTTCCTTTCCATTCACACTGTGCAACGTAATTTTTAAGACAGACATTGGGGGCGTGGTTTAAGGTGGGCCTAAATGCGTTTTTTTCGGTTCAATGTGTTATGAAAAGAAAAAAAAAGAAATACTTAGCCAATCATTTTGCCCGAAAATGCTTGACCAGAAAAAGTTTAATTATCGTAAGATAGAACTTGATGATATTATATTCATCTGGCGTTGTCAGTAACAAGGTCTAATTTTCCCTTCGTAAAAATATATCTAAATGAAACCAGAGTCGATTTATACTCTGAAAAAATATACAGGAACGGCTGTGTTCCTATTTATAATAACAAGCACCGGAAGGGCTGAGGCATTGGCGCGCATTGTTATTATTCATTTTAATTTCGCCGCCGTTTTGAGTCTAATATATCCAGAAACTCGCCAGGTAACGGCTAGCCTTTGGATTTCAATCAAATTGGTTGAAATCTTGTCGACTGACATATGCCACAAATAGAAGCCACTTATGTTGCAACAATAGCGGGGCAACATACGCCTGTCAAATTTGGAACATGCACAAGTTTCTCTGGGGTAAAGTTTGACATTTTTGTTGACTCGAGTATGTATGACCACCCCCCCCCCCCTCCCTCCAATGATTGCTCATTCCCCTGCCCTGTCTGGGGTAGAGGGTAATTCACCTGTTTTCACATTTTCATATTAATCGATCTGAGGTCTTCATAAAATAAAAACAAGGCTGCTGTAGAAGATTCTCCTCGCCGTTTACAATGGTAGCGTCCATTCATTGACAGGTTAATTCACTGATAACGATTGACGATAGGTAGCGCCAAGGAAAAGGACATTTTGAGGATTATAATAGCTATAAACGGCGAGGAATCTCGTCGTTTAAAAATAAAATGGTGTTATCTGCTCCTGCCACATGCACAACGACAATTGATGATCAACATGGGTGCAAAGTTTGAACAATAAAGCAAGCAAAATGTTGGAGTAAGCGACACAATAGTGTAATGTTTCCAGTAATAAAAGGGGGCATAACTCTGGAAATACAAAACAGAGTTACTTGCTCTTGTCACATGCACAACGGCAATTGGTGATCAACAGGTGTGCAAAGTTTGAACAATATAGCATGTAAAATGTTGAAGAAGGCGACACAATACTGTAATGTTTTAAGTACTAAAAGGGGCATAACTCTGGAAATACAAAATGGAGTTATCTGCCCTTGTCACATGCACAACGGCAATTGGTGATCACCATGTGTGCAAAGGTTGAACAATATAGCATGTAAAATGTTGATGGAGTAGGCGACACAATACTGTAATGTTTTAAGTACTAAACGGGGCATAACTCTGGAAACACAAAAGAGAGTTACTTGCTCTTGTCACACGCGCAACGGCAATTGGTGGTCAACATATGTGCAAAGTTTGAACAACATAGCATGTAAAATGTTGAAAGAGAAGGCGACACAATACTGTAATGTTTTAAGTACTAAAAGGGGCATAACTCTGGAAATACAAAATGGAGTTATTTGCCGTTGTCACATGCACAACGGCAATTGGTGATCACCATGTAACATGTTGAAGGAGTAGGCGACACAATACTGTAATGTTTTAAGTACTAAAAGGGGACATAACTCTGGAAACACAAAAGAGAGTTACTTGCTCTTGTCATATGCGCAACGGCAATTGGTGATCAACATGTGTGCAAAGTTTAAACAATATAGCATGAAAAATGTTGAAGGAGAAGGCGACACAATACTGTAATGTTTAAGTACAAAAACGGGAATAACTCTGGAAATACAAAATGGAGGTACCTGCTCTTGTCACATGCACAACGGCAATTGGTGATCACCATGTGTGCAAAGTTTGAAAAATATAGCAGGTAAAATTTTGAAGGAGTAGGCGACACAATACTGTAATGTTTTAAGTAATAAAAGGGGGCATAACTCTGGAAATACAAAATGGAGTTACCTGCACTTGCCACATGCACAACGGCAATTACTGATCAACATGTGTGCAAAGTTTGAACAATGTAGCATGTAAACTTTTGGAGGAGTGGGCGACACAAAAATTGTTTACGGACGGACAGACAGACAGACAGACAGACAGACAGACAGAGACATAACATAATACGTCCGTCAAATGGCGGGCGTATAAAAATGAAACTAGAAGGGCATAACTCCAACATTTATGCACGGAAGACAACAAAACTCGAAGTTGGTGAAACTGAACCTTGAACACGTTAAGATAGTTGCTCTGTGTTCGAACTTAAGTGTTCATAGAATGAAAATGCCAAAAGTACAACTTGATACTGAACCTACACAGAAAGAGCTTTAGTTTTAATTTCTTGAAAATCAACCCATTAAGTATGATGTATTCTTGCGTTCCATAATAGAAGTACAGGGCAGAATATTACCACAGGAAGGAAAAGGTGACAAAATTAAATAAACTTACGGGGTGGATAAAGGTGATACATGTAGAGATAGCAGTTGCAGTTCCAGTACCTTCTGGTAGGCGAAGACACCAGCGAATCTGAAGCGGAACTGTCTTATATATTTCTACATTTCTAAACACAACAGCACATGTATCCGTTGGGATTATCGTCCCCTGAAATCATAAAGGTGACAAATGCAATGCTAGAATATTGTAATTGGTACCTTTATTAGAGATGGACAATATACCGAAAAACCGAACCGATATCAAGGGAACACCGAAAAATCGAACCGAACCAATCATTTAATACCGAAACTGTCTGAATCTTCAAGTTTCCCTTCATTCACTATTTGTAAGGCACCGTTGAGGCTTGGTATCACTTGAAAGAAGTGGCTTATTTTCTTTTCGGTTTTGTTAACCCTCAGGGAGCTGGACAATTGTCCAGAATTCTCACTAGCCTACAGCCTGTACTTGTCCAGATGCTTAGCAATGATTTCTAGCCAAGTCTTGGTTGCCTTAACAGGCAGCCAAGACTTGCCTAGAAATCATTGTCCAGGTGCTTTGTCTGTTGTCAGCAGGACCTCTTGAAGATTGCATGGTTAGGGCACATGCTCTGAGATTGCATAGCTGAAATAGGGCATCAAATGTGAAGGTGTGTTTAGAATATGTCACAAAATTACTGTAGATATGATTTGTTTTCATAAAAAAATGCCACTGTTGAGCTCATTGATCGTGGCATTTGTGACAGAGTGGTAGAATGATACAACAACAACTTATTCTGTATTTTCCTGATGTGAATCCCCCTTTGGCATTATCAGAAAATCACAGTCAAGTCAGACACCGAATACCGAACCGATACGGAGGTACACCCCCTTAAAAATATCAAAACCCATACCGAACTAAGAATGCTACCCTTTATGCTTTCTAAGGACCAATGATATTATGCCATAGTCCATACTATTTCACCTACAGACTACTAGTATGGCAAATTATATATATGGAAAACAGTAACTTACCTGTGTAGAATAATGGAACAAGTTGGACTGGATGTAAATTGTTGTCACTTTGATAGGTCGGTTCACTTGCAACGACGTTACGTGATAGCTTCGTTTGGTACCGATACTATTTTAATAAACACATGGACTCAAATAATCTTTATGCAGGATAGTGTTCAACCGATGATCGGAATCGGCCACTCCAATCGGCCGATTGTGGGACATCGGATGACAACAGCAACGGCTTCTGGAACAGCTGTTCAACTGATTTTTAACAAGCATATTTTGTGTGATTTATGAACCACATTTTATTATCTTCTGCAATTGTTCAATTGCAAATGTAAACTGATGTCAATGATACCATTCAATAAAGTTGAGAAGCAACCACAATGTATTTTTAATTTCTAAAGACGCCCCTTTACGGAATGTACAAGTTAAACGACATGTAAAGCTCACAATTGAACGTACTTGCGGCAATCGCCAGTTCGTACCTGAAAAAGTGAAAGTCGCGCGCACTTGGGCGGTACACGTGACTCTGAGAGCCACGTATACCGCCCAAGTGTGTGCGTCTGGTCATTTTACTGCGACCTAGGTCAACGACGTTTAACACTGTGAAATATGTTCAATTTAATGTAGTTCTTTCAAGCCTCGGATTGTCTAGTAGTGCACAGTGTTACAATCAGAATCGGCCGAGTGTGAGCTTAAATAACCGGTAATCGGTTGGCAGCCATTTTTGGTAATCGGTTGAAAACTACTACAGGATGGAATATCGACAACAAAAAAATGTAATAATCATAATATTTGTGTGTATTTGGTGCCTAGGAGTACGATGTTTACAAAAACGTTATTACGTAAACAGAATCAAACTACCAGGAGCCAATACTATAATAATAAAAAAAAATGTTTACAACTGTATATTCCAGAATTGTATTTCCTGCCTACCACTCTAAATGGCTGAACAAAATCATCAGCATTTTAAAAGAATTGGCAATTTACCAGTAGGTAAATTGCCACAACTTTTAAAATACTGGTTACTAATTTCCGCGATTCATGTTCACAGACAAGAAATACAATTCTGGAAAATACAAATGTAAACATTTTATGGTACTGGCCCCAGGAGATACCTCCCCATTATTTATCACACGGCTGTTATATGTAATCCACATCTACAGAAACACTAAACCAAACGGAAAATTCAAATCTGTTCCGCACATATGTGCTGAACGGAAGTCGTTGAGGGACTATTTTTATATAAAAGCGAAATTTCACTCGAATTTTCTACAATTCGTGCGCCGCAATTATAGTTTGAATCCCTAGCAATAGCCAAAATCGTCCCCTGGGTTCCAATGTGTTCTATGTGCCAGTGGGCACATAGAACACATTGGAACTCGGGGGACGAAATAGTTCCTCTCGCAAATTTGGTTGGCGATAAAATGTGTTCTTTGTGTTGATAGTTGTCAAATGAATTGCTGCGTATCCTTCTGATAATTGTTTTTTTATAGTCACGAAGGCGTGTAATAAACACAGAACGACACACGTGTGTGAATGGGTTAATCGATATGGCACTTGTGCCACAGTGGAAGGATACAACTCGAGGCCTGCGGCTTCTCGTTCTATCCTTCCGCGCTGGCACGCGTGTGTTGTCATGTGTATTTACGTACAGGAAACGGAAAAAGTAAAAACTGACCTAAATTTATCGAGATATCCCCCAATTAAATTCCGTACGACTAAAATCCAGAATTAAATTTAGAACTGTCCGTAGCGTGCAATTCGGAGCTTCTGTTTTCTTTGTTGGAAACATTAAACAACGGACGCATATATTCACAATAAATGACTCTCCCTATGTCAGAGATGGGCGTGCCATAATTTTGCTAACAGGGAAATCGATTGACCAACCACAAGTCACATAAAATTGGAACAGTACGACAGATCGAGTGAGTAATGGGAACGCGTTCCCCTGTATCCGCCCCGTATCGCCTTTGGTTGTAGGCACCATACATAATACATACATAATTAATAACCTTGAAATTATGTGGTACATACTATAGCTGATAGACACAGCGTCTGACATGACCCAGACAGTCTAAAATTCCTCGTTTAAGTGCGTCTCAAAATAGGTTATACTTTTAATCAGAGACAGACAATCTATATCAATGTTACATTAGTTCTCTACTAAAACAAAATGTAAATATCACAGAATTATCTGTTATTAACCCTTTACTTAACATGAAACACGAGCTCTTCCAATGAGGACGGATAAGAAATGTTTTTGAGACCAGAAAATGAAAAAAATAATGAAAATTGAATGGCGATTTCTGTGAATAGCGCTGGCCAGTTTTGGCCGTAATGTTGGCTGGCAATGGTTTGATATAATTACACATGCATGTATATTGTAGAAACTACGCAAGTACAAAGAGGTCAAATTGGGAAATATCTTTAAAAATGGAGCTTACTGCCGCTCAAAATTCCAATTGGTGTCATGAAATGGGTGGTCATAAGGCCTCAGAAAACCAATGGTTTTCTGGGGCCTTATGACCATCCAGTTCAGGACAACAATTGTACATTAAATTCCTTACCTAACAAAGCTTAGAAAGTGTCTGAATTCATAGGCGAATGACAAGTTATTCTTTAATGGCATAAACATTGTTTAAGAAAGAAAACAGAGAGTGAGATGAACATGATTCCATGTCTGTGTGTTATAACATGCAGTTGCTTAGGCATCTGGCTTCATATTCTCCGTTCAGTTCAAATATAAAATTTCATAGTCTTTGTATGCGTCTTGCGGTCAAAACAAATAACCAATTCGAGCCCCCATGACGCACGTTTTCCCAATGGCATGGGCCCTGGACCCTTTCCTAAAGAGGGCAGACTAATCCCTAGTTTTGTTAGTAAGCCTCTGCAAATGCAGACGGTCTTTACTGATTAGCCCCTATAAAGTGTTGATTGTAGGTGTCCATTACTACTAATTCTGATTGCAGAATGTCTTTGCTAGTTGAATACAGAAGGTATTTATTGCTTAGCACACATAAATTCTTTATTGAAGACGGTCTTTACAAGCTAGACCATGCAAATAAACTGTTGTAGATGACACTGGGGTGTTCTCACTTTGTCAGCGGGTTTTGTTCTCATAAAAAAAGTGGTCATAACTTAGACAATAGGGATTTTAAATATTGTCTGTACTATATTTCTGGGTTGATTTATTGTGAAACATAATATATTTCCTGACGGAAAAACATTCAGTTTTGGTAATAAAATTTTTTTCTCCGTAGACCAAATGTAGTAAAATTTGACACATAGCTACCACAGTGTTCTGTATAAAGAGTCTTTGGTAAAAATTCGGTCAACCATGACCACGTGCGACGCTGCATGCTTTCAACAGATTTTTCGACAAAACTTGTATCCGGGGCTCTCCCCCGTGCTATGGGCGTGAAAGCCATACCAAATCGAAGTTTTGAACTTTACCCATCGATTGCACAACATTTCATTTCAGCTCGATTGAAAAGCAAAATGCCGCGAATATCCGAAGTTGGTGGGCGTGGGACTATTTCTCGAATTATGCATGGCCAATCACAACGTCTCATCGCCCAGCAATTTGTGGTTCACGAGTCAACGATAGCTCGTTTAAGTGGGCGTCTCAGGGGAACGGGAAGATTAGCTGACTGTCCATGAAGAAAACGTTCACGCGTTACATCGCCATGTCAAAATTGAGGCATACGTTTCTCACACCTCCGTAACCGATTTCAGACGACGACGGAGACGTCGAGTCAGGTTGTAGGCACCCATGGTCGCCGAATGTGTCCAAAAACAGTTAAGAATCGGTTGCGGGAGTTCCATTTAAGGCCACGACATCCCTATGTTGCTCCGCAACTTACACACAGGCGACGTCAACGTCGATTGCAATGGCTGCGGGCTCATCCACCAAATCGGTGTATCGTCCCTTGAGTCTAACAAGGCGCCATCTTCAATGCCAGGGCATTGCATGTGGCGTCTTGTTGCGCTAAAAGGGGCGACATATCGTTGAGTTAAATGGTAGAGTGCTGCATTATTTTGGCCATCAAATCTTGTACGCATGTCTTTGCCTTGTTACAATTTATAGGAGAGTGCCTGTGGGCACTCTCCTATAAATTGTAACAAGGCAAACCCTTACAAACTAAATAATATTACTTCAAAGATAATACAAAGCACATGCACTGAATATGAACCTTCAAGCTGTGGTACCTACACTTCAGAATAAAACCCAAATATGGGCTTCCAGCACTCTACCAGTTAAATAAACTTCAACATTTCCCAACAATGCAATTGGGAAGTTAACCAATTCACTATAGTCTCGACTAGCGGAAGCAAAATTTAATTGGCTGTTTACTTGAGTATTATCCATTTTGCAGTGTTGAATTTTAATTTATTTTAAATTCTTGCCCTTACTGGACAGATCTTTGCGATAACTGTTCTGATTTGTGCTTTGAAGTTGGTAACTACTAATTGAGTTATTACGTTTGTGATTGTGAGCTCATTACCAGTAATCGTCGGTTCGTAGTAAACAATGCTGAAGAACGGAGGACCAATGACTGTGAATTTCTGTCACTAATACTAATAAAGACAATAGCAGAAGTGTGAAAATTTCTCACTTCTGTCTGCTGGCAAAGAGAGAATACACAATGTCCATTGCTAGTTAACACCCGTAAACTGTTAAGAGTGTGCGATTGTTACTAGTGAGTCACAGTAAATAGTCAATTATTGAAGGTATTTGCTCGTTAGATTATTTTAATTGTTACACCACGCAAATTGTCGATTGTTGGTGGTCGCTGATAGTTAACCACATATCGTCCCTTGAGTGTAACAAGGCGTCATCTACAATGCTAAAGAATTGTAGATGGCGCCTTATTGCACCCCGGGAACGAAAAATTGATGGATGTATTCCTTCTTTACCCATTAGCCCCTGTAATCTGTAGATTAGAGGTGGATTTTCCTAGTAAAAACCTGTAAATTGCGGGTAGTAAAATTAATACTAAACAGTCGTCACTGGTGAGCCCCATTCAATTTTTAATTGTAGATGATCTTTAGTTGGGCCATTTAAATTGCTGTTTTTTTATGGGTTTCACTTGTTAGCCCCAGTTATCTACAACAGGGTACCTCATAATACCAGGAGCTAAACTCGGGGACTAACAAAGAGCTATGTGGGTTGCACTCGATGATTTCAAGAATGTTTGAAGACCAGCTTCAAGAATTTGCAATAACATTCAGACAAAACGGAGAAAAATCAACTATGTTTTCAGTTTAGCGCGTAAGTAATGTAATGACTGCATTCTCCTATCCCTTCCACTGCTTTCATTAACTAAAATTAAAATATTTATATCTTGTTTAACAGAGCTCGGCGAGCTCGGTCAAACAATATATAATTGGTTAAATTCGCTTTTGCGCCATCGACAATCATTACTGCAGAAAGATTTTTGCCGGTGCTACAAAAATGTCCCCAAACAAGTTAACTTACAAGATGTAAGAGCCTTTTCAATGACGTTTAGTGCTGAGAAGCCATTTCAGGTCCCTTTATAGGCTTGAAAAACCATCACAATTCAAGGACTTTCAGAAATTTCAAGGGCTCGCGATAATCCCGTGTAGACGATCTAGTTGGGCTGTTATAGGGTGAGTTTCTCATTGAAAATCAGTGTTAACTGTTGTAGTAATAAGGTAGTGATTATAGCGTTTGTTTATAGAGTGGTCAAATGTATAAAAGTTTACATAAGCTGATAATCCATGATTAGCACATTGTATAACTGCACGCGCTGCTTGAATAATCGTGTATTTCAAAAGGGTTTGACCCTTTACCTATCAAGAAAAGCAGACGACACTTGCAAACGAAATTCTTGAATAACTAATTTTTTTCATTTTTTTGTCTCAAAAACATAGGTTATGACCCCTCATTGGAACGGGCTCGTCCAGCCCGTTCCAATGAGGGGTCATAACCTATGTTTTTGAGACAAAAAAGGAAAAAAAATAATGAAAATTAATTGACGATTTTTGTGAATAGCGCTGGGCATTTTGAACGTCACGTTGGATAAAGGGTTAAATATTTGATTTAGGTGCATGTTTACAAGTAAGCGTTATTATAAGTAACTGGTATGCATATATAGTGTCATTTTCCTGAATACGGCAGTCTGGCTATACCGTCTGGGAAAGAAGTACGGCAGGATTCCGTCACCAAGTATAAATAAATGTATAAAGTTAATAAGCGCTTTCAGTGAGCTAATTTCCCCACAGTTTCGATATACAATAGTTAGTGGACAGAATCCGGGCAGACTAACTTTTTAGCTTAGTCACGATCCAAAAGATGGACGCCATTCCAGAACACGTGAAATAGCTCATCGGAAGTCTCAACGTGGACAATATGTCACTGTCTTGGAGAATTCAGGACAAGGAAACTTCCGTGAGCGTGTCATTTTGGTGGAATAAATTTCCGCAGGAGCGAAGCGCGAAACCCAGGTCAAACGCAAAGGAGGAACGAGACAACAAACCTACAATGATGCACTGAGAACGAAAGGAAAAGCAATCGGACACAAGAAGGATACAGGAGTCAGAAAGTGGACCATGTGTGGAATTTATTGTCGCAGAGGAAAAGAAGCAACAGTGTAATGTAAGTACAAACACACAAACTAACTTTGTATCATTGAATCGTGTAGATGTAACGGCTGCTGTTGAGATAAAAGACAGAACAACACATGCAGTATGTGCAGCATGTTGCCGAAAATGCACCTCAAACTCCACCCATTGCAATTTGTTGAAAAACTAACACTCCTAAAATGGCAGAGAATTTTGGAATACTTTCACAACATGAATCAGACACTGCTCAACAATTGAATTCAACATTTGTTAAAGAACATAAATCTTTGAAAACCTGTTAGGACCCAAATCAATCAATGAAATAGAAACGCAAAAGTGAAAAGTTTTTCCCAGTTCGTCCACTGAGTTCCAATGTGTTCTATGTGCCTGCTGGCACATAGAACACACTGGAACTCAGGGGACGAGTTGACAAGCTCCTAAAGATTAAGAACATTAATGGGGTCAGGCACTTTCTTGTGAAATGGGAGGATGGTCATGACGACACATGGGAACCAGGGCGAAACATTCCACCGCTAGCCAAACGGCAATTTTTTAAACAACAACGTCGGCAGCGGGGCGCAGCTTAGCAATTCAAAAGGTCCACGGAGGAATACACCGCATTATGAATACCCGTGACTGTGTTTAGTCCCTCTTAGAAACTGTCATGAAAATTGAAAAGTTTAAACATAAGTTTTGTGTTAAAGACCTCCGATTACTCAGTGCTCATTTACGAAGAAACATCGAACGATCACCCAGCTCCGCAAGTACTCCTCAGTATCGAAATAAATTTCGTTTTCTCAAAAATTTTTATTTGATCAATTTCGAGTTTCGGGTTGAGAAGGACTTGAGCGCGTTACACGAAGAGCGGACGCTGGTTCATATTTTTGTGTGTGTTCTCTTTGGAGGACCAAAGATTTTTCAGGCGGGGTGTGTTGTTGTAGGGTGAGTTTCTCATTGAAAACCCAGGATTAATTGTGGTACTCATTAGATTCAATTCAATTCGTTTGTTTGTTTGTGGATTGGTCAAATGTATAAGAGTTTACATAAGCTGATAAACCAGAACATTAGAACATTTGTATAACTGCACACGCTGCTTGAATAATCTTGTATTTCAAAGGGGTTTAAATAGTTGCTTTTGGTGCATGTTTACAAGTAACCGTTGTAGAGCTGAAACGGTTAAGGGGTTTTCTTGATCAATTAATCACGGGGATTAACCTTGATTAACCGATTAATCACTTGTCCAAATAGATATCTGAATACTTGCCATACCGTTGATGACTTACAGCATGAACCCTTTACCCAACGTAACAATCAAAACCGGCTAGGCCAGTATACAAAAATCTCTATTCAAATTTAATATGTTTTCAATTTTTGTCTCAAAAACATAGCTTATGACCCTTCATTGGAACGAGCTCAAATTTGGGGATCGCAAGGGCCACCAAATAGGCAGCCTGAGGGAACATTCCAGGTAGACCAAACGGCCAGTCCGCCTCTGGTCAGCTCCTCTCTGACATGTCGAAAGCGGCATGCCAACCCGGTAGTTGCCGGACAAATATTTTTGAAACGTGTATTTTGTAGCTGACGTTTACTGTTATTTTCTTGCCTGTTGTAGGATGGCTGTAGTGCTAAATGAGTTAATTATGACTACTGTGTGCAGTACATGGAGAGTGTATTATCACTAAATCACCTGCAGAGTGGAGATTGCACCCAAGCAATAATTGCTAATTTGTGGCAAAGTATAACCAGCACAAGCACAGTTTCAACCAATGGACCTCCGGGTTAAACCCGGAGGTCCATTGGCTGAAATTTTGCTTGTGTTTTTGTCGATATGTACAATATTTGAAAGTTATAGCTTGGGTGATAACTCCACTCCGCGGGTGATTTAGTTACAATCCACTCTCCACGTACTGTAGATAAATATACACATCTTCAGGATGGGATTTGCCAACAGCATAATGCAGAAATCAAAATCGGATGTAAGACAATTTCGCCCAGCTAGGGCATTTCCTCACATTTCCCCGAGTTGCACTTTCCCCTAACATTTCGACAGTACTTTCTTTTTTTTCACAAATTTGTACCTTGTGCTAAATAACATGGAAGAAAAAATATCAGCTTCTAAAATCGTTCTTTGAACGTTTTCCGTAAAACAGTTTGGGAAATCGGATCAGGTAGAGCTCATATTAGTAGATATCATTCCTATTAACCTACTATCAATGTTTACCTTTCGTTTAGTCGATAGCGTACGACAGGTTTATGAGCATACTTTTCTAACCTTTTCACGATTATGGTTTAATACCGGAAATGGGAATGTCACGGCTCTGCGGCTCCCAGTTCTGAAAGTCAATCACCATTCCAGAGAAATTCGTAGACCATGATATTATAAGTTATCTCCGCCAACATGTATGGTGCATGGTGATTTAACACCTGGATGTCGGCTTTTAAATACCTGGATGTCGGCTTTTAAACACCGAGCCGCAGGCGAGGTGTTTAAATGAGACATCCAGGTATTAAATCTCCATACACCATACATGTTGGCGGAGATAACGTTTTTGTCCCGTTTGAAACACAATACAACTTAGTGGAAATAAATTTGGGGATCCATTTCTCAGCTCCACAATCATTTGGACCAAATTCGTGATAATAATTTTGATTTTATAATCGCAGAAGACAACAGATAGAGTTACATCCCTTGGGTCGTTAAGGAAACGAGTGAACAGTACTTTGTTGACATATCGTCCCAATGTGTTCTATGTGCCTACTGGCACATAGAACACATTGGTACCCAGGGGACGAATTATTTGCTCTTATTTTATTTTTATGATTGTATTGTCGGAAATCTGAGGATATTTGCGACTATTTTCGGGTTTTTTGGTTCGACTTTTGTAATGAGGCGAGCGGAAGTGAAAATCTTTCATTGAAACTATATACCCCCGATGTTTCGCATGCGCTTATACCCTGCATGTTGCACGCTCCCATATACCTTGGATGTTGGGCGCACCATTTGCCATGGCTATTTGTCCAAGACATTCTGACCAACCAAAAGACAGAATCTTTCGGGATATAGGGACAACAATGATTGCATATTATAGTTTATGAGATTACGACGAATATCATTTTTTTCCCCAATACCTTCATCGCAAATGAAGCTATGGTTGAATCTAGCGAATGGAAATGTCCTGGTTACCGGTTCCGAAAATCAGCGCTAATGCCCGGGAAATGCATGGACTAGAATCGAGAATCATAGAAAGGCTGCGGAATGCATACTTTGATTCCCGGTTACGTCCTATGAGTTTCCTGGGTATCAGGACTGTTATTCAGAAACGAGAACCGGAAAATTCCCGGTATCGTGACTGACTTTCAAAAATCAGAACGAGAAAATTACCGTTCCCGGGATTAAGCCCCAGTAATAGTCGCATATTTTATTTTATACTTGCTGTAAACTTAATCAGGTTTTCAGCTTTATGTTCAACAGAAAAACGTCGCTTTGTCTGAAATGAATTGAATTGGATTTCTTGTAATAATTCCAATCTTTAGGGAGATGGCAGGTAGACAACCAATCTGCCTATGCCATCCTCCAGCTGTTTGTAATGTGTTTTTGTCAAAACGAAACATATTACTCAAAAAGATGCACATGCTGCTGAATAAAGCATCTATCGATCAATCAATATTTTCAACTTAAAGTCTAACGGATGTAGATTGAAAACATTGAATGATCTTTATTTATTTATTTATTTATTTATTTATTTATTTATTTATTTATTTATTTGAGTTTAACGACCCTTTTGTCAGCCATGATCACCTCGTGTCGGACAGTTTTACTGGTGGAGGGAGCCGGAGTACCCGGAGAGAACCACCGAGCAACGGCGAACAACTAACTGGCAGGCTCCCCAACGTTTCAACTCCACACAAGCAGGGTTAGCACTGTTGAAGACAGGTGCACCATCGCCGTGCAGTCCACCTTAGTACACGGCGCCACCTTGCCCCCACGTAGGCAATCGGGGTTAAGTGCCTTGCCCAAGGACACAACGCAGTTACCTCTGGCGGGGATTGAATAATCTGAAATACTCTAAAATATTTTTTTAGTACAACTTACGAAAAATAAGCGAAAATGTAAGAAGTAGAACAATTTAAAATAATGTCACCCTGCATTCTTATGGCTGCAGGCTGAAGATAAAATGCTCAACATATTTATGGAGTTCTGAATTACTCAAATCAACTAAAAATCAATATGATGTCCAGGATAATTAATGATTGTGCTAATGACTGAGATTCCTGTTCAAACGTCTCACCAGGTGAGACAAAACGAAATAAAAAAATTATTAAATATATTAGGTAAATACACTTAATGTTTACTTTCGTCGCTATCAACATGAAATATCCACATTTGAAACGTCGTTGAAAGGTTTTGGGGAAATATTCACTTTTCAATTAAAAAAAAGGAAATGTGCACAAGCTAAGGGGGAAAATCCCAGGAAAAAATGTCCTAGGGGAAATATCAGATCTCCAACAATAATTTGTGGAGTTATACATCAAAATATATTCAAGCAACAATTTTGAGACTTATTGCTGAGAATAACTTTTTAAGAGAAGAAATCGTATTTTTCGTGAAAATATGGGCTTCTGTTCATTAATTGCAAAATAAAGGGAGATTTCCAAACAGTGATAAGACAGAGGAGTGATTTTTAAGCTTTTTATCCGATTTCAGCTCTTTTCTTACCCAAATTCAATATTTTCTATTTCTTCAAATTTACATGAAAATGGTCTTTCTGACCATTTTCATGTAAATTCAAAGAACTAAGATGACACCAGAAGCATGTTTTTTCTCTTTTTTTCCATTTTGTTTTATTTTGAGACAAATCTTTTTTACAAAGGATAATACATAACATTGTATTCAAGTATAACAGTATATATTTTTTCAATATTTCATTTGTAATAATCTTATGTCGTGGTCTGAAATTTTATTATATTTAAATTATATTTAAAGGGCCAGAGAGAGAGAGAGAGAGAGAGAGAGAGAGAGAGAGAGAGAGAGAGAGAGAGAGAGAGAGAGAGAGGAGAGAGAGAGAGAGAGAGAGAGAGAGAGAGAGAGAGAGAGAGAGATGATGATGATGATGATGGTGATGTGATATTGGGACATACAGCTTATTTTTCAAACCTTTCCCTTTATGGAAATATCATTTATTTCTATTTTAGAAAAGTGTAATCACACCCTTGATAAAAAAGGGTTTCAAAAATGGAGAAATACAAGACTAACGATATTTTGTAGAAAGAAACATTTTTTTTTTATCCAATGTGGTTATTTGGAAACAAAAATATAATTTTTCAAGATCTATTCTGAGAACAACCGAGAACCTGTAACAACAAATTTATTTAGTTATTTTTATTTATTTATTGGTGCTTAAGGTCAAATTCTGCACAATGGCTAATCGTGACCACAACATGCATATAAAGTCAAGTTCAGCCAATCGTTTATATCCATGCTGCCCATTTTAGAGAACATCCATCCCAGGCATTGGCGATCGGGTCCTATTTTACCAGTAACCCAGAGCTTGTTTGCCACAGTAAACAAGCACCGATTCACTTCCTGGGGTCCCCAGTAGAAGGTAACAACAAATAGGCTACAACAGAACAAATCGGCTACCTCATCCACTGTAGTGCGACATAGCGTTCGGGGTTGCTAATTAGGGAGGAAGTCAAAAAAGTATCCTTAATATTTTGATGCTCGAATCAATTGGGACAGTTAGGTTTTTTTCTCAACCTGTTTTGGCCCTAACAGCGTTATTTGGGTTATTTGTAGATGCTACGTTTTGTCGAAAGAGTCGGAAAACCTCTGTCCACAGCTCGGGGGTCAGAGACCTCTTGAGTTCTTCTCTTAACTCTGCCTCGATTTAGTTGACACTTCGTTCCCTGAGTTCCAATGTGTTCTATGTGCCTACTGGCACATAGAGCACATTGAAACTCAAGAGGACGACATCCTGACAGTCTTGTATTCTCGTTGTTGGATTCTCTTGCTTTCGCCAGTCCCTGTATTTTGGACTTGGCGGAACTTGATCCTTGAATAGGGATCGGGCAAGGTGGCTGGGGAATGTCGAGAGTATAGGAGATATTCAGAAAACATTCTTTATCTCTTCCTCTCGTCCCAGCGGCACACCTCATCCCTTTTCTGCTATATCTTATGAGCGGGCAGGGAAGAGCTGTTAATGGATGCGTGTGGATGGCAACGGATATCTGTTCCGCCTTCTCTCTCTTCTTTTCCAGAAACTACTCCATGAGTCTCAATGAACTTCGACGTCTGTCGAAGGGTATCTTCTTTTCCTTACGTCTGTTCTTCACCGATGGTGGTGACTTTTCCGGCTAATAAATGGCAGGGTCCAGTCCTCTTCGGGTTAAGCACAGAGCCGGATTGTGCGGGGGGGGGGGGGGGTCCTCCCAGTGTACCTCTCCTTCCTGAAGAAGACCGTGTCTGTCTCTGGTCAATATTCACGGTTAAATGGACATTGCCTATGTAAGTTTGGGGCGTGATTAATATCCAGGCATAAAAGCGCCTTTTGAGAAGCCATTGGTCAATTCCATCTCTGAAGTTAATTCTGTCAATTAGCAACTTCTGGTACCGTCGTCCAAGTTGAGATTGATAACCGATGCTAAAAAATGCTTTTGGCGTGAGTGAACTCAACAGTTATACGGAAAACGGTCCTGTTTACGAATTGCAGGCGACACTTCCAAAAAATGTCGGCTTAAATGACTAAAAGCTCCTCCCAATGATATGCCATAAACTATGTTTGTTGGAAGCAACATTGAAAAAAATAAGAAGAAAATTTGAATGGCGATTTTTATGAATAGCGCTGGCTGTATGTGGCCGTTACACTGGCTAAAGATCAAACAGACCACTCGCTTCGAATTTAAGGTCACCCATCCCATAATACACTTCTTAGCTCTTGCATGTGTACGTGAATGCTACAACGCCACAAAAAATAAATATCTACATTATCAGCAACCCCCGTCCAAATATTTAGGCCCACTCATAATTTATTATTGCAGCATACGCCCAAGAACACCATTATTTCAATCTGGGTTTGGGTTGACCATCGTTCGTTTATTATTTCACTTAATGAAAGGGGTACAGATATATGGACAATAAAACCTATCATGAATTACTATTTAATAATGCTATTACTGCGTTGTGTCCTTGGGTAAGACACTTCAACCCCATTGCCCACGTGGGGGCACAGTGGCGCTGTGTACTAAGGCGTACTGCACATCGATGGCGCACCTTTCTTCAATCAATGCTAACCCTGCTTGTGTGGAGTTAGAATGTTGGGGAGCTGACAGTTGCATGGCCTGAAGGCTTCATATTTTCTTGGATGTGGGGTTATCTGCTCTGTAGGCATGGATTTGCCTTGTCACAATTTATGGGAGAATGTCTGTAGGCACTCTCCCATCAATGTAACAAGGCAAAGGCATGTTATTTATTTTTTTATTGCCTTAGAACTCTCCGATCAATTGCAACAAAGCAAAGACATGCTATTTATTTATTTATTTATTCATTATTTATTTATTTTCTGTAGACAGTCTCCCATCACTTGTAACAAGGCAAAGACATGTCATTTATTTATTTATTTATTTATTTATTTATTTTATATTTATTTATTACACGGACTCTCCCATCAATTGTAATAAGGCAAAGAATGTTATTTATTTATTTATTTGGGGATACCTACACTTTTGACTGCCAGGGTCACATCGTAATTGAACAAAAACAAATTTTGTAATGCATACATATATGCGTAAAAAGACAGTCTTTTCTTGGGCACCGTTTGTATCCCTAAAAATAAATAATACAAAAATAAAATCCCCCCCCCCCCCCATCCCACCAATTTCAACCGATGATAATCTAGGTCTTTATTTTTTATAGTCTAAGGAACAGACATTTCTGAAAAGAGACCGCCTAAATATCCTCTCCCTACTTTGGTTATAATGACCTACACGATACATTGTGAAAGGAAAACTGAGTTTAGGCGTTTCAAAAATGCAACCAGAGGCTCCTCGAAAATAAAATTCGGTTAATCAATAAAAATTCACTACAGTTTAATCCCGGGAACGGGAATTTTCTGTTTCTCGTTTTTGAAAGTCAGTCACGATACCGGAAAGTTTCCTGTTCTCGTTTCTGCATATCAGTCCCGATACATGAGAAATTCAAAGGACGGAACCGGGAATCAGGTATCGGGACTGATATTCAGAAACGAGAACCGAGAAATTCCAGGTATAGTGACGGACTTCCAAAAACGAGAACCAGAACATTCCCGTTCCCGGGATTAAACCATCGTTTTGTCACACAAGACTGAATTGGTTAACTTCCTTGTTGGATTGTGGGGGAAATGCAGACTAAATTTTTACATTCCATTAGTGTGCAGTAGAGCTGAAACGGTTAGCCGATTAATCAATGATCAACATCTTGATCGATCCAAAAAGTAATTGATCGATTAGACGTCACTTTTGAACCACTATATTATATGGGTTAACAAAGGAACAAACTTGCTCCAAAACAGGCAGACATTGTTACACTGGCTCACATCAGTTATATGAGACAGAGTAAAGCATGGACGTTACTTGCTGACATACTTGTTTACTTGCATGATCATCATACCGTATCAGTAGCTGAAAATGGTCATTCTTAACCCTTTACCCATTGCGGGTAGCAGACGATACTTGCAAAATAAATTCACGAATTACTAAAATTTTTCAATTTTTGTCTCAAATGCACAGCTTATGACCCCTCATTGATACGAGCTCAACGGGCTCGTTCCAATGAGGGGTCATAAGCTATGTTTTTGAGACAAAAATTGAAAACATAATAAATTTGAAAGGTGATTTTTATATACAGGCCTAGACGGTTTTGTTTGTTACGTTGGGTAAAGAATTCATGCTGTAAATCATCAACGGTATGGCAATTATTCAGCTATCTATTTGGACAAGTGATTAATCGGTTAGCCAAGGTTAATCCACGTGATTAATCGATCAAGAAAATCCTTTAATCGAATCAGCTCCAGAATGTTATAAATAATTTTCCATCATTGAAGAAAATGCTTTTAAGATGTCTGCGTGCTTGGTGTTAACCCTTTACCCAACGTAACGGCCAAAACCGGCCAGCGCTATTCTCAAAAAT
Source organism: Pictodentalium vernedei (assembly GCA_031216915.1). Classification (NCBI taxonomy): domain Eukaryota; kingdom Metazoa; phylum Mollusca; class Scaphopoda; order Dentaliida; family Dentaliidae; genus Pictodentalium; species Pictodentalium vernedei. The sequence goes on along the minus strand of CM062288.1, from coordinate 207,485,635 downwards.
TGCCAGTTAATTTTCATTATTTTTTCATTTTTTGTCTCAAAAACATAGGTTATGACCCCTTGTTGGAACGAACTCGTCGAGCTCGTTCCAACGAGGGGTCATAACCTATGTTTTTGAGACAAAAAATGAAAAAAAATAGTTATTCAAGAATTATTTTTGCAAGTGTCGTATGCTTTTCATGTTAGGTAAAGGGTTAAAGAGACACGGAATGACTGCAGACACCTCTTATTTGCACGAGACAGATAATATTTCTTTTGCAGTGGATAATATTATGCAAGTCAGTGATATTCGAGAGCACGTAGGATGAAAGGTTAACAAATAAGATACTGATCACTCAGCAATGATTGTGCATTCATGAACAGACGGTTTCGAACATTGAATCCAAGTGTCTTAATGACTGGTCGACTAACTTCTCAATAAAATCAATTTTGTACATAAAATTCACCTGAAGGGTTTATATCTCGAAAAATGAAAATCCGCTGGAACTCAGTGCATGACATCAGGAAGTATAAACAAGCAGTTCACAAGGTTGGTGGGACTATTTTATTTGTCGGGACCAATATTGCTATTAAGCTCCGCCCACCTGTCTGGAAAAAGGTCGTTAATATTGATGCCTATCCAATCGAAAACCAGACAGTGGAAAGCGGAAATGCTGATGGCGAACAGACAAGTTCGTTCAGACGATAAATCAGTCGCCGTGTCAAACAGTATTTACATAAATACGGCGTTTCGATTCCATTCTCTTCTCGCGTAACGAATTTTGAATGTAAAGGTCGCAATCACCTGAGATTTATTATTACTTAAAAATCTGTGATATCTCGATTGCTATCTCGCGTCTGTCAATCGTTGTTTCGCTGTGAAAACTCCAGCATCAATTCTCCTATTAGCATATTATTGACGTCTCGAGACACTAATAAACTGAATAGAAGATCGTTACATATTTTCACATTACATTTGTTGTGATAAAAATATCCCCAGTAGCTATCTGGGAAATTCATTAACCCTCTATACACTGAGATCAAACGATATCAAAATTATACTTGCAAATTTGCCCAACAATGCAACTAAGAATATAGCCGATCCAATCTTGAAATGTCAAACAGATGCAAGTAGCGTCTGCTACCCACAATGGGTAAAGGGTTAAGAATGACCATTTCCAGCTACTGATACAGTATGATGATCATGCAAGTAACCAAGTATGTCAGCAAGTAACTTGCATGATTTACTCTGTCTCATATAATTGATGTGAGTCCGTGTGACAGTGTCTGCCTGTTTTGGAGCAAGTGTGTTCATTTGTTAACCCATTTAATACAATAGTTCAAAAGTAACTATTATTTATTTATTGATGTTTAAGGTCACATATTTATGCACAATGGCTAATCATGACCGTGACAGTTTTACGGGTGGAGGAAGCCGGAGTACCCGGAGAGAACCACCGAGCAACGACGAGCAGCTGCCAGCTCCCCAACATCGTAACTCCGCACTGCAGCACAGGCAGGGTTAGATCGGTTGAAGACATGCGTACCATCGACGTGCAGTACGCCTTAGTACACGGCGTCATCGTGCCCCCATGCGGGCAATGGGGATGAAGTGTCTTGCCCAAGGACACAACGCGGTCGCCGCAGGTGGGATTCGAACCGAGGACCTCTCGGCTTGCAGCCTGCACCTCTACCTACTGAGCCACCGCGCTCCCAACTATTAATTAATCAATTACTTTTTGGATCGATCAAGATGTTGATCACTGATTAATTGATTATTCGGTTAACCGCTTCTGCTCTAACGAATAAATACTGTGGTATAAAATAAATAGAACTTGTTCACATTTGTATAATCCCATAAGTCTATCAACCCACTCATCCCGAGATGCACAGATCAGTGGCGACGGAAACTTATTTTGACACCTCCACTTTTTCAGATCCTATATTTCGGACCATCACTTTTGATGAATAAAAATACCCGTGAACATTTTTAATCTTTATTTTTGATTACTTAACCCTTTACCTAACATGAAAAGCAGACGACACTCAAAATAATTCTTGAATAACTAATTTTTTTCATTTTTTGTCTCCAAAACATAGGTTATGACCCCTCGTTGGAACGAGCTCGACGAGCTCGTTCCAACGAGGGGTCATAACCTATGTTTTTGAGACAAAAAATGAAAAAAATAATGAAAATTAATTGGCGATTTTTGAGAATAGCGCTGGCCGGTTTTGGCCGTTACGTTAGGTAAAGGGTTAACCCTTTGAACCCTGGTGGTATTTTCCATGTCAGTTCAATGGCAGCAATTGGCACTTAGCACCCATACTACTTAATGATATAATGACATATCAAGTTCTCGGGTCGGTAAAGCGGCCGACATACTGTAGCTATACACATTTTATATATTTCTGTGCAGGTGTGTGAAAGCGTAATAATTTTGTTTGAGAGTTGGCCCTGCACAGTGTAAATATTATTTATTTATTGGGATTTAACGACACTTTCGACAGCCAGGGACACATCGTGTCGGACAGTTTTAAGGGTGGAGGGAGCCGGAGTACCAGGAGAGAACCATCGAGCAGCAACGGGCAATTGTCAGACTCCTCAACGTACTAACTCCATACAAGCCGGGTTCGCATTGGTTGAAGACAAGAACACCATCGACGTGCAGTGCGCCTTAGAGCACAGCGCCACCATGCCCCCACGGGTTAAATATTAATTGAATAATTCAAATTTAGAAACATTTTTTTAAGATCAACTTGGCACAATAAAAGCTATCTCTATAACAATTTCATCTGGACACGTTTTCTTCTTAACCCTTTACCCAACATAACGGCCAAAACCGGCCAGCGCTATTCTTAAAAATCTCCAATGAATTTTCATTATTTTTTCATTTTTTGTCTCAAAAACATAGGTTATGACCCCTCATTGGAACGAGCTCGTCGAGCTCGTTCCAATGAGGGGTCATAACCTATGTTTTTGAGACAAAAAATGAAAAAAATTAGTTATTCAAGAATTTTTTTTGCAAGTGTCGTCTGCTTTTCATGTTAGGTAAAGTGTTAAATTCCTCGGGTGAATTCTGTAGAATGTTGAGTTATTAACCCATAACCCTTTACCCAAAGTAAGGACCAAAACCGACCAGCGCTATTCACAAAACTCACCATTCAATTTTTATTACCTTTTCTTTTTTTGTCACAAAAACATAGCTTATGACCCCTCATTGCAACGAGCTCACGGAGCTCGTTGCAATGATGGCTCATAAGCTATATTTTTGACCCGAAAAATGAAAACAAAATAGTTATTCAAGAATTTTGTTTGCAAGTGTCGTCTGCTTTTCATGTTAGGTAAAGGGTTAAAACTTCAGAATATGTAATAGCACAATTACTACCTCATATACACGTACATAGCTGTATATTACATAACACTGTGTCTACAACATTGTTGTTTTGTTGTTAGGCAGCCAACAATAATGTGATAAGAGCACCACCTAGCTGGACATCATACGACCGTAATCGTTAATAATAATAATAATAATAATAATAATAATAATAATAATAATAATAATAATAATAATAATAATACTTTATTGCACAACCATTAAAACAATATGGATTGAACTTGATCCCCAAACCACCTCTTTACTTCCGTGTGGGTAAAAGAAAGGCCAACATTTTACACTCAAAATTGCGTAATAACTGCAGCGACCTAAATAATGACAAGTTCCAAAACTATATTCTGGCCCCTCCAATGTGTATGTGTGGTAATCCCTGTGAAAATGCTCATCACTATATCCTGGTGAGCCCTCGATACTCTGACCCCAGGATTACACTACTCGAGTCTCTTCGAGAGTTTGATTTTTCATCCGAAACAGATCTCTTGTACGGTAAACCCACACTGACCACAAAACAAAACCAATTTTTCTTTCTGAAAAGTTGAAAACCCAAACGTTCATCCTAGCTAGTGGCCGCTTCAGTTGAGTCATTATATTCTCGGACAAGCCTCTCTCTTGCACTAGACAAGACGTTCTATAAACGTCACATCCCTCACCATTTAACTTGCCATTCAAGAGCTTTCGCGGAGAAAGTCAACAGTGTCCAGCCCTATGTATTCCCTGAGTCGAGACCCTATTGCGTACATGGCTGCCTGTTTCAACAACTTACATTTCAATTGTAGATAGTGTAAATCCCTATTCATTTGTGAACCAATCTATATATCTTGTAGCCGAATCTATGTATTGTTTTTCTGTTGTATTTATGGAGAGGAGTTAACATAAGTTGTATAACTTGCACTCCAATCTTTTTTGCAAATTTATGGCAAATAAAATGTGTTTAAACTAAACAATGTGGCATTAACAAAATAAAGAAAGAACATATATATACCAGGGATGTGAGCAGTCACATGCAAAAAAGAGGAAATTGTCATTTTTTAAAGTGATCCAAAGGGTTGATGGACATTCACATGTAATATACTTCTGTAGCAAAGACTCTTAGGGGATAAATTTCATATGAACGTACAGGCATACTATGTGTATGGTACAAAAAATATGCCTTCACAATGGCATGACTCTTGGAACTGAATAAAATTTAAGAAATTTCCCAACAGAAAATATGAGTGTGCATTATTTTGAGATCACACAAAATCACTTATTCATTTAATTCTGGTACTTTAAGGTTCTTCTCCTCCAATAGCATTATTCAGAACAGAGATTAAAAAATTAGCTAACTGCATCTTGTTCAACAGAGCTCAATGAGCTCTGTTGAACAAGATGTAACTAACTAAATTCTCAATTTTAACATGGAAAACTATATGCTAATCATTAAAAAAATTCTTTCAAGCCACACAAAAAGAGGAAATCCTCTGAAAAGAGGAAAACTCACAGGCCTGATATACAGATAGTGTTCAACCGATGATTGGAATCGGCCATACCAATCTGTCGGTTGTGGACAACCGGATGACAACAGCAACGGCATCTGGAACATCAGTTCAACCGATTGTTGCCAAGCATTTTGGGCAAGATTCATTAACAACATCTTATTATCTTCTGCAATTGTTCAGTTGTTAATGTAAAATGATGTCAATGATACCATTCAATAAAGTTGAAAAACCACCACAATGTGTATTCTTAATCTCCCTAGACGCCTCTTTTCGGGATATACAAATTAAACGACATGTGAAGCTCACAATTGAGCGTACTTGCGGCAATCGCCAGATCATTCCGGAAAAGTGAAGGTTGCGCCAGTTCATTCCGGAAAAGTGAAGGTTGCACTCCATTGACTTAGGCTGCAGTAAAAATTACCAGTTGCGCGCACTTTGGTGGTAAACGTGGCTCTGAGAGCCACGTTTACCGCCCAAGTGTGCACAACTGGTAATTTTACTGGACCTGAGTCAACGGAGTTTGACACTGTGAAATATGTTAAATTTGATGTAGTTCTGTCGAGTCTCGACTTGTCCAGTAGTGAACGGACTGTAAACCCCTAAAATAAGTCCAATTTAATATAGTTCTTTCGAGGCTCGACTTGTCTAGTAGTGCACGGTATTACAATCGGAATCGGCATCGGTCGATTGTAAGCTCACATAATCTGTAAGCGGTCATCGACCATTTTGATAATCGGTTGAACACTATATACAGATGATGAAATGCACGATATAAAAATAAAACAAAAGCGGGGCGCGCACGCACGCACGCACGCACGCACGCACGCACGCACGCACGCACGCACGCACGCACGCACGCACGCACGCACGCACACACGCACGCACGCGGCCCTGAATGATGCGTTTATGTACATTATTCCAAGTGTTGACCACTACACTGCAGCCGCTGTGGACTGTTCACAACTATGCCTTTACCAGGTAATAAAAATCATCATCAGCAAAATTTTAATTAATAAAACACCGGGTTGTACCCAGTGCCTCATTAATTAAATTTATTAATTGAATGATTATTTCTATAATTAGTGTTTGCAATCTAATATTATTGCGTCCGTGGAAATATTGTCCACCCGTGGAAAATGACCAGTCCACGGCGGTCGTATTGTTCCTATAACCTGACCCTGGTGTTTCGGTCATGAATTTTGTACGTGACACACTTCCTAGTGGTGGTACTGAATATGTTATGTATGTTTCACTGTAATATCTCTTTCCATTAAACAGTTATGGCTCGGACACGAAAAAAAATGATGTGCGTACTGATTCCGTTGATTCTGTTGACATCTTTCTGCGATCTTGATCTTGGTGGGCGATTGTGAATTTTGTACGCCACACACCATCTGATGGTGGTTCCGATGTTGTGTAAGTGTCACCTCTATTTCTACTTCTACCAAAATGTTAGGGAACCGGAAAAAGTTGATGTGCACGCTAATTCCAAGTGTTAACCGCTAACTGTGACCTTTAACTTACGGACCGGTCGTACATGTTTCATGCGTCACACCGTGTAGTGGTGATCCATATGTTGTGTAAATGTCACTGTGATATCTCCTTCCACTGAACAGGTATGGCCCGGACGCGAAAAAATGGACACACATGCTGATTCCATGTACTGACCTCTGTCTGTGACCTCAACATTGGTGATTTGGTCAAAAACTTAGTACGCAACATACCGTCTATTATTGGTCCATATATTGTGTAAGTTTAACCGTCACATCAACTTCCACTAAAACGTGTTAAGTGTTGTTCTCTATTTGTGATCTTCGACTTGGTGGGTCGGTCCTACATTTTATACGCGACACACCCTCTACTGCTTGTCCATATATTGTGCAAGTTTCATTGTGGTATTTAGTTCCACTAAGATGTTATATCCCGGACACAAAATGTTGATTTCCGTGCTAATACCATGTGTTGATCTCTATCTCCGACCTTGATATTGGTAGGCGGGTCCTGTATTTTGCACTTCTAGTGGCGGCCCCATATACTGCGTAAGTTTCATTGTGTTATCTCCTTCCTCTAAAAAGTTATGTTCGGACTCGAAAAAGTTGGTGGGCATGTTGATTCCGTGTGATGACCTCTATCTGTGGCCTTGATCTTGGTGGGCTGGTCCTGTATTTTGAACGTAACACACCACCTAGTGGTGGTACATAGGCTGTGTAAGTTTTATCGTGACATCTACTCCCATTTAAAAGTAATAGCCCGGACACAAAATGGTTAACGGACGTTCTGATTACAACTATTTTCAGAACTGTTTTGGGAATAAACAAAAAAAAAAAACAACACCCTCCATCATAAAATTGAGGAAAAATTGTCCGAGAAACAAGAAATATATTTATAGGCCTTATTTGTCGAAAAACTCCCAGTAAGAAACCTTTCCAATGACTGAGAAGAATTGGATATAAAATTACAAATCTTCGACAAGGTTCATAAAAGAATTAAAATGAATTGTCTGTCACTTTATTGAAGTATGAATGAGGGATAGGCGTGCTAAGTTTTAACTCAACTCGCCCATCGTACATAATGCCACATTTTTACTCCGATAAAATCACAGATAATTCATTTCAATTGTTATAATTAAATTTAGAGTGGCTACCTGTACTATAATGTGCCCTGAAGCGGTCGAAGTCTTGCCATTTATACCGTGAAAATATCAAACGACATATTTAAACGTCATCACAAGATAAACGGAGTAAAGATGGATTTCACAAACAAGGGGCACAACTCCAGCAATTACGCATAAATGGTAGTGAAAATCGAACTGCGTCAAAACGTCACTGCAGTGTATCTCTGTGTGGAGTTTCAATAATATCGATTGACAACTGAAGAAATTGTTGTGTTAACAACAAGCTGAAATAATGCTAGATGTAAATAACAAGGGGGATAACTCCAGTAATTACTTACGGATAACGAAATCATTGAAACTTTGAAAAGGGAAATCAATTTATAATGGCCCACGGGAGATCCGCGCAGGAGCTATAGCTGTATGCATGGGGTACGGTTATATCCATGATAACACATGTACATCCACTACCAAGGGCAGTGGATGTCCATGTTTTGTCGCGGAGAATGACGTGTCCCCAGCTCTCAGTTATTGTGAAATAAATTTGAATTGCAAAAATTAATTTGAGCCTCAATCTCTACAAATGGAAATGGGGACAAGGATGAAAGATGCAAGCAAATTGACCTTTTGGTCTCTATAGAGCCATTTGCTTGCTTGACGGCGTAATTAGAAGAAAATTCGTCATTTTTGAGAACAGGGCTGTGAGCTAATTTTAGTCACAATCTCTACAAACGGAAACGGAGACCAAAATGAAAGACGCAATCCAATTGGCGATTTGATCTTTATGGAGCCATTTGTTTGGCAAACGGGGCAAATTTTAGAGAAAAGGGTTGTGAGCTAATTTTACCCACAATGTCTACAAACGGAAACGGGGACCAAGATGAAAGATGCAATCAAATTGGCGTTTTGCTCTGTATGGAACCCTTTATTTGGTAGACGGCGTTTTGGTCTTTTATGTAGCCATTTGCTCGGAATTCAGTCTTATCATCATTTATAATTAATTTGTTTGAAACCATCCATGTGCGAATGTCCTCCGAAATACATGATTCAATAGTTTCTAGAGCTTTAGTTTGATCCTTGATTGATGGTCGAAAAGAGAAATAGACCTGTGTGTCATCAGCATAACCACGGACGCCAGGGAGACGAGATTCAATGATGGTGAACATATTTGAAATAAAGAATAGAAACAGAACAGGACCAAGGCAACTGCCCTGTGGGACTCCACATTCAAGATGGAAGTCTTTTGACAGATTAGCATTTATTGATACACGTACTCAGAGAATCCCACCCGGGCTTTGACTGTGCATACGTCTCACCACCTTACTGGGTTTTTGTAGGGGGGATTCATCATATGTAGGTGTCATTGATTTCATATATAAAAAAGAAAACCGACGGATATATTCTGAATATAATTTAATGATAATAAAAAAGATTTACTCATATGCTCTCAACACGGATGGTCCCTGAAAATATAATTATACACAACAAAATGCACCATGAATTTATCCCCCGCCCCAACGTTACTATTTCGTCAGGGCCCAGCGTGTTCTCTGGCTGATGTTGTCTCCTATTGTCGTTCCGCACCTGGTAGTTATCACAATCTACTAACACAACGTATTGTCTATTTTCTCCTTCCAAACATCTTGCGCGTAGCAACTTCCATTTTTACGGTAACTGTCCCGATGTTTCACTAACTATCACTGTCGTCTGTCAACTTCTCTGACTCACTTTTCTTGTGTTGACAGCTTACCCACTTTCAGGTGCACTTCATAGCCTCGTTCTGATTAATCCACTCTCTTTCGACCGTTTTGAACAAACAATGTTCATGCATGAGATTTGCCTGATTTCCCTTCAGCCAACTCCAAGCTCCAAACTTGAGTCGAATCTACCCTTGGCTGTAGTTCCAAGTTCCCTTCAAGTGGACACAGGCAACATATTTTTCAGCTTTCTTAAATACAATACAAAAGTTCCCTAAAGGCGATTGAGTGGTTTAGAGTAACAGTGATTAATGGGTTTTTGAATTTTATTGAATTTACCATGGCGAGACATCATCATGCTGCTTAATTGGTGTTTTTGGCAATGTCGATAGCCCATTTGCTTCGCCTAATTTGCATATACGCGGGTCTGGGGTGGTCACCTATTGCACTGATACACCTATTGCGGCATGGATAAATTGTCGATCGCCCGAGGCAAGGTTTGATTGATAGACCACCTGGGCTCTTAAAACAATCCAAGTTTACACATTTATTTACATGACTGAATATTAATTTTGAATCGATCTCAACAGAAATCAATGTTGATCAATTTCTGTTTGTATTAATTGGTTTTAACCTTCGGCGTTACGACTGCAGCCTACAAAACTATTAGGATTCCTTCCCTTTCATATAGGTATCGAATTCGTAAATATTCTCAATATGTGACATATAAAACAACAGTTATTGCCTAGAAACCAATGTTTCAAAAAGGCTTATTTATAGTAAAAGACCCGTTACCTTTGACTTTCAGGATCAGAGTTCTCTATACATTTATTTCTGCACGTTTGATTGAACTGTGGTAAACAGAACTGATGTTATCGCTGAAAACCAGAAAGTGCTATTTTTAGTAACCAGGGACCTTGATCTTTAATCAAGAAATCTGATGGGATTATTTTCCATTCGGGGATCAATACTATAAAACTTTTACAATTGTATTTCCCCGAATTGTATTTTCTACAAGTGAATATAAATGATGGAAATGAATCATTAGCATTTCAAAAGATGTGGCAATTTGCCAACTGGCAAATTGCCGCATCTTTGAAAATGCTATTGCTTCATTTTAGTTAGTTATTTGCATAAATAGAAAATACAATTCTCAAAAATACAACTGTAAAATTTTCATAGTATTGGCCCCAGGTGGATACCAACGTCGTACGTTTGTTACAGATGGGTGGTAATGAAACTTCCAGTTCGGTTTCGGTATCGGTATTTTTAGAATGATTTACATTGGTATCGGTACGGCATTCGGTGTCAACAACATACATGTACCACAGGAGTCTGAAACTTGTCTTACAGGCCATATAAGACTCCATAGGCCCTATAACACCCCTCTTCCGTGGAAGGAGTGCAACGAGCCTTGGACTGGTCATATCACATTCACGCCTCACATTCCGATTAAAATCAACTCACCTCTTGTTTTTCTCTTCACACTTACTCACAAATGATTTATCTATCTGACGACTGAAAGGTTGGATTCCCAATTCTCGTTTACATGCTTTATTACACGATTTTCCTTCAAAAAATGACGGAATTTAAATATGCCGCGACTCCATGTCACCAACAAGGGAATGAAAGTTAACTTGTCGAATAAGTCGGAATTGGAAACGGACCGAAGAGAACTTTAAAACTGATTTATGCATTTGTTGAAATTGCTGCGTTTGATTTGAGATCAATTTGCAGTGTTAAAATAAAAAAAAAGGTTTATCATTATCAGCACTATACTAAATGTAAACATATAAATATGGGACTTGTTTTCTGTGCCCGTGTCAAATGTAAGGCAAAATGCCCAAACCCGCAACATTTTCGCCCGAACTGGACTGCACCTGACCCAAGCTGGCCCCCACAATTTTGGGTATATTGCCCAGTTGTAGTTCCCCGTTTTACAGCAGACGCCACCGCCAAATTATCAAAAATGTTGGAAGTGACGCGGGCATTCGTCATTGGCCATTCTTGTCGGAAATTTTGCGCAATGTTATGCTGTTTGCTCTTCTATTTTTAACTAATGTCAAGAATATTTTTCAATACCGAAATTTCGGTATTTTGAAATTCCCTCGGTACGGTAAATCGGTATTGGCTCGATACCAATACCGAACGGTATTTACGGTATATCACCCATCTCTTATGTTTGGTGGACCCGAGTTATGCAGAACAAACGTTATTAGAAACAACCTTTCATGTAGCAATTATGTTCACGTGACAGTCGACAATTACGGTTGAAGAATGCAATATCGAATTTTTTCGTCAAAGATGTATTTATAGTAACATACCCATAGCATTATTTTGACCTTGTCACTACCAACCCGAAATCAAAGGTTTCTTCTTTTTCCATTGTCTGTTACTTTCTAGAAGGCTGGTTAAGAGTTGAAAAATAGAACTAATGTTACCACCCAGAAACCAGAAAGTGTTAGTTTTCAGTGACAGTAACCTTGACCTTTAGACAGCAAATCTGAAAACCGATCAGCTTCTTCTCATTCTAGGAAGTACCGACCCTGTACGTTTAACACTACCTGTTATTCTCACCATCAAAGGACCATTCGTGTATGATAAAATCCCTGACCGATAAAGCCCAAACATTAGACCGAATCAAGAACACTCAATTGTTCCCACACATCACTTTCACTATACAGAAGAGTACTGACGTAGATTCGAACACATCCCACTTCACCTCACACTCGCATGTGTCCAAACCAAGCACTGCCTCACCCCCCCCCCTCCCGCATACATCATTTACCACGGCTGCCTACCTAGAAACCCAAGATGGCTGCCTTGATCATATAGGGTAAGCGACGAAAACACATGACACACTGGCAGGCTGAATGACAGCACGCGCACTAACACCGCACATCACGAAGGCGATTACGTAACGTCATAGCCGTTCATGCGAGTTACCATGACAAGCACGTGTCATCATGGGACATTACTCTATAATGTCACCTTGTGCTTCTACAGTTGCAGCGGCACAAGTGGATGAAAAGTAAATTCCTGCTGTACTACTTTAAACCTTTACCCAACAAATCGGCCACATCTGCACGCGTAATATGCAAATTCAGCAGCTGAAAAAATATTATTTTTCAAAAGATTTCAACAAAATCATATCATGTGAGCCCTCTTTGAAAAAATTAAAAAAATGATATTTTAAAATAAAATTTGATATCGTGTGCGTTGAGTAAAGGGTTAAACGTTTAGCCAACTCACGCGACAACAAAATTTGTCCTTTCAATTATTTTTTTGTGCAATTTTTAACAAACAAATTTCAACACAACAATATCATGTGACATGGCTTGTAAATCACGTGAGCGGATGCGACCAATTCGTTGAATAAAAGTACCCGAATATTTGATCAAAAATATTTCCATTGTGCTAACACACACACTTACACACACCCATATAGTTTCTGCACCCATAATAGCACATACAACACACACAATTAATATAGCATTCACGGCAATCTCGTTGAAGTCTCATTCATCTAAGAACGGCAGAAGTCAGCCCAGACAGCACCTTGCCTTGAGAACCGCCATCCCCACCCCACCTTTCTTAAGAACGATTTTTTGTCTCATTTAAGAATTGAATGCAATTTTTATAATCTGTATTGGAGTATGAACGTGTGGGAATGGGAACAAATTATGTATGAATCCCGAATTATATTCTGTCAACTGCGCTCTACCGTAAATGCGGTTCAAAGTTCGACCAAATGTATTCATTGGAAAATGAATTACATTTGGTCATGACGTTTTCATCCAGATGACCAATGGGAATTGAGTATTTCCACCCAAAACGTATAACAGCATTAACAATGTAATTATAAAGTAATAACACAGGATGTTCTGTGTGAAGGGTGATTACTAAACTACCACCAAACAAAGTCCCCTTCAAGACAGAACATCTTCCGTCATTAAGGGTTTCTTTGTACGAATGGTAATCTCCATCAAGGATTATATTTCATCGATGTGGCCTCGAAATATAAGTCATAACTAGATGAAGCGATTGTGCCCACACAATACAAAGAATTTTCCTTCTATTTTCAGTTCCTGCACTTTTACGTCCCGAAATTGAGATAAACGCATAAAAACAGATTTTTTTCCCAAACAAAATACTTTCAGCCTAATTTTTTTTTCTTCTTAAAACGCATAAAAAACCAAAAAACTAATTTCCGGATTTTGGTCCAAAATTTTTTAAGTCCCACCCGGACCCCAAATTTTCAGTGTAAAAAAAATAATTTTTTTTTGTCTTCAAATTGACTGAAACGCATAAAAAACAAACCAAAAATTCCGGATTTTGGTCCAAAATTTCTAAGTCCAGAATGGAGCCCCAAATTTTCAGCCTAAATATGAACCCATGGACTTGGCTTGAACAAACTTGAATCTCACCTCCCTAAGGATGCTGCATACCAAATATAAAAATATTCTTATTGGTAAATCTGAAGAAGATTTTTAAAGAATATTCCTCATACTGCACTAATTTAAACTTTTGGGCTCCCATAGAGAGCCCAAATATGGACCCAGGAAACTGATTTCAATAAACATGTGAAACAATTTTCCAAAGATGTTAAACGTGAAAAAATTGCGGAAAGATAGAAATCGAATCCCCCACTGTGAAGATATAGATATTTTCGTTTTCACGTTATCAATCAAAAATGGTGGCTTTCAAAGGATCACTTCAAAGTGAATACGAGTCAAATTATCACTGGAAATGATCAATTTGTTCTAAAAACGTATAATGAAAAGAAAATCTAGTGTTTTTGAGTGGATACCGATCATTTCCAGCAATAATTCAACACGTATTCACCTTGAATTGATGCATGAAACCGACAAGCTGAATTAGATCACAAGACGCTACCTGTTTCGAGGATCATTAAATCACTCCCGCGTTTCAATTGGCATCAACTGTTTACTGCATGCATCAATTCAAGGTTGAAACGAATGGAGTTATCGATAGGAGTGATCAGATTCTTATAACAAGCGTAAAATAAAAAGAAAATCTATTGTTTTTGTGTGGATAGCGAAAATTATCTCACTCGTGACCGAGACAAATGGTTATTTTCGCTAGCGCAAGCGCGAGCGAAAATAACCATTTGTCTCGGTCACGAGTGGGGTAATTTTCGGTATCCATTCAAAAACAATAGTTATCATCCATATATATATTCCCAGCACTACTTTCATAATTATAAATGTGTACCTTTTTTTCCTATACCATTTATTCCTACCCCCTGTACCATTGAATTCCTGTACTGTGTTTTCCTGTACCGTTCTTTCCCACTACCGTTTGAAGCCGCTTGGGTTAAGAGAATCCTACCCAATACATATCTGTAACAAGATACATAACGTTTGTATTTGAGCGTTAAGAACATAATACTATGACTGACATAATTAGACCAGACAACATGGAATTTCGAGGGAGACCATTACGAGCTGGCAACAAAGAAACTATTTACAAAAGTCTGTCTGTCTAGGACATCAATCAAACCGCCTGATTATAATTTCATTAATTTGTCTGGTTGACATTTAGAATTCGCCGATCAGACAGACGACGTGTGTGTGAGTGTGACGTGATGAGATCACTGCCAAAAGCGCAGAGGAATAATACTACAATCTGTTTTTGTCTTGATTGATAATTTTAGCTCGGGTGGGAATTCTTGGGAAAACTCTCATATCGTGCCCACAGTAGAACAAGGCGCCATCTGTCATGCTAAAACATTGCAGAGGGCGCCTTATCCCACCCAAGAGCGATATGGACCTTTCCAAAAATCGATGTCAGAGAATGGTATCATTATTGACGAAAATGCAAACACAAATTTGTATGTTTGTTATGGACTATTTTATCACTGGTTCTAAAATTCGTTAAGTATGGGAGCGGTAAGCAGTAAAGTCGGGTGATAAGGTTCTGCTCGCAGCAGAACAAGTGGGGTATATAGGTTTGTTGTTGAAACGGCCAATGCACATTGGAGGAATAACTACGGAAACCTTGAAGGCAATCCAGAGAATCCACACAAGAGAAAAACAACCTACCGCCAACAGCAACGGGAGTATAAAAACGAAAGCGAGGAAAGTAGAAAAAAAAAATTGGTTGCTTTGGTGAGTTCCAGCGGAGGGGAGGAGGAACGAGAGATTCTGAGCTATCTGTAAGTGTGTGATGTCAGGCGCACCGGACCGGGCGAGGTTGGTGAACTAGGGGGACTAAACTATTTTTCCAATTGTTCCTAATTGAAAGTCTTGAATCACACGAGTCCCATACAATTCGACCTTAGATTGCTGTGCGCAATGTATGCAGTCGACTTGAGTTGATTTTTAAGCGAACTGATTTTAGGGTACATGCACTGGAGTAGTTCTCTTCAGCCAATGGCAAATACACCCAAGCATAAATTTCCCAAGTTGAATCACGTTGTCGTAATAATATTACTTGAACGCGTTAACGGCAGTTTGTAAATTATTCTATGTTTGAAGATAAGGCTCGTGCTTGGTTGGTAGGGCACTTAGCTGTAGATCCTATTGACAAGAACATTGGACCCTAGCATTACAGATGGCGTCTTGGTTTAATCAAGGGAGGAATAATTACAGAACTTAACACTTTACCTAACCTGAAAAGCAGACGACACTTGCAAAAATAATTCTTGAATAACTAATTTGTTTTCATTTTTTGTCTCAAAAACATAGGTTATGACCCTCGTTGGAACGAGCTCGACGAGCTCGTTCCAACGAGGGGTTATAACCTATGTTTTTGAGACAAAAAATGAAAAAAATAATGAAAATTAATTGGCGATTTTTGAGAATAGCACTGGCCGGTTTTGGCCGTTACGTTAGGTAAAGGGTTAAATACCAAGCAGTTTTTTTATTTGAAAATAACCCTAGATTCAAATTTATGAGCCACTTGAACAGAGTAAAGTGGTCTGGCTCGTCGATTTAAAGTTGCTTGCATTTTTTCAAGGCCTTCCTATGAATATATATGATC
The DNA here is from genome assembly GCA_031216915.1 of Pictodentalium vernedei. Taxonomy (NCBI): domain Eukaryota; kingdom Metazoa; phylum Mollusca; class Scaphopoda; order Dentaliida; family Dentaliidae; genus Pictodentalium; species Pictodentalium vernedei. The sequence continues at coordinate 207,469,471 of CM062288.1, read as the reverse complement.
CAAAACATACTGAACTATAAGTATTGAGCAAGCAAAACATTTGGAGTTGTCCCCCCTATTTTATCACATGTGACTGCATACGCTGCAGGGGCCGAGGTTGTCGAAACCGCACAAAGTTAAAAATCACTATTTTTCAAAGTAAAATGAAAATATTAACACTAACCCATAGCCATTTTTTTTAAACCATCAAATTATTTGAAGATTGCTCTCTTCGGAATGATAAACGCATAAATCATGCTATAAGAAGATAATATCTTTTTTTAACTTTAAAGCTACCCCAGTCAGCCTTTTTCGTTAATTTATAATGAAATACACACAGATAAAATTAGAAACTTTAAACAAAAATGGAAATATGAAAAACTTTGTCTACCAAAAAGAATTTAACATTATTTTAAAGAGTATATCCTAGACTATTTGACTCCATAAACGCACATTTGATGAAAAAACAATTGTGAGTAAAAAATGAAATTTTACGTCTTTATCCCATTGACATCGAAAGTAAATTGGAAACAGAAAATAACTTTGTTTTTGACGTATGCACATCCAGGTGGAAAAAAATAGTTGTACATGACGGAGTCGTTAAAATTAAATCGCCGGAATGTCACTTGAAACTGTAGGAAATTATTAACCTGTTTTAACGCTGGGTACCCGAATAGTATCATCCCAAAGAATATCACACCAAAGTGGACGAATCAATTTTGAATTCATATGAGGGGGGGGGGGGGGGAGGTGGGGGGGGGGGGGTAGTAAAGAAATTATCCTACAACTGAAATAATCCTGTGATGAAAACTATGTGTAAGTCATAGCTGGCCTGAGATGTACTCCAAGACAACTGAATGTGAAATCCCTGAGATCTGAAAGCCATTAAGTGAACGCAAAAGTCATAGAGGTGATACACAAATACTGTTGAACAACACAAGGCAGAAACTGAACCAAGAGGTTCGATCTGAACCAAACGATACCAAAACATACAACGAGAAGACCTAAAGATTTGTGAGCCGTTTCTCAATAACTTTTCAAAGTAATATGTGTAATTCGTGGCAGAGTCGTTGTCAGGCTAAATGAAGTGTGTGTGGGGGGGGGGGGGGGTGCAATATACCCCCACCCTCACTTCATTTTACATAGAGAGAATTACAGCTGTGTTTTATGAGTTTCAACAGCATGATACTTATTGCCACCGTTGCGGCGAAAATACCTCGCAGCTCTTCACGGTGGTGGCAAGTGATGGGCCAAAGTTCAAGAGCAATACTTATATAGAATTTTATCCGGTGATAAATTAACAGTCGGATCTTTCTTTTGAGTACAATAGGTTTCCCAAGATAAATGAGTTTTGCCTTTCATGCAGCCTTACTTGACATTATGCTCGTTTTTTTAAAATAACTTCATAGAATGTCCTGGCAAAAGTAATTTATGGATCCGTCTATTCCTGAAGCGTGTGTCTGCAAACGTACTTTTGGGGGATGAAATCAAACAGACTTCTTCTCAAGACAAATCTATTTTTCTCATCCTGTACACTGCTTTCGGTCCGTACATGTATCACGGGTCTGAGAACCGATTAGACATTCAACAAAACTGATATCTGAAACGGAGTGTTGAAAATTATTTAACTTAATGGGAACATTAACCCACTGAGCCCTGATGGTGTCTTCCATGTGAGTTAAATGGTTGCAATTGGAAGAGTCCATATTCTGTATTTGGGGGTGGACCTATTAATATTTTCTGCGTGCAGTCTTGAAAATATTGTGTCGAAATAATATTCGGGGGGGGGGGGGTCACTGTTGTTCACGGTGAGGTCGCGGCCCCTGGAGCTGAGGGGGAAATTTTGAAAAACAGTGAAAAGGAGTGCCAGATGAGTAATTTAGGCGTGGTGGAGATCCTGGAACACTTTCTACTAAAATGCCCAAAATACCAGTCTAACAGAATAAGATTCACTGGGAGTATAATGGGAAAGTGGGATGGGAGAATGAAGGACACGTGGTTAAAGAGTGATACAAAGAAGACGATTAATATGCTTATCGGAGAGATTGGGAAGAATGGGGCACCGAATGTCATCATTTATTTAAATATTTATTTATTGTTGTTTTAAGGTCACATATTTCTGCACAATGGCTACTCATGACCGCGACAGTTTTATGGGTGGAGGAAGCCGGAGTACCCGGAGAGAACCACCGAGCAACGGCGAGCAACTGTCAGCTCCCCAACATACTGACTCCACACAATCAGGGTTAGCATTGGTTTAAGACAGGTGTACCATCGACGTGCAGTACGCCTTAGTACACAACGTCACCGTGCCCCCACGTGGGCAATGGGGGTGAAGTGTCTTGCCCAAGGACACAACGCGGTTGCCGCAGGTGGGATTCTAACCGAGGACCTCTCGGCTTGCAGCCTGCACCTCTACCAACTGCGCCACCGCGCCCCGGGATGTCATCAAGCAGTTCGTTTCCGAGTGTTGGGATGAGAGAAGAAGCATGGAAATAGGGATGCAGTTAGGAGCACAGGGGTAGTCAAGACCTTCTCACCTGAGAACCGCGACAAATCAGCGGCAGACCGAAGTGTTATTATAGGAGGTCTGTTTCGAGAAAACAGAAGTGTGTAAGTCCAGTGAGAATCAAAGTGCACTCTATTGGATATATATTCAGCAGCTAGCATGAACTTCGGGAACTATTAGCATATCAATCAGAATCAGTATTATGATATAAAAAGTGAAACCGACAGATGCGAAAACCAGATGCAAGAAACAACTTGGCGAACAAACATGTGAAGATGCGATATAGAATAATTCCTGTGCCTCTGTGACGCATGTGTTGGCATATGTTGCGCATGTATTGGCGGCTGCACGCGTATACTTTCTCATTCACCTCTCATGCAAGACTCTCTCCCCATCAGACAGACACATAATTTTTCTTTACATCGAACTAATCATCATAAAATCAAACGTCATACGAAACCAGTCATTTGAGTAAACAAAAAGTGCCGAGAGAAACGACTCCAGCAGCCAACATTTACAAAGTGAGAAGGGTCGTATGACCCCCAAATTTTTAAAAGCTCCAGAATAACTATCGACATTATTAACATGGACGTGGCGACAGGGGCGGGGTTTGGGGGGAGAGGTGTCACCTCCAATCCTGTCCAAAATTTTCTTTTGTTGGAAATTCTGAGGGCAAGTCATGAGTAGTTGGAAATTCCATCTGTCTGGATTTTAGAGCTTATTGGGCGATGCTGATGTCTCCTTTACTTCCAAAAATACCAACTCGGTTTCAAATTGGCAAAAATTCTGTTACTATTTACAACTACAGTGTACGCAATATCGAGCTTCATAAGTATGCATGGTGTCAATCGGTGCGAGATTTCTATAGTACGTTTACTTATCGAAATAAAAAAAATCCTCGAAATGCACTTTAAGAAAATCACATCATGTAAAATCGTTATCCTGAGTTAATTCCATCATTCGCAGTTACAAAATGATGAAACATCGAAAATTGATCATTCCTGCATAAGATCTGATTTAATGTTAGGACAGAGTGAATTGTACAAAGTTCTAAGCTTGAGCATTTGTTTAGCACATATTTAATTCCCAGAATAATACCAAATAATAATAACCTGATAATTCTATCATAAATGTGTTGGCATTTTAGTTACTTGAATCAGTTTTATGCCCCCTTTTATGGCTTAATTTTCAATATCTTTCTCGGTAGAGAATTTCCAACTACGGGGAGGGACCTGGAGGGGGGTCCCCCTCGGTACCTCCTCAGTAAGAAATTCATTACCCCACACCCCCAATCGGAAACCTCTAGCCACGTCCCTGATTATTAACAGGAGTTGTTGACATTACCCCTGAAAGATCCAGATTTGATTATTGGCATTACTGACATTACATGCTTTATTGATAACCACTGCACAACTTTGCGCCTCCCGTCAGCTATTTAGGACAATTATTTTCTTATGCTGTAAGTTAAATAATGCATTAGGTCAGACTTACCATCCTACATCATCGTTCTAGGAATCCCTATCAAAATCGCTTGCCAATTCCGGAATGCCTTTCGGGGGAATGTTTCACTCGCTTTAAAACTGCAAATTGGAGGTATCGCTTTGGGGTGATTAATATATTCTCACCCTTTCCGACACATACGTTCTAGAAACAAGTAGTGCTGAAACAGTTAATCGATTAATCGATTAATCAAGGATCAACATCTTGGTCGATCCAAAAAGTAATTGATCGGTTAGACGTTACTTTTGAACTACTGTATTACGTGGGTTAACAAAGGAACAAACTTGCTCCAAAACAGACAGACATTGCCACACTGACTCACATCAATTATATGAGACAGAGTCAAGCATGCAAGTTACTTGCTAACATACTTGTTTACTTGCATGATCATCATACTGCATCAATAGCTGGAAATGGTCATTCTTAACCCTTTACCCATTGCGGGTAGCAGATGATACTTGCAAAATAAATTCACGAATTACTAAAAAATTTCAATTTTTGTCTCAAAAACATAGCTTATGACCCCTCATTGTTGTTGCTATTTATTTTGGCGGAAATTCCTTTTAAGATGGAAACGGCATGCCATTCTATTTTAGAGCTGAAACGGTTAACCGATTAATCGATTAATCAATGATCAACATCTTGATCGATCCAAAAAGTAATTAATCGGTTAACCGTTTCGTTTGAAACTACTGTATTAAATGGGTTAACAAAGGAACAAACTTGCTCCAAAATTGTCACACTGACTCACATCAATTATATTGGAGAGAGTAAAACATGCAAGTTACTTGCTGACATACTTGTTTACCTGCATGATCATCATACTGTGTCAGAAGCTGGAAATGGTAATTCTTAACCCTTTACCCATTCCGGGTAACAGACGATACTTGCAAAATAAATTCATGAATTACTAAAAATATCCAATTTTGGTCTCAAAACATAGCTTATGGCCCCTAATTGGAACGAGCTCGTTGATCTCGTTCCAATGAGGGGTCATAAGCTATGTTTTTGAGACAAAAATTGAAAACATAATAAATTTGAATGGAAATTTTTGTATATAGGCCTAGTCGGTTTTGTGTGCTACGTTGGGTAAAGGGTTTATGGTGTAAATCATCAACGGTATGGCAATTATGCAGATAGCTGTTTGTACAAGTGATTAATCGGTAAGGTCAATCCAGGTGATTAATCGATCAAGAAAACCCCTTCACTGTTTCAGCTCTAGAAACAAGATCAACACGCCGTACAGTAACACATTTGACGGTACGGTTCATACACATTTTTCGAGATGTTTTTTTTTCAGATTTCCATGATCTGATAATTATGCTAAACACCCTTATTTAACAAACGTTCTTGTCAAATCAACCGAGAATGTCTAAAGACAGAGTAGCTCATGGACACCAGAAGTATCAGAGGAAAATGGGGCAGGGATATCAAAATTTGCACTCGACTCTGGGTATGATTTAAGATCGGGAGTTTACAACATATACTACACAAAGTTTGCTAAGCATCAAGTACATCCAACTGCCTGTTTTACGTTTTAGGTGAAATATTGAAAATGAAAAGTATATATATTTTTTATTTAACCCTTTACCTAACCTGAAAAGCAGACGACACTTGCAAAAATAATACTTGAATAACTAATTTTTTTTCATTTTTTGTCTCAAAAACATAGGTTATGACCCCTCGTTGGAACGAGCTCGACGAGCTCGTTCCAACGAGGGGTCATAACCTATGTTTTTGAGACAAAAAATGAACAAAATAATGAAAATTAATTGGCGATTTTTGAGAATCGCGCTGGCCGGTTTTGGCCGTTACGTTAGGTAAAGGATTAATTATATCTTTAATGATTTGAGTACAGAAATTAAGATTTTATTTCTGTTTGACATTATTTTTTAGCTTTTGAATACGATTTATTTATTTATTATTTATTTATTGGTGTTTAAGGTCATATACTTATGCACAATGGCTAATCATGACAGTGACAGTTTTACGGGTGGAGGAAACCGGAGTACCCGGAGAGAACCACATAGCAACGACGAGCAGCTGACAGCTCCCCAACATCGTAACTCCGCACTGCAGCACAGGCAGGGTTAGATTGGTTGAAGACATGGGTACCATCGACGTGCAGTACGCATTAGTACACGGCGTCATCGAGCCCCCATGTGGATAATCGGGGTTAAGTGCCTTGCCCAAGGACACAGCGCGAGAGTCCGAATTAATCGCTCAGACGGTAACCCATCCAATGATTAACCGGGCTCGACGTTGCTTAACTTCGGTGATCTGACGAGAAACGGTTACCGCAACGCAACCGAGCCCCCTTTGAATACGATAACCACGGAAAATGGATATTATTGGTAAAAGAGGATTTTTTTCAATATGCCAAAATGTTGACGGAGCGAACTAGTATGGGTTCAATATCGAGTATGAGACTCATCACTGTTAATTACAGCTTGACAACGCCTTCTCGTGCTCCCAATCAGGTTCCTGGTGTCCTTTGTGGGATGTTGTTCCATTCATGGACCAGCATGGCACCAAGCTCCTGGACACTTCTTGGCTGGACTGGACGGGCTGAAATTACGAGCTGCAACTCATTCCAGACATGTTCGGTTGGATTGAGGTCAGGGGATCTTGCTGGTCATTCCATACGCTCAATCCCCTCCCTCTGTCGGTACACACCGACAGCATGAGCAACACGCGGACGGGCATTATCGTCCATCAGAATGAATCAATCACCCACTGCACCTGCATACAATCTGACGTGGACATCCAGAATCTCATCAATATACCGTTGTGCAGTCAATGTAACACGTTCAAGGACACAGAGCTCTGTACGTCCATCCAAGCTGATCCCGCCCCAGTCCATGATTGATCCTCCACCATAGCGGACATGTTCAGCAATGTTGGCTGCATGGAATCGCTCTCCTGGTCTTCTCCATACCCTAGAACGCCTATCTGTGTGGTCTAGGCAGTACCTTGACTCATCATCTGTAAAAAGGATAGGTCGCCAATCTTCTCTGGCCCATCGAACGTGGTCCATGACCAATTCATATCGTGCCTGGCGGTGGTTCTGGGACAGCGGAATGCGAATACATGGTCTTCTCGATCGGAGACCACCTTCGTGCAACCTTGCCCGGATAGTCTGCGTCGAAACATTTACCCTGGATGCATTCTGAAAGTCACTGCGAAGCTGGGTTGCTGTGGCAAAGCGGTTCCTACGGGCCTGAATGATCAAAAACTGGTCTTCAGCTGCAGATGTTGCCCTGTCTCTACCAACACCATGCCGTTTTACTGGTGTGTCATACTGCTGAAAACTTGCCCAGGCTCTGGTGATCACCGTATGGTGCACACCAAGGGCTTCACCAACCTGACGATGGGTAGCCCCTTGCTCCACCATCCCTACAGCCCGCCACATTTCTGCTTCAGACAAATGTCTTCTTACATTTGCATTTGTCATATTCAATCATTAAATCACAAGAGTTTGTGTTGAAATGAAGACTGAATACCCTACACATGTCATGTACATGTAGACAGTGCACGAAAACATCATGAAAATCAGGGGGTACATGCTTTCCATGACTGTCACGAAAAGTCTGCCTGTCAAGAGAGCTAATGTAAACACTGGGGACCATTTCAACACATTCCTCAATCATATCCACCAAAAATATCGCAAATATGTCACAAGCAAATTTCACAATGATGTGTCAAATATTTGGTGCTTAGCAAACTTTGAGTAGTATATCATAAGCCGTAATGTGACGCTCAATAATATTGACATTATATAGTACCCCTTGAGTGGAACAAGGCGCCATCTGCAATGCTAAAACATTACAGATGGTAATGTGACGCTCAATTATATTGACATTATATAGTACCCCTTGAGTGGAACAAGGAGCCACTGACAATGCTAAAGCATTGCAGATGGTAATGTGACGCTCAATTATATTTACATTATATAGTGCCCCCTGAGTGGAACTAGGCGCCATCTGCAATACTAAAGCATTGCAGATTGTAATATGATGCTCAATTATATTGGCATTATATAGTACTCCCTGAGTGGAACAAGGTGTCATCTGCAATGCTAAAGCATTGCAGATGGTACGTGTTCCACTTTTGGGACGATATAAATATATAAAGATTCAGAACTCACCCCATCGATTGTATAGCTTCTTTGTTTCGTAATTACCTGCCTCCGCCATTATGCCTGATTCCCCCTCCCCACCCCATTGGCATCGGCTCGCGTAAAGAACGTTACACAAAATACTCATGAGTTTCTCAGTTATAGCTCTCGGAAAGTAAAGTATTTTCCGCTGGTGAACTTCTGGTGAAAAAGGGCACGCTCTGCCCTATTCCCCCTAGCCTCATAGTAGGTGGGGAGGTGGGGGGGGGGGGGGGGTCTCCCACAGCTCCCTCTTTCCGGCGCCCTTGGAGCAACACACAAAGATCATTTTTCAAATTTTGTTGTTCTTTCAATTTTTGCTTCTCAAATATAGCTAATGGAAATTGTACTTTCTTCACGAAAAACATTTTGAAAGAGACATATTGGTGAAATATTAAATAAAGAGTTGAAGTTATAAATGTGGGAAGATATAATCCTATGGCCATTAAAACAAAAGTGCACATTGACCAGAACTTGAAAAAAAATATACAATATATCAAAGTCATGATACAGCACCATGGCCTATCCAAATATGTCATCAATCTTTATATCCCACCGAGTGTCATGATAGAACACATAACAAAATTTCATTATTTTTCCAAAATACTAACTACACATGTTCCAATAAGAGTAAAATTCTGGCTCTCTGATTGGTTGAGAGCTGGAGTAGTTTCTTTTATGTTTACGGCTCAATTAGCAAATGTTACCGTCTGACGTCACAACGCGAAATATTTGAAATGACGTCGCCCGTTTCGTAATTGTTTCATCAACGGAGTGACTTGCAAGCCGCTTCATTTTTTTCTGGATTTTTCACATAAATTTAAGATTTGAACTAAGATCGAATGAATTTATCTGATTTATTGATTGTTTATTCACTGCTGTCGTGGGGGAAACGAGAGGTTTATTTACTAAACTAGTGATCGTTAAAAGTTGCCTTGAACAAGGCAACTTTTAACGATCACAAGTTCAATAAATAATCCTCTCGTGTTTAACGATGTAGGTTTTGGGCTATGGATAGTATCTTATTGGAACATATACGTTATTGTGATAAATTGACGATAACATGGTCTGGGGTTTGCGGCTCGGAGCGTATGTTCAACTTCGTCGCTTCGCGTGGCATTTGAACATAAGCCCCCAGCCGCAAACCCCACACCATGTTACCGTCAATTTATCACAATAACTTATAGTCCCAAAACTCTTCATGACAAAATAATATGAAAATTCTATGATCTGTATGAACCATGGACGAATTTACCTCACACGAAGAGACGGGGACACAATTTCTTGAATAACTAAAAAAGCTTAAAACATACCTTATGACCACTCTCGTTCCAGTGAGGTGTTGTAAGCTATGTTGTGGAGGCAAATATCGAAAAAAAATATTGGTATTTGAAAATAGTGTTTTTATGAATAGCCCTGGCCAGTTATCACATTAGAATAAGGGGCCATAACTCTATTACTTTGGGGTCACAGTGAGCGGGTCCCTTGGACTTGCATGGGTATATTTATAAAGAAAAGGTCTGGTTTCAAATTAAAGGGCGATATCCAGGCTCATTGGATAATCTCAGCCAAATGGCTTATTTATGCCATAATAATTAGTTTTGCGATGGAGTGAATACAGTAAATGATGACTATTAATGGTGATATGCCCAAAATAATCTGCTGTTGGTTTTGATTCAAACTGTGTACAGGCAGGTGTATTTTAGGTGACGCCAAAGTTATACAGGAGTGTTGAATGACTAAACCACGCCTGTTTGTGACCTGATGTTTTGCAGGTGAGAACTGAGAAATCAGAAAATATAAAAGAAAAAAAACCCTTTGCGAAGCCGTTTTGAAAAAGATAAATAGGCCTCATCCCAAACCCGCCCACCTCCACTTTGTTTCCTTTGTAAGAATGTAACATCCTTGGGTGGAGGATTCCTATCATCGATAATATAGTTTCCTTGAAACCGATGCACGAAAATTGGACCTTTACGTAGTGTTCAATCGATGATCGGAACCGACCACCACAATCGGCCGATTGTGGGCAATCGGATGACAACGGCAACGGCTCCTGGAATATCGGTTTAACCGATTGTTGCCAAGCATTTTGAGATGATTCATTAACCGCATTTTATTCTCTTCTGCAATTGTTTAATTGTTAATGTAAAATGATACCATTCAATAAATTTGAGAAACAACCACAATGTGTATTCTTAATCTCTCCAGACGCCCCGTTACGGGACATACAAGTTAAACAACATACAAAGCTTACAACTGGGCGAAATCGCTAGTTCATACCGGAAAAGTGACGGTTACACTCCATTGACTCAGGCAGAAGTAAAATTACCAGTCGCACGCACTTGGGCGGTAAACGTGGCTCTGAGAGCCACGTTTACCGCCCAAGTGTGCGCGACTGATAGTTTTATTTCGACCCCAGTCAACGAAGTTTAACAACGAAAAATGTTCAGTTTAATGTAGTTCTTTCGCGCCTCGACTTGTCCTAGTGCATGGTATTACAATCGGAATCGGCATCGGAATCGACCGATTGTGAGCTCAAATAACCGGTAATCGGTCAACGACCATTTTTGGTAATCGGTTGAACACTACCTTTACATCTAAAAAATGAGAAGAAATTGTGTTCTATTCTGACCTATTTTTCAAGCAGTCAACGGTGTCATTCAGCTGCTTGGATCAGAATTCTACACAAAAGGCCAGACTGAGACGAGCCTTTCAGAAAATTATTAAAAACTACCGGAAAAAAGAAACGCAAGTTTTTTCTGTGGTAAGTATTTCAAGCGTGTTATGGATGATTATTTCATCTTTCGGATTTTGATATTATTTCTTCATTACTGATTAAATTTTGACAAGTTTTGTTGTCTTAACAAAGACGGCGTTTGCATGTATAACCTTCAAACGTGGGTACCCTATGCCATTCCCTGATCAAAATCAATAGCGGTTGTGCCCACACCGAGCTTCAGTCGCTGTTCCAACTCTCCTTACCACTGACCCATCAAATTGATTATGGTCCTTTGTGGAATGTTATTCCACTCCTCAAGAGGGTCTGTGTGAGTTGGGCGACGTTGTTTGGGACGATGACGCGCTTCCTGGCCATGATGTCCAGCTCGTCCCACGAATGCTCGATCGAGGACAAATCTGGACTGTAGGCTGGCCAATCGAGAACTGGGACATTGTTGTGGTTGAGGAAGTCACGACAAACCCTCACAACGTACGGCCTCACATTATCCTGCTGCAAAGTAAGGTTACGCGCACGGATAAGTGGAAGGACGTGAAGCGTGAGGACCTGATCCGGATATCTTACGGCTGTAAGATTGCCCTAGATGACTACGAGAGGTGTTTTCACGCCCTGAGAAATCCCTCCCCCCCCCCCAAAAAAAAAAAAAAAACTCAAACAGACCCTCCCCCGAATCTGTCGTTTTCTTTAACGCACGCGTCGGAATATCGCTCATCTCGACGTCGATTGCAACGTTGTCATCCATCTGACTTGTAAAGCGTGAAACGATACTCGTCAGTGAATAACACATGTCTCCAGCGGGCCAAGTGAAACCGATTTGGTGCATGTGCCCGCAGCCATTGTAATCGATGTTGGCATCGCCTGGGTGTAAGTTGCGGATCAACGTAGGGACGTCGTGGCCTTAAATTGAACTCCCGCAACCGATTCCTAACTGTTCATGGACACACTCGGCGATCTTGAGTGCCTACAACCCGTCTCCGTCGCCGTCTGAAATCGGATACGGGGGTGTGAGTGACGTTGCCTCTATCTTGACGCGGAACCGCAAAGCTCGGACGTCCGCTCCTAGGACGATCAGCTAATCTTCCAGAAGCTCTGAGATGCCAACTACACGCACACTCGTTGACTCGTGGACCCCAAATTGCTGGGCGACGAGACGTTGCGATTGGACCTGTATAATTAGAGCAATAACCCTACCCCTATCAACTTCGGACATTCGCGGCTTTCAATCGAGTTGAAATGAAATGTGCAATCGATGTGTACTGTTCAAAACTTCATGGTTGACTGAATTTTAACCCCCCAAAAAGTCTCTTTGGACAGTACACTGATATAGCTACGTTTTACAACATTTGGTCTACGGATAAAAAAAAAATATTTTACCAAAAATGAACTTGCGTTTCTTTTTCCGTCAGTGTATTATGGGCGCTTTTGAATAAGGGAGGTAATTTGAACCTGAAATATCCTCATCCATGTTAATGATATGTTGTAAAATTCTTGAAAAACAGGAATTTCCAGCAGAATAACTGCAAAGAGACCACACACAGTTCTGGTTTATATATGTGTGTGAGTATGTACACTGTACAATCGAGGAATGATCACCAGTTCGCGTTCAAGTTCGGTACAAGCTTACCGCTATGTGCGAGAGGAAGAATGTAGGTAAATTCTTATATTTGTCAAACTACACATGTATTTTTTACTTTAAACATGCGAAACGTTCGTTGGGTTTCAGGTGGCTTTATTCCTCCAGTCGAAAGTCGCTTATATCACCACGAAAAAGGACAGATAATACGGCCTTTTCGTTACTCAACCTCTCCAAAGATTCAGATTCGACTTCTCGTGCAATGTCAGGTTTTACGGCAAGTATATACTGTAGTATTGCGTGCATAATGGATAAGAGGCACCAGAAAGTTTCAGCCAATCGACCTCCGGGTTATACCGATAATATGAAAATTATACGATGTGGAATCTTCCCACCACACACTGCATGTTACGTGTCATCAAAGACATATCATATTTATGTAATAAAATGTTTGTAAATTATGCCAAACCTAAGTAAGTTTTGTATAAATCACATGTGAAATAAAGGTGGTATTTTAGTGTAAGATTGGGTTGGATATTTATTTATTGGTGTATAAGGTCACTTCCAGCATCTAGTACACTTCAAGTGTAGCTAATTGTTTAACCCTTTACCTTACGTAACGGCCAAAACCGGCCAGCGCTTTTCTCAAAAATCGCCAATTAATTTTCATTATTTTTTTTCATTTTCATGTCTCAAAAACATAGGTTATGACCCCTCGTTGGAACGAGCTCGTCGAGCTCGTTCCAACGAGGGGTCATAACCTATGTTTTTGAGACAAAAAATGAAAAAAATCAGTTATTCAAGAATTATTTTTGCAAGTGTCGTCTGCTTTTCAGGTTAGGTAAAGGGTTAAACTTAGACTGCCCACTCTGAAGGATTCTCAGTCCCATGCGTTGGCTACAGGGTCCAATAAATTACACTTGTGAAAAAGAACGTGTTTACTGCAATAAACAAGCTCTGCTTCACTTCCTGGTCTTCCCATGGGGAAGTTAATGAGGAAGTAAGTTGCTGGTACAATTATCCGTGTTAATTGACAGAGAAATGTCCACGAATCGCGGTTTGATATAAAACAAATTTCTTATTCACTTTCAGCTCAACAAAAAACATTTGCACAATATCAAAGAACATTTTCTGGTTTTTCTTGTTGCCATGTCATGCATAAAAATGATAAAACATCATTCCTTTGAAATGTAATTTGATTCTTCTGGCAATTGTTTTAAAATTAGATTCAAATACTTTTATCAAATGCCTCTCCAAACTAAAACTTTAGCACCTACATGGAAGCACGTTATTTTCTGACATGGACAACTTGAACATAATAACAACAGATATAACTAAAGCTTCCTCTGTAAAAAAGAACCAGAATAAATAACAGTATTCCCGAGTGTTTGTATTTAAACATTTTCAATTGCTTTTTCTAAGAAAATGCCCAAACTCAACAACGTTCCATGCTTTGAAAAATTATTTTCCAGATCGAGGACTTTCAAAAAACTGAAGAAACCGTGAGAATATTCCCAGATGCTAAACAGAAAAACCAATTTTCCATCGTCAAAATAAAAATCCAGTTTAGGCAGGGAAGTCATTGTATTGTATGCTACCTTATGAGATAACACAAGGTATCTAACAGATATTTTTCGATAGATATTGTAATGATATAGAAATTATGCAATTATTGACTTTCCTTGGGGTTGATACAAGGAATTATCAACTCGAGAAAGGTTATATTCACTGAGGCCTACGGCCTCGGTGAATATTACTTTTCATGGGCTGATAATTCCTTGTATCCGCCCCGAGGAAAGTCAATTATTGTTTTATTATTATGACAGAAACAAGTGCAACGCCAGTGGTGGCTATGCCCCCCCCCCCCCCCCCCACTACCAAGCATGAGCTTCTGGTGATTTATCTTTGTTGACATTGAATTAATAAATATCTTATCTTACCTACATTAAACTATAGCACCAAATACAGCAGGTCACCAAATGTGTTCATGAGACACTAATGCCCCTACTTTATGACAAACTTTATTTAGTGGTTAATAAAGTCCAAAAGAGGGGCCATACCTCACGATAAAAATCATGGCACCACACTCAAAATCAAACCCGTCTGGTATATTGTCTACAGTAAGCTATATTCCAAGTTTGATTGAAACTGGACACCTATAACTCAAGTTACCATCCGGAAACCAATATCAACATGTCTTCTAAGTCGGAAAAGGGCCATAACTCTGCCAACAAATATAGGACCAAGCCAACCATCAATTCCAACCTCTATTATGTGGTTATAAACCTATGTATAAATTTTTGTTTGTCTTCGTTCAGTCAAACTAAGGTTATCGTTCGAAAACCATATTCGGGACGGACATTCGGACTTCGTAACAAGGGTAACACTTAATGCCCCTGTCAGATTTGGCGGGGGCATAAAAATTGTTTGCAAATTCCTTGCTTTGTTACATATTTTCGAAGAAAAACAGCATATAAATAGGCAACAAAAGAAATTGAAGTTTAACACATATATATGTAAGAAGAAATGTGCATTAACTTACTTGTTCTTATTGTGGTTAATTGTTATGTTTGAGCAGTTCCTAAACATTGGAACACGGAAATTAAAGGAAGAAGGAATTTGGAAATACCCTTTCTATTTTTATCGCAAATAGGTATTTGAAATCATTATATCAACCTACCTGCGCTCTTTATAGACAATGACAGAGCGGGCCTGGTATTTTCAGGAGAGCGATTTATTCGCTCGCCTACTGCTCGCCTTAAAAAAATTAAGGAAGGCGAAAACTAGCCCTCCTGGCCTTAGAAAATAATGATTACCATTACAGCCTATTCCTGAAGCCCACACCTTATCAGATCGCTGCTATGTTAGTGGTCTCTGTAAGACGGCCACACTGCCCCTCCCACACCTCCGGGCCTTGCCGAGGCCTAGAGGTGTGGGAGGGCCAGCGTAGCCGTTTCACTGAGACTACCTTGTTAGCAGCACTAAATAAAATGTACAAAACCCACGAGGCGGAATTGATTAGTAGTAAAACTTCATTTAAAAAAATAGCCGAATTTTTGAAGCCACTGTTTCCCATAATTCATCTATATATATATATATATATATATATATATATATATATATATATATATATATATATATATATATATATATATATATAGTAGTTTTACCCCTGTGCATCAGACTCCAACTTTAGGATCAAAACTTCAAATTCTCTTGTCAACCAAATAGCCTAATATAATCATATATCTGATACTAAAAATGTACCTCCAATTTACATGGCATTAGTTTCAACATATGCCCTATGTTTAGAATTTAGAATCTGTGCAATAGTGCGAAATTGTTGAGCGGAACCCTCAGATGGACACAATCACTTGGGTATTTTAATTGCGTTTCAAATATCCATCATGAAAACTTATTTCCTTGCAGTGACACGTAAAATAAGGCCACAAAAATTAAATACCTGGATTATCATCGGATTTCTGTTTAAACATTGGGGTGGGAAGGGAGAATTTTAATTCCTTGTTATTTATTTTCATTGAATCAATTGTTACCTAGAAAAGACCTCTCCTGTATGCAGATATATAGGCATTACAGAATTTGTAACATGTCTTTGTTCCGACACAAGATAACCCTGGTTTCCGAAAGTGTCATTAAACCCTAATAAATAAATGCCTTGTTACAATTGACGAGAGAGTGACTACAGGCAATAAATAAATAGATAAAAAAAATAATAAAAATAAATCAATAGCATGGCTTTGCCTTGTTACAATTGATGGGAGAGTGCCTGCAGGAAATAAATGCCTGCCTGTCTGCCTGTCTGTCTGTCTGTACAAATGACAGTTCCTCAAAAACAGTAGGCATTCTATGTCTACTTTTTCACCATATATTTGCTTTATATTTTAAGTAAATTCAGTGAAGCGACAGTTATTTGGTTCAAAGACAAACATACAGTACGTGGAGAGTGGATTATAACTAAATCACCCGCGGAGTGGAGTAATCATCCAAGCTGTAACTTTCAGATTTTGTATATATCGACAAAAAAAAACACAAGCAACGTTTCAGCCAATGGACCTCCGGGTTTAACCCGGAGGTCCATTGGCTGAAACTTTGCTTGTGCTTGTTATGCTTTGCAACAAATTTGCAATTACTGCCCGGGTGGAATCTCCACTCTGTGGGTGATTTAGTGATAATACACTCTCCACGTACTGTATATACCTGTAGCCTTTGAACAATAAACATATTTATATTCACCACTTAACTTAAAAAACATTCAGAAATCATGGTTGGGGCTATATTCGAATAAAAAAAATAGAATTATGAATACTTATAATTGCACAGGCCTTTAGATTACCCCAACGTTACCTTTTACAGGTGTCCTCAAATTAGAGACGGTGTGAAGGCATCAAGAAAAATATATAAATTCTCTGTGCCCATTCTGCATTTTAATAATTTCCATCATAATATGACCACAGAAACACAAAGAAAGGCATGACAATAAAACATAAGGGGATAAAACTGTTATTTCTGGTGTTAATGTCCCCAAATTAGGGCAATATGGTGTCCCCAAAATAAATTAATTTAAAGGCTTGAATTGAAATTGAGAAGTTTGTATTTTAATATTGCGTCGCCTGAGTGCTAGAATGTCCTATGTCCCATAGGGGACATAGGACATTCTAGCACTCAGCCAACGATTGGGTAAAGTGAAATGAATATCAGTAAACTACGCTCCATAAATACCCCCTAAAAAGATATAAATTTAAAGAGGGCAAAACAAAATGGAAGATAAAGAAGTAAAAAATAAATAATAAACAATGAGAGAGGAAGAAAATTAAGGAATTTATTCAAAATAAAGAGAGAAAAACCCCAAAACTAATTAAAAATTAATAACACTCTTTCGAAACATTATAAGATTCGTTTTTTTTTTTTTTTTGAAAAAAGAAGAGAAATGTTTTTATTCTTTATTCTACATTATGGCTCAGTTTTGGCGATTTTCTTTCGTCAAAAAATCGATTTTTAATTATTATTTTTTTTTTTGGGGGGGGGGGGGGATTTAAATCCATTTATTTGATTTTTATTTCCACACTATAAATTATTCAGAAGAAGATACTTTTTCCCACATGATTCCTTAAGATAAGAAAAACAGAGTGTATTGGTTGCAGTTTGTATCAGAGAATGGACACAAATGACTGATAGTAAAACATTTACCTGTGCTTCCCATATCAGTTTTTGGGGTGGCCTGAGGAGAAGAATTCCAGAATACCTTTGGCATGGAATAAACAGCATAGGTGGAAATAGAGAGGAATCATTGAAACTTATGTTCCCTCATTGCTACGGCATTGCTTGAAGGAAGGTGACTTTTTAAAAATCATTTTTCCTACTTGCAACATTCTAAATCACCGATCCTTGTTCTTAGAGTTGATTTAGTATTTTTGATGGGTTCACTGAAAGATGATAATATATATGGTTTAAAATCTGTGTTCACTTCAATATGATTCTATTCGTATTTGCTGAAAATTATATAAACTTATACAACTTATTCAGGAACATTTAACTGACCTGCAACATGTTCAAGTAGCCAGGACATGGCTGGATGTATATTCCCATTAGTTCAGTTATAATTATTATCTGCAGAGTGGGAATATACATCCAGCCGTGTCTTGGGTACTTGAACATGTTGCAGGTCAGTTAAATGTTCCTGAATAAGTTGTATAAGTTTATATAATTTTCTCGTGTTATATATCTCAAGTGCACACACACACATATATATATATACAAACAAGTCGTTGAAAGTAGAATATATATGCCACGAGTAATAACCAAAGTTTTAAATGGTTGATGACATCAAAGGCCCAAGTGAAGACATGGTAATACTGTACGCATTGTTGCTGGTATTTCGTAATGCTGTTTGAGAAACATGAAACTCTATCATCTGATTAATTGTTGGAAAGGCCTCTCTAAGCCCTTTTCAACAATTAATCAGTTGGTAGATTAAATCTGTGCATACCAGAACGTACAGATAATCATCATAAAATAGGTGACAGTAGTCGCTTTTGGCACCTCAAGTATTTAAGTCAATCATTTGTGAGGCACCCTTCCAAGGATGTTGATTTTCAGAACTGTCAACGATATAATGACACATCTTATGCTGATAAATAAATTGGTAGTTTTTGATAGAAATCGTTTCTGCTGTTCAAAGTCCTTGTGAACTGTGTCTTAGCATATCTGTTTGCTAAAAGATAATATCCCTGAAACTAATTTTAACCCTTCGCATGCTACTTACCGCGTTTATTGTAAAACAAACCATTACTGTATTCAAAACTCAAGAATAACATGGCATTTTCCACAGTGGTATAGCTGGTGGGCAGCCCCCCCCCCCCCCCCCCGCCAAAAAAAACCAAAAAAAAAAACAAAAAAACACAGTGACCTAAAAAGTTTCACACAGCATAGAGCTCCCAAATGGTCTCCAATATAGGGCTATACACACTACAAATACCTCAGATTCGCTCTCTCAGAGCACTAAATTCTGTAAAATCTTCTCGGAGGTGTGGGAAGCAAGCGTCCCAACTAGGAGCCCCTGGTTATTGCCTTCTCCCCTCCGCACTACCCTGAAGGTGAGTCCTAGGACGAGTTAGACTAGTGAGGACTAGCAAGGTCCCGAAACCTCAGACAACGGCCTTTCAAATGTCATCTTTGCCACCCCCCCCCAAGCCCCCCCCCCCCCAAAAGAAAATCATAGAATACTGCTACGCGCCTGATTTTCCAACAAAATAAATCATTCGAAATTTTATAAATTCACGATTTAATAAAGTTTCGAAAAAAATATGGGTAAATTTTCTTCAAATCAAATCATGGCTGTTCAGCAGCCATAGCCATAAATTTATGAAAATTAAAAAGAACACTTTAGCAGTTTAAAACTTTAAAACTCAAAAACTGTTCATTAATAAAACATTTAAAAACGATATTAAATAATCTGCGTCTTGTCTACCGACCTTTCTATCAGCTTCTCAACAAATTGATATCTGTGCGCTATAATACTTTCAATCCATATTGCATTAATGCGACAATACTACCCTCATTATAGGACACGTTCTCTGTGGGCGTTCCTTAATAACATTATCCATTTTGTTTAAAAAAATTCAAGAGGTCATATCGTCTTATTTGAAGTTCTAGTGTTAAGCAAGCACCAGTGATAAATAGGCATAGTTGTTGTGTTGTCCTGGTACAAACATTAAATAAATGCAAAAAATATATTAACAAATAATGAATGAATCCTACTGGATGTGGTACTGTTCGCACCTTATTAGGCCACGGTTAATTAATTTTCGGTTTAGCATCACTCTCCTCATTTTGTTTTATGCCCAAAATAAGAAAGCATTTTCTTTATTTTTGGCTCCTCAAATGGGTCACCTTATTCATTTCATTTCATGTTTCTTCTTCATCCATTGAAATACCAGATTATTGCCTCATTATTGCCAGATTGGTACAGCAATCTGGCAATAATAAGGCAATAATCTGGTGTTGTTAGGCGTATAATGTTGACTAATGGTACATTTTGTGATAGGCTGTTCTGTGTATAACCCTGACCATTATAAGTTCTATTATCAGAGGCAACCTACACATGAAAGGAAGCAGTGTGTTAAGTGCAAAATGATAAAATATGCATCTTGTGGAAAGGGATATATTACGCCACTCCCCCACAAGGATATAATTAATAATTAATAATAACCTCATTCCGCATTTTGTTCTGATAACCTGGAATAACGCTAAACTGAAAATTAACCAACCATGACCTATCTAGTCTTATTTATTTTGTCTTTTGTCTTCTCTCCATGAATACTTTGGGATTATTAAATCTCTCTCTCTCTCTCTCTCTCTCTCTCTCTCTCTCTCTCTCTCTCGCACCTTCTTATCTAATCATATTTATTTTGTCTTTTGTCTTCTCTCCATAAATACTTTGGGATTATTAAATTATAAATCTCTCTCTCACTCTCTCTCTTTCTCTCTCGCATCTTTATTTCCTTATCCGTTTGATACAGATGTAGTTAAAAGCGAGAGGTTACCGAAAAATCTGTTTCGATATCACTTTTGACCTTCCTGCTATTCTGAAGGCCTGTATATAGCTTTGTTCTGTTTTGTGAAGACGACTTGTAAGCTCCTAGTTTAAGTCGAATTTACTACGTCTTTTTATTGTAATTATTAGCTTGCTGATTCAGTTGTAAATAAATAAATAAATAAATAAATAAATAAATAAATAAATAAATAAATAAATAAATAAATAAATTTCCATTGAAGTAAGGAGGGCTGGGGGAGTTGATTTTTTTAAACGTTTTTCCAACTCACAAATAACAGTTGATGATTTAACATAAAAAGTCATCAAAAACTTTCCACGAAATATGGCCGCGAAATTTAACTCATTAATAATAAAGGAAGAAAAAGTTCAACTCCCTGTACTCTGATATATAAAAAAACACAGATTTTCCGCAGCATATCCCATAATGCGGCTGGGAATTTAACAAACTATATGTTGTTTGACAGAACTCGGAGAGCTCTGTCAAACAAGATATGATTGGTTAACACTTTATCTAACACGAAAAGCAGACGACATTTGCAAACAAAATTTTTGAATAACTAATTTTTGTCATTTTTTTGTCTCAAAGAGGGGTCATAACCTATGTTTTTGAGACAAATAATGAAAATTAATTGGCGATTTTTGTGAATAGCGCTGTCCGGTTTTTGCCGTTCCGTTGGGTAAAGGGTTAAAGTTTTAGTCCTACGGATGCAAAATATTACCACAGGTAAGATATCTAGGTCCAGTGACAAAAGGCTACTGAGGGTACCTTTTTACAGACATGTTACATTTGTCGATAGATCATTTGGCGAAACAGGGCCTTCTCTCTGGAATGTTTTGCAGAAAATGTAAAGTCTTGCGAGACACTCCAAAAATTCCAAATCAAACTTAAAACTCATCTTTTCAAGAGAGCCTTCAACATAGTTTAACTAATATCATACTGATTGAGACTGTAGAGGGCTCTAGAATGTTTCTCATTTAGTATGTGAATGAGAAACAGCTATGAGCGTTGTATTCAAAACTTATTTATTACTTTTATTATTATTATCTGTCAAATTACCACTGCATAGAGGTTAACGGAAATTCAAATGTGAATCGATTTATACTGTACTTCTAACTGTTTTTGATACTAAAATAAATAAATAAATAAATAAATAAATAAATAAATAAATAAATAAATAAATAAACCATCTACCCTCTGATATCAAAATACCAGTTTTCAGCAGTAATTTTTCCCATAATGCAACAGAGAACTTAAAAAAATTATATCTTGTCAAACAAGATAGAATTTGTTAAATTTTTCGTGCTGCATGTGCAATATGGAGTCGATGATGAAAAATATGTAATACCACCAGAATGCTAGGAGTTAACCCTTTACCCAACGTAACGGCCAAAAAGGACCAGCGCTATTCTCAAAAATCGCCAATTAATTTTCAAAATATTTTCATTTTTTGTCTCAAAAACATAGGTTATGACCCCTCGTTGGAACGAGCTCGTCGAGCTCGTTCCAACGAGGGGTCATAACCTATGTTTTTGAGACAAAAAATGAAAAAATTTAGTTATTCCAGAATTTTTTTGGCAAGTGTCGTCTGCTTTTCATGTTAGGTAAAGGGTTAAACAGCAAAAAAAAATAAAAAATAAAAAAAAAATAAATAAGGAAATCGGGAAAGCATCTCCTATCCCTCCTTGAGTGAAAACTAGAATGCATGTTGCCAAATAAGAGGAAACATAAAGAGAAAGAAGAGAAAGGAGGAGGAGAATTACAAGGCATAATGTACACAAGTATTTTCTAGAGTTAGTCTCTATTTTCGGGACTTACTGTGTATCTAGCGTCTACGCAACTCCAGCTAACTATTATAGAGAAAGGAACAAATTAGCTGTTTACATACCAGAACATCTGTCAAGGACATTAAAGGCTTATTGAGAACAGTTTCAGCCAAAGTACACAAAGACAGGTGATATAAATTGAATTACTGTCATATCACCCTGGCTCTTTCGAGAAAGGCTCTCCCTTCCGGTGGCTGTGGTATGAGAAACTGATATAATTTCTTTGAAGCTCAATCCGCTGGGCCCCTCTAAAAATGGTCCAATGGTTGTGTACAGTGCAGTGGGCTGTACAATTTTTAAGGAAGATCTGACCCGTCACATAGTAGAAAATAGTCCACATCTGTAGTGTTGCACTACCCCCACCCTCCAAAAATAATTCAAGGCACACGCATTCCTCTCAGAGAAGTTTAAACAAATCTTTAAAAATAATAATAAATAAAAAGTTTCAAAAAATATCTTATAGCAGAAAAATAAGAGTAAACTTAAACACCATTCTTTTTTTCCCAAAAAATTACTTTCAGTGTTTTTTCTAGTGTTCAACCGATGATCGGAACCGACCACCATAGTCGGCCGATTGTGGACAATCGGATGACAACGGCAGCCTATTGTTGCCAAGCATTTTGTGGTGATTCATAAACCGCATTTTTATTATCTTCTGCAATTGTTCAATTTTTAATATAAAAGAATGTCAATGATACCATTCAATAAAGTTAAAAAAAACAACCACAATGTGTATTCTTAATCTCTCTGGACGTCCAATCACGAGATATACAAGTTAAACGACATGTGAAGCTTACAAACGAGCATACTTGCGCAAATCACCAGCTCAAACCGGAAGAGTGAAGGTTGCACTCAATAGGCTCAAGTCGCAGTAAAAATTACCAGTTGCGCGCACCTGGGTGGTAAACGTGGCTATGAGAGCCACGTTTACCGCCCAAGTGTGCGCGACTGGTAATTTTACTGGACCTCAGGCAACGGAGTTCAACACTGTGAAATATGTTCAATTTACTCTAGTTCTTTCGAGTCTCGACTTATCTAGCAGTGAACGTACCGTGAACACTGTAAAATATGTTCAATTTAATAACTTGTCTAGTAGTGCACGGTATAACAATCGGAATCGGTATCGGAATCGGCCGATTGTGAGCTCAAATAACCAGTAATCGGTCAGCGACCATTTTTGGTAATCGGTTGAACACTAATTTGTTCCTTTCGTGAGAGCCCTTCTCCTAACAAAATGAATAATTCGAGAAACGCCAAATATAAAAATGTTCGAACATTTTTTTCGTTTTCTGTTTCCCTTCCAAAGCATTGCCTTTGACCTCTCGCTGGAACGAGATCGTTCCAGCGAGAAGTCCAAGGCAGTGTTTTTGAAGAAGTAAAATGCGGGTGATTTAAAAATAAACTTCCAGCCTGTTGTTTGCAAATGGTTTTGGGTAATAGATTAAAAGTGTCGTGACAGGACAGTTTAGTTTTATTAATATATATATGTGGGCTCTCATCTCAACAGGTTCAAAAAGTTTGTTCCACATACCACATTGCAACAAATATCCTCCCAGAAAATGCCCCAAACACACTGTATATGTATACAGTAAATCGAACAATAAAACGACAAGTTTCGTTAAGCTGAGGCTTTCTTAGTTGCGTGACAAAAGAAATATAATTATAGTCTTACTTGGAATAACTAATATGTCTCTGTGCATTTTTCCTCTCTAATAACTCAAAGAATGAAAATTTGTATTTCATAGTTACTTACTGATCACAAAAATAAAAAAAAATCACAGAAGTAAATTATTAAAGGAAAAAATAAAAAATCGAAAAAAATGACCGAGTGAATTCCCCTAAAAGTCAAACAAGTGGCCCCCGTACCCGTCATTTCCAGAAAGACTAGAAAAAGAGAGAAAACAAAACAAAGAAAGAAAGATGCACCTCCTAAAAGCCCCAAATTAAAAAAGAAGAAGAAGAAGAAGAAGAAGAAGAAGAAGAAGAAGAAGAAGAAGAGAGAAGAGAGAAGAAAGAAGAAGAAGAAAAGAAAGAAGAGAGAAGAAAGAAGAAGAAGAAGAAGAAGAAGAAGAAGAAAAAAAAAGAAGAAGAAGGAAACATTACAGTGTGTATTGTCATTTAACCCTTTACCTAACCCGAAAAGCAGACGAAACTTGAAAAATAATTCTTGAATAACTATTTTTTTTCATTTTTTGTCTCAAAAACATAGGTTATGACCCCTCGTTGGAACGAGCTCGACGAGCTCGTTCCAACGAGGGTCATAACCTATGTTTTTGAGACAAAAAATGAAAAAAATAATGAAAATTAATAGGCGATTTTTGAGAATAGCGCTGGCCGGTTTTGGCCGTTGCGTTAGGACAGGACAGGCGTTCCACCAAAAGAAATAGCTCGTCCACACGAAAACGTGAAGCACTCACAAGGCAAGCTTCAGCAACTGAATAATGGGTTTGAAAATTTAGAAAACATTTTAGGCACTTCTTATAATTATTCAGTTAATCTAGACCTCAAGACACAGGTCCGTGACTTTGAAGCGGTCCATGGCCCTCGCGCTCAATGTCCCGCCTGATTTGATAAGAGGGAGAGAATAAAATGCCAATCTAAAAATTCTTGATGATCTAACGGATTCTAAAATCCTCGTTGTCCCAAGAATGTAATAGAAACACCTCGAGGCTCTTTGGACAACCTTCCAGGTTTTCTACCACTACCACTCCACGCTATGTGAGCAAAGATGCTTAGCCAACCAAGTCTTGGCTGCCTATAGAAACAACCAAGACTTCACTAGAAACCATTACCATTACCATTGCTATTTGACTTTTGTATGCAGAACATCTTCTTTTTTTGTATATTAAAATACTGCTCTGAGACCACAAAGTTTTGTACATGTCAATCAGGGACCTAGCGAGAGGGGGTTGAGGTGCTGGGTTGAGGCGTCTCACCTCTCAATCGCAGCCACAAAAAAGCACGAACAGTTGGAAATTTACATGTGGCGGCTGGAAGTTTCTCGCTCGAGGAAGGTGGGGAGCAAATAGTTTTTCAAAAGTTGGATGTTCCGGGAGGGGTGGGGGTGGGGGCTACAGCTAGAAATCCGGAAGAGACGCCCCAAACAAAGGCCCACTAACCATGACCCTTAGTCAGATATTGGTCTTTTAAGACATTGCATGCTGCTGGAAGTCATTCCATTTAACCAAAGTTTTCCATTGTGGAATGAATCGACTCTTTTTAGCAATGATTTCTTGAGTTCATTTTTTCATCAAATCCAGTCATGGCTGCTTACCAGCAGCCATAACTAGATTTGTTGAAAAATAGTTAAAAAAAATACTCAGTGGTTTAAGAGTTAAAGTTTAACAGCTCCAACGTGACAGTATTAGATAAGGCCTATTGCAGACTTTCCCTTCACAGTCAATCCTCTGAACACTGAGGACAAAATGTCAAAATTTCAACCTGCAAATATTTCCCATAATACCACAGCTGCAACTAGGATTTTAAGTTATTTAACGAATTCAGTCTTGTTTGACAGAGTTTACTGAGCTCTGCCTTGTCAAACAAAACTCAAATGTTTAAATTCCTAAATGCATTATGGGAAAACATGGCTGCTTGGAACTATGGTCTTTTTGACATCAGTGTGCACAAGGTGCTGCTCGTGGCTTGACTCATAAGAATCATACAGCAAAATCGCACTACACTCGCGCACACTCCAACAACATCGACCCACGAAGGACTACAAACACACACAAGCAGTTAGACCGGATGGGATACGGGTAGGCCACAGCGACGACAAGCAAAATCTCTGATCCCCCTCCCCCAGAGCAGATGCCGGCATGGCTGTTGGGTGCGCCTCTTGGCTTGATCATACCCCGACCGGCCCACAAGAAGAGATTTGTAATCACAGTAACAACTTCTAATCTACACCTAATCCATCTACACACTGTTAAAGAAATGGTTTCCTCTAGAATCATTCAAGTCGAGTATTTATTTATTTATTTATTTATTTATTTATTTATTTATTTATTTATTTATTTATTTATTTATTTATTTATTAGGGTTTAACGACACTTTCGACAGTCAGGGTCACCTCCTGTCGGACGGTTTTACGGGTGGAGGAAGCCGGGGTACCCAGAGAGAACCACTGAGCAACGACGAGCAACTGTCAGACTTACCAACGTACTAACTTCACACAAGCAGGGTTAGCATTGGTTGAAGACACAAGTGCACCATCGACGTGCAGTACGCCTTAGAACACAACGCCATCGTACCCCCACGCGGCCAATTGGGATTAGGTGTCTTGCCTAAGGACACAACGCGGTTGCCGCAGGTGGGATTCGAACCGAGGACCTCTCGGCATGCAGCCTGCATCTCTACCTGAGTGCCGCGCTCCCAAGTCGAGTATTAAAATGTACCTTTCCCATATGACATTTTGCAATTTTGAACAGACATGAAGCACCATGTGAACTCTAAAATCAGTTGGTTTAAATCCCAATTGGGTTCATATTCGTTCAACCCAGTCTATTTTGGTTAATTTTCAACCCAACAGATTTTAGAGTATGTGGATCCAGGCTACAAAAATATTATTATTATTATTATTATTATTATTATTATTATTATTATTATTAATTTAATGTCAGCTATACTATTATGACATCACCCCCCCCCCCCCTGAACCACAGAACCTCCGTCTAAGAAGGTGTTAGCCCCCACCCCCTATTATTTTTAAAATTACAGTACCGAAGATATGAGTGGAAACTCCACTGTACGGGTGTACAATGGAATACCAGCCAGACGAAGCGTAGAATAAAATAAAACGGGTGGAGGCGAAATGAAAAGAAAACAAATTAGTCATGCAAAACAGCTAAACATGAATTTCCTATTTCTTGCAATAATTTATCATTGAAACTGTTTGATCATATACATTTGAACTTTGATAAACAAGTATTCGTCAACACCGAGTTAGAAACTCTTTAATTTTCCTTTAAACTTTTATGGACACTTGATTTACTTATTTTCATTAGCATAAAAAATCTAACCCAATTTTTTAAGAAAGCTATATTTTGTATGTGAATTGTGAAACTGGGTGTCGATTTCCAGTATCTGAACAAAATAGCAACTTCCGCTTTCGATCTTCCGAGTATGTTTCTCTTACCACTTTCGTCAGGAAGTACTTTACTTTGATTAACCATTTTACAAGCCACACCCATTTTATCCATATATGGAGGACTTCTATGTACGCCTGTATGCGAGGAAGTTTAATAAAATCTATGACCTACTTGAAGCTCTACCATCTGATTAATTGTTGGAAAGGGCTCTCTGAGCCCTTTTCAAATATTAACCAGATGGTAGGTCTGATCTGCGCATCCCAGTACGTACAGATAATCATCATACAATAGGTGGCAATAGTCGCTTTCGGCAGCGTAAGTGTTACTGCTTGAGTGCAGTAAATACTAATAAGAATGAATGCAACACGTTGAATGGTGATCATAACACATAGGCGCGGGGTGGGTGTGGGGATTGTGGAGGGGGAAAACAGAGGATAGTTTATTACAATTCACCTTTCACACCTTTCATTATGGGCAAACTATTTAAAGTTTTCTGGCAGGAAAAAAGTACGAATGTTCATTCAACCTGTTATGAAGATAAAATATTATGTGATAATAGTTTACTTAGCACTTTGTATAACGCAATAAAAATCAAACCGGTGGAGCTACATGCATTGTAGTGTGACTTCACAGTACTTTGATTAATCTCCGAGTCTTCTCACTCGCCCCTTCCTCTTACAAATCTACTGGACAACACTTCGAGAAAAGAATCTCGAATAACAGAAAATCGAACTTCATTTTTCGACTGTAAAATATAGCCAATAAACCCTAATGGGAACGAGCTCAACGAGCTCATTCCAACGAGAAGTTATAATCTATGTTTTGACGACAAAAAAAGGGAAAATAAAAATAATAAAATTTCGACTACATAAAAATGCACACTGTTTAAATGTGTGCACATTTGTATTTCTGTTGTTTTTTCCAATGATTTTTCTTTCCATAACATAAGAGTTGAAGTAAAAAAAAACCGGATGGGAGGTGTGGGTGTAAGCTGATATTTTGCCCCTTGAAGAGGAGACATCCACTTATACCAAGGATGTGAAATTTTGTAATTTTCCCAACTGAACGTCACATACTGTTGGGATTATTCCAATAGATAATGTAATTATTGCATTACATCGACGTGTATGGGGAGGGGGGGGGGGGGGGTCGCTGACATTTTGCCTCTTGAAGAGGAGACATCCACTTGTATCAAGGATGTGAAATTTTGTACGTTCTCAAAATTTCACCAACTGAAGATTACATACTGTTGTGCTTATTCCAATAATAGATAATGTAATTGTATTACGTTAACGTGTGCGTGTGGTGTGTGTGTGTGTGTGTGTGGGGGGGGGGGGTGGGGGTATTTTGCCCTTGAAGAATAGAGCTGTAGGTTAACCGAAACCGAACCCGAAAACCGAAACCGTCGACATCCCGTAATCTAAGGTTTTTCGTTTTTTATTAAATACTCCCTTGCTGCAGAAATTCACAGAATGTAGCCATCCCAGACTAGTGAGAGTACCCAGACACTGCCAATGGCAGTGTCTGGGTACTCTCACTACTCTGGGAAGGGCTACATTCTGTGAATTTCTGACATTTCAGTTTTGTTGTGTTTGCAGCTTTCCTCAAGTTGCGTGTAGGTGTCAGACCTCGAAAAATGGCCAAGCAGAATAAAAGTTCTGTATATTTAGGTAATTATTATATTGGCCTTCCCGATTCTTCATGTATTCTAGCTTATTTCGGGCATTCAATGAGTTTCACTCAATTTCACTGCCATTCAGTTATGACTCCGGACATAAGAATGAGTTTTATTGAGTTTTATTTGGCTTCATGAACAAACCGAAAACCGAACCGAACCGAGGTGTTACTCCACCTGAAAAACCAAAACCGAAACCGAACAAGAAATTTAAAAACCAACAGCTCTACTGAAGAGGAGACATCCGCTTATACCAAGGATATGAAATTTTGTAAATCCCTCAAAATTTCGCCAACTGAAGGTCCCATACTGTTATGCTTATTCCAACAGAATAATCTAATTGCATTACGTCGACGTGTATAAAAATAACAATTAATGGTATTTCTCTAAGTATGGGGTATTTAGTATATCGTGCATCCTAGTTTTCGGGCACTTAACCTTTTGAACCCGCCAGACCCGCTTTTACGTTGCAGGATTGTGATACGACCTGTATTCATTAAGTAGATAGTTGCTCAGTGAATTTGTGTGGTAGACCCAATCAAGATTTTCAACGTGCAGACCCGCCCCACACTGCAAAAAAATATAGGTTCTCTTTAGAACCCAAACTTGTTCTAATCTTGTCCCTAAGATGCAACCAGTTCTGTTTAAACAGTATTTATTTCAAATCAAATAAATTTAACAAGATTAGCATTCAATTTTAACAGAAAATTACATGAACTGAAGTAGATTCAGCAGTAAGCTTGGAGCTTATTCAATGCAGTCGCCAAACATTTTGAAACAAAGGAGATAAGAACAGTTGGCATATCGAACCAGTTTTGGTTCTGTAAAAAACCAAAATTGGTTCGATATGCCAACTGTTCATATCTCCTTTGCTTAATAATGATTTGAGACAACCTCGTATAAGCTCTAAAACTTACGACTGAAACCCCCCTCAATTTATGTTTAATTCTGTTAATATTTAATGTTAATCTTTATAAATTTATTTGATTTGAAATAAATACTGTTTAAACAGAACTGGTTCCATCTCAGGGACAAGATTAGAACCAGTTTGGGTTCTAAAGAGAACATATATTTTTTGCAGTGCAAGGCTGCACGTTGAAAATATTAATTTGTCTCCCCCCCCCCCCCCCCCCCCCCCAAGTAACGATTATAGACTCTACCAGCCGATGGCTCTGAACTGGTATTGAATATACCATCAGGGACCAAAGGGCTAATCACAGAGAGAAAATCTGTGGTATCCCATTCCTTATTCCTCTTCCTCGTTAACAATATCATTTTCCACCTATAACATTAGGGTGTTAACCAATCATATCGTGTTTGACAGATCTCAGTGTGCTCTGCCAAACAAATAATGATCTATTAAATTTTCAGCATAACAAGTGTTCAAAAACAACAAGAGAACAGATTCTGAAATTTCCAAACAACAGGAATGAGGCATTCCTCTGAAAAGAGGAAAACTCATATCTCTGTTATACTCTTGCTTGCTAGACCAGCAGAAACTTGGAGATCCGAGAAGCGAATTTTCCGCTCGTGGACCCTCGGTTATCTACCCGGTCGTTAACGAACTGCACATTTGCCCTTTAGGCAAACAGGATTCCAGTGGTATATCAAAAAGGGTGTAGGCCGATGTCAACCTGTGGGGTGTCCGAGGAGGCAATTATTCCGCGTGTAATGTACAGGCTAAATGAAATGGGGGAAGGAGGGACATAATATTTTTCTTCCCACTTCATTTCACCTGTTGGATTAGGAGAATGCAAGATAACTTTTCACTCCAATTTGAAGCACCCTATGCAGAAAGGCTTAATTACCCAGAAAGTGAGGGAATAATTATAGAAAACTATAGAAATAACTACAGACAAATGGCCCAAGAAATATCAGGATGAGAATGCATGAACCAGTTTTGGGAGCCTCAGGCACGAATGTATCTAAATTTGACATTTTCGGAAAAAATGTGTGTGTGTGTGGGGGGGGGGGGGGGGGGGGGGGGGGGGTGAGATCTCTCACCCCATGGCTACGCCACAGAGGCGGACTGGCCGTATGGTCCACATAGAAAATTCCCGGTAGATCCTTCGATTGGGTGCCCCTGGGGGCCCCAAAATTAATGCAGCCCAATACCTGTTGGTGCATGAAATTTCGTGGAAATAACCAAAAGGCGAAATGGATCTGATTGCTGATATTGCCGATATATCGAAATGTTCTCATTGTGGACTGCCATTGGCAGTCCACAAAGAGAACACTTCGATATACCAGCAGTCATCTCTGCGATATAGCCTTCGATACTGATGTGGCGTTGAACACCAATAAATAAATACCAGTAGTCTAGTCTGTTATTGATCGCTTAGATGTAAGGGGAACAGTGTTCTTTCAGTTTTTAAAACCAAAATTTTCTCCCATTGGAATGAACTATGATCCTACCGATGGGCCCCTCCTCCGGTACAACCAATTTTGTCGAATGAAACGATGAAGGTGAAACAAAAATGCCATTGAAATGTCCTCTCTGTGGACTGCCATTGATCGCCTAGATGCAAGGAAGTAGCGTTCGTTCAGTTCGAAAAATCAAAATTTTCTCCGGGCCCCAGGGCCCCCTTGATGCATTTCTGGGTAACTTTTCTTGACCCAATCCACCCCCTGAATACTTTTAAATCTTGAAATATTTGTGTCAAGTTTCTACGGCCCCGTTGAGACGATAATAAAATGAATTTCGCCACGCCTTCTATTTAATTTGATCGTGTGAACGCTATTGGTGAAATGTGGTCAGAGATGCACAATCAACAACAGATCAATGAACGTTTCAACACCATCCATTGAGAATATTTCTTCGAAAAAGTGATATTAAGAAAATGGAATCATATCCCGAAAGACCCCAAGTCCTGACTAAAACCCAACCGTGAATTTATTACTGAGATTTTTCACAGCTTGAATCGTTTAAAAACAATCTTCTCAACTTCAACCTTCGAATTAAACTTTCGAACATTTGAGTACATTGAAAATAAATTTGACTGGACACGAGTTTTATTGTTATAGGTTTATTTACCCACACAGATAACGAAAGAAGATTCAGATCATTAACCCTTTGAACTCTGGTGGTATCTGTCATGCCAGTTCAATGACAGCAATTGGAAGAGTCCATATTCATTACTTGAGGGTATACCAATTAAAGTTTTCAACGTGCAGCACGTTGGAAATATTAATTTATCTACCCGATACATTCACTAAGCACCCATCCTACTTACAAAAATGCAGTATCGTGTTTCTAGGCCGGAAAAAATGCCTGTCGGGCCAGGTGGTTAATGAAGATAAAAGACCCCGTTCAGATATTTGTTACTTTTATCTATTTTTCCAAGATTCAGCCCCAAGCTCGATCCCAAGAGGGGGCAAAGGATATAATTTGAGATTAAAAAAAAAACGACATATATATTTGAGAATATTTGTAGCTTAGTGTATAGCTTGAATTATGCGAAGAAACAAAGTGAATAAAAATCACTCTCCACTCAACCTGCCTTTATTTACTGGTGTTTAAGGTCACATACTTGTACACAATGGCTAATCGTACCCACAACATGGAGATAAAGTCAAATTAGTCTATCTTTTATACCCATGTTGCCCATTTAAGAGGACATCCACCCCAAGCATTGGTGACTGGGTCCTATTTAACCAGTAAAATAGAGCTCGTTTACCATAGTAAACAAGCACTGCTTCGCTTCCCGGGGCTCCCATGGGGGATAACCTGCAATACCATTACATTCACATTCCCCAGCTTCACTTGACTTTCCCCCAATTTACTCGATATGTGATGGAGAGCACAAATTTCAAACAGATACTAAAATTCAATCCAAATCAGGTCTGACCAAACGGTGGAAGATTTTAGTACAAAATCAGTTTCGTTAAAAAGAGGCCGTGATTTTATCAAGTGTGGAAATTAAAAGCGGAGTGTGTTTTTATTTAGAAATGTAAATTATTTCAGATGGAACCTTAGTGGTGAGAATTTTAAGTTCCATTTAGCAATTCATAACATTTCATCAAATTAAACTTCAAATGACGAAACAAAATGGTGAATAAAATTATTAATACATTTAATTTTTGCCTTCGTTATTTAATCCATAATTTTAGTTGGGTGTGTTTTAGCTCTGCTGATGAAATTTTGTGATTTCGAAAACTCCGAGGCCTTTTCAACGGTGTGTGGAACCACACATTATGATCAGCTTAATGGGTAAAAGTGATGAATCATGCTATAAGGGTCTGTGTTTCCAAGCTAAGACTTTGTTTTAAAAAAATTTAATATATAATTTTCATATTTGGTCGAAAAAAAGACCTTCAAGTCTTCCAAAATTGTCATTCTTTTGCTTGAGAAATTTTGCAAATTTATTATCAGAAAAATGGCTGTCCCTGAAAAGTAAAGGTAACTATGTGTTTCATGTTTATTTGGATAAGACTTGTGGCTCCAACAGTTGATCTTTTCATACAGTTCATTAGATGCACTAAAAACATATATACATCTCTTTCTGAAATCAATTTTGTCAAAGTATAGTTTTTTAATAGGTTTGTGAACGCAAAAATATAAAGGAGCTGATATCGTTAACCCTTTACCCAACGCAGACGATATCAAATTTATTATTTTAAATATAATTTTTTAATTTTTTTTCAAAAAAATTCAACAAAACCATATCATGTGACCCCTCGTTGGAACGAGCTCGACAAGCTCGTTCCAACGAGGGGTCACATGATATGGTTTTGTTGAAATTTTTTGAAAAATAATATTTTTTCAACTGCTGAATTTGCATATCACGCGGGCGGATGCGGGCGATTCGTTGGGTAAAGGGTTAAAGAAAAAAGAAATACGAATAAAAACAATGAAAAAAA
This sequence comes from Pictodentalium vernedei, assembly GCA_031216915.1. Lineage (NCBI taxonomy): Eukaryota > Metazoa > Mollusca > Scaphopoda > Dentaliida > Dentaliidae > Pictodentalium > Pictodentalium vernedei. The sequence goes on along the minus strand of CM062288.1, from coordinate 207,435,494 downwards.
TGTTATTTCTCTTGATACTTTTTATTCATTCCGTCTGCACATTTTCCATAAATGCTGATATCAAGATGATATGCCAATATGCTTTAAACCACACTCAAAGACATTTATTTAATATTAAAAACCCAGTTTTGTAAGTTGTATTATAGTGAAAATATATTCAACTTGTACATTATTTTTAATTCGATGACAAAATTATATTGAAACACAACACTATGACACCCATTGCTGGAAAGCTTACTATGCAAAATCTTCACAGGGAGGCCATTCCTGGAAAGCTCCCACGGAGAACTTGCCAAAAAACGATATGTCCAATGGGAGTTTCATTGTGAACTAAAATAAAACTAATTTTTTCTGTTGGTGTTATCGAGCAGTGGTTTTTGACTGCTCCTGTATCTTATTCAGGTACAAGAAACAAATGAACCCTGTAATTTCCCTGAACAGGCAGATATTTCAAGAAATGTATATCATTTAGCAGAGAACGATCTTATTTATTTATTTATTTAATTTTTAAGATCACCTTAATTCAACTATGGCTACATCATGACGCAACACAAGTATAAAATCAAGTTCAGCCAATCATTCATACCCACTCCACACACTTTAACCCTTTCCCTAACGAATTGGCCGTAACCGTTCGAGTAATATGCAAAAATTGGCCGATGAAGAAATATCATTTTTTTAAAAATTCAATAAAAACCACATCACGTGACCCGCCATTTCGACGAGCCCGTTCCAATGAGGGGATCACATGATATAGTTTGGGTGAAATGTTTTGAAAAAAATTGAAAAAATAATATTTAAAATAAGAAATTTTGATATCGTCTGCGTTGGCCAAAGGGAAGAGAACTGGTACCCCGGGGGAAGGATAAAGGGTCCTATTTTTCCAGTAAAATAGAACTTGTTGGAATCAAAATTTATGTAAAAATTAAGCGAGATAAAATAAAAGAAAGAGATTGATGTGAACAAATATATCTAAATATTGAAAAAAAGTAACAATTGCAATTATAAAAAATTATGTCTCACACCTGAAGTGCTAACTATTGCCCTCATTATAATCCTCAAGAATGAAAGAAAATATACATGCGTTAAAAAATAACTGCAATATCATTAGGTTTACTTGACTTAGTTTCTTATTTGGGGTGCTTTGTGTAAGAGAAGGCTGTGTTCCGTTTTCAAGTTCCGAATCCAAGTTTGGGTTGCTCAAAGTTATTTTTGAGAAACTGTATTTTATATTCTCTGTTTCCGCTTTTGAAACCTTACGCAGCTCAGCCTCCTGCCGTAGAATTATGATTTAATACTGAGTTTTATCATGTTCCTACTTTGGAAAATAATAATAAACTGTAAATGTCAACAACAAATTTTCGAGCCCCATCTGTCTGGCACACAGGGCGGCTGCTTCTTCCTCAACCCGACCTCTACCGCCCTCCTGCTACGCAAAATAAATATACCCTAATATGCATGCTTAAAGTGTTCATGTAAAGTTGCTTTGCGTCGATATTGTGGATGACAGTAAGTCTATTCTTTCCTCTGAAATACACTTCTGAAGACAGGATATACCCTCGTCCTCCTCTCCCCCAAACATAAATTTCATGTTTTAGCCCAGCACGGACTCTTTGACGTATCCACACAGATGCAGATCTACAGCCCTCAAAAAATGTAAAAGAAGGCAAAATTTAAAAAAATTAATATTCTGAATACCTTATTTATTTTTAAATAAATTTTTATAAAGCCTGTGATATTTTCTGCTTCATTAAATGTGTTTATAGCTTTATTTTTCCAGTCATCTGCGATCGATAATTATTTTTTGGGGTTTAATTAATGTTAATTAATTTTTAAAAAAAATACTGAAAACAAAATATACCATTTTACCAGTTGTAGACTGAAAAGCTCTTAACCCTTTACCCAACGCAGTCGATATCAAAATTTATTATTTTAAATATCATTTTTTTAAATTTTTCAAAAAATGTCAACAAAACCATATCATGTGACCCCTCGTTGGAACGAGCTCGTCGAGCTCGTTCCAACGAGGGGTCACATGATATGGTTTTGTTGAAATTTTTTGAAATATATTATTTTTTCAACTGCTTTCAACGCTGGTGGATGCGGGCGATTCGTTGGTTAATGGGTTGAATTATGAAATAGTATGAAGTGTAATCATTCAGTCACAAGTAATAAAAATTATATGATGTTCAATATAACCTTACCTAACGAATCGGTCGCACCCACCCGCGCAATTTATAATTTAATCAGTTAAAAATTCAAAACATTTAAAACAGAATTATATTATGTGACCCCCTCTTGGAATGAGCTCGTCAACCTCATTCATATGAGCGGTAGCATGATATGGTTTTGTTGATTTTTTTTTTAAACATTTAAAAAAATAACAACTAATTTTAATATCGCATACATTGGGTAAAGAAAGGGTCAGTACAAATTTTAATTTATTTTCTATCGCGTTTTACTTGCTGTCCTGTATAATATATGTACTTTTAAACAACGTTCTAGCTACAGTACATCCACCGTGGACTGGTCGTAATCCATCCGTGGGAAGTGATGTCCACGCATGCGTTTACCAGGTAATAGAAGTCATCAACAGCAAAATTTTAATTAATGAAGCACCGGGTTGTACCCGGTGCTTCATTAATTAATTTTTTGATGATTATTCCAATAATTAGTATTTGGAATCTAACAATAAATATTACTGCATCCCTGCCGTGTAAATATTGCCCACCCTTTCAAAGTGACCAGTCCACGGCGGACGTACTGTAATTAAAATCAAAATTATTCTGAATATTTTCATTATGTTTGGAATAAAAATATTTAGAATATTTTTTCGACGAAAGTTAGAGGTGAAGAAAGAAATTTCCCAAATCAATCTGATTTTATTATTTTATGAAAAAATAGATAAATCAAGTTGTTAATGGCAGAAGAAATAAATAGTGAAAAAATGGAAATATATAATGTGTCTCTATTCCCATCATTTTTTTAAAAAAAATGGTGGAAAATGAACGTTTTAGATTTATCTACGTCAGTCTACCTAATTAAAATTTTATTCAAGTATCGATTAATGAAGTTTAATGAATAAAGAACTGACAAAATACTCGAACATATAAACGGATTGATTCTATTTTTTGTATTTTTCTGACTTGTTAGAGAGATTTGTAATTTCTCGTTTCAATTAAAATAAATATTTGAAAAATGAAAGTGAAAAATTTAAAATTATTCGACTAACCTCTTTTTCTGACTGGCCAAACAACGCAACACCTGTAACTTATTTACATTTTCCTACCAAAACCTGTGTAAAACTTCAGTGGCACAGACGACTTTTTCTGGTGCACACGGGTAGTGAAGTGTGGAAATACCCTGACATTTCCGAAAGAATTTAGGGACACAAAGCATCTCTTCGTGTCACTGAGCACGCTGCGATGCTGTGCAACTCCAATTTCTAGCAGAAATTTTAAGATTAAATTTTTGTAAACACCAGTGGGACAGATGACCTTTTCTGTTGCCCATGGGTAGTGAAGTGGGGCAATACACTGACACTTCCGACAGAATTTAGTGACGCAAAGCATCGCTGCGTATCAATGAGTACGCAGCGATGCTCTGCAGCACCAATTTCTGGCAGCAGTTTTAAGGTTAAATTTGTGAAAACACAAGTGGCACAAATGACCTTTTATGGTGCCCACGGGTAGTGAAGAGGGGCAATAATCTGAAATTTCCGACAGAATTTAGAGACGCAAAGCATCGCCACGTGCTCAATGGCACGCAATGATGCTGTGCATCGCCAATTGTCAGACATTTTAAGGTTTTGACCCATATTAGAAGGATATGACCTCCTCGTTTTAACTTGAAAGTTATTTGAACAAGGTATGTCGAAAAGACGAAATCTCATCTACTCGCACAATTCACAGGACTCTTTTGTAGCGTGAGTGGACCATCAACAAAGTGAAGCAAGATAGTGGTGACGGAGTGAATATATTATTTATCTAATTATTGATATTTAACCCTTCGAAACCCCGTTTCCTGGAATGATATCGCCTTTGTCTACACTTAGAGTCAAATGGGTCAGTCCAATATTAATATACAGAGACGATAAAATAATATCTGCAGTCTGCAGCCGTCTGGCTGCAGACAGCAGCTATTATTTTATCATCAATGCCCCGTGTATAGACCTCTCATAATAAGACAAAAATGGGACGAAATTACGCCTTGGACCGACAAATCGGTCTTACGGGTTCAAGGGGTTAAGGTAACTTTCTGTATCTGTGGCGCTATATCAGGAACGCAACAAACGTATATGCATGGTCAGGTTTAGTCAGTCGTTGATATCCGAGATCTTTTAGAGGACCTCCATCCAAAACGCTGGTTATGGATCGTTTTTTACCATGTAGCAAACCAGAACTTATTGCCTACAGTAAATAAGCACTACTCCACTTCCCCGGGTTCCCAAGAAGGAGGGGTTAGTGGAATGGTTATATGCGCTAGATGATCGTGTAAGAGGTCGCGCGGGATCGACCGTCCGACAAGAAAGTGTTTGAGCGTCGGAATATTCTGTGGCAACACTATTCGTGAGGTTGACGACGTCACGGAGTGTATCGTTCCATCGGGTAGCGGATGTACAATTTCTGACCCTTTGGTGGAAAGTAGGGTTTAAACCCGGGAACGTGAATTTTCTCTGGTTCTAGTTTTTGAAAGTCAGTCACGATACCGGGAATTTGCAGGTTCTCATTTCTGAATATCAGTCCCGATACCCGGGACATTCATAGGACAGAACCGGGAATCAAAGATTGCTTGTTTGCTTGTTTGTTGGTTGTTAACGTCACATATTTATGCACCATGGCTAATCGTGACACAACACGGAGATGAAGTCAAGTTTAGTCAATCGTTGATCTACATGTTGCCCATTTTAGAGGACTTTCACTCCAAGCATTGGTGACTGGGGCCTATTTTACTAGTAAAGCGGAACTGGTTTACCACAGTAAACAAGTGCTGCTTACTTCCCGGGGTTATTTATTTATTGGTGTTTAAGGTCACATACTTATGCACAATGGCTAATCGTGACCGTGATAGTTTTACGGGTGGAGGAAGCCGGAGTACCCGGAGAGAACCACCGAGCAACGACGAGCAGCTGTCAGCTCTCCAACATCGTAACTCTGAACTCTGCACTGCAGCACAGGCAGGGTTAGATTGGTTGAAGACATGCGCACCATCGAAGTGCAGTACGCCTCAGTACACAGCGTCATCGTGCCCCCATGTAGGCAATCGGGGTGAAGTGTCTTGCCCAAGGACACAACGCGGTTGCCGCAGGTGGGATTCGAACCGAGGACCTTTCGGCTTGACTTCCCGGGGTTTCCACGGGGAATCAAAGATTGCGGTCTATGAATTTCCCTGGCATTATCACTAATTTTCGGACCCGGTAACCGGGAAATTCCCGTTCGCTAGATTAAACCATAGCTTCAATGACGATGCTCCTATAGACCTTATCAACAATCCTCCATGACCGATGCATGATGGGATAGTTGGAGCCTCCAGAAAAATGTAAACAAACGCACGCTTGTAAATAAAGGCACGTGGGCGCACATTTGTAAATAAACGCACATGAGCAGATTCCAGTCACTTCGAAGATTATTCGATTAAGGCCAATCATGATATATATTTTGTAACCTGGCACAACAGTCACATCAATAAATAACAAAACGAGAAAAGATGGGTGGTATTTATGTTTATTTAAACGGGCTACTGTGTGCAAGATTGTTTTAATCGGTTTATTTCAGTGTTTATGTTAAAATATCCGAGAAGATGCACATGTACGTGACCTTAGTTTACCGTACACTTTGCGTTTAGCCAAAAAACGAATGGCAGATTAGAGGTGGATGTGTGTGAGTGGGGAGGGGGGGGGGGGGAGGGAGGGGGGGGGGGGGTAACGCAATCTCAGTTAGAAGCCCGGGAAGTGAAGCAGTTCTTGTTTACTCTGGTGAAAAAGTTCTGTTGTACTGGTGAAACAGGACCCGGTAACCACCGCCTGGGTGGTCAAAAACGATTGGCTGGACTTGACTTTATATCTATGTTGATGTTACAGTCACGACTAGCCACTTTGTAGAAGTATGTGACCTCAAGCACCAACAAATAAATAAACAGCAGAATGAACATAACACAAATGTATTCTATACCTCCAGCTGATACCTAAGTTGTTTTTTATTGCAAATTGTTAATTTGCCAATGCATTTGGAAGCATTACGGTACTTTAAACAGAAGAAAACTGTATAAAATATTCTCCTACGCTACAAAAAGTGCACAGATAATAACAAAGTGAGTCAATCTTTTATGTATCAAGTGTAAAACTTTTGTGTGTCAAAATGGAAGAAATATAGAATATACCCATAGTAGCTTGGTGTACCAAATGTTCACCCACGAGTGGTGAAGGGTCTTAACCGCGAGCCTTCGGCGCGCGGTTAATACCAATTCACCACGAGTGGTGAACATTTGGTACACCAAGCTACTTTGGGTATATTTTATTTATACCATGATCGTCAGATTATTAAGAGTCGCTATTATTTTTCTCGATTTTACTGAGCACCAGACGTACATACTAGCGAAGCTGTTTTTGTTTACACGAGCATCGGTGGGCGGTACTTCCGCTGTCAATTTTATCGCCGAAACGAATGAAAAAAAGAAACTGATCCTTTTTCGTTTTAATAACATAATAACTTACTATTTCGAGTTATGCATGCTTTATTAACATGAGACAATGCATGTTTGTTAATTTTTGGCATCTTATGAGGTAAACCCATTTAAAAACGTAAGAAATAATTGCCACTTCCATTTCACTCTTCGCGAGGCGACATGCGATAAATTTAGACAACTTTGCATTCAGGTCGACGTCACCAAAGGTCAACGGGGATGTAGTTCTACCTGTAGGTGTAAATTTTTACTACTGAAATCCCATTGCAGGCGTGTTCATCACGGTTGGCGTGTAAAGCTAAAATTTATGTCATAGGCTTTTCATATAGAGTAGAATAGGTAATCATGGTATAAAAAACATTAATTTACTTGTTATTCTAAGATGCAATTGAAAGCTTTTTTGAAAGGTAGGAGTTTTCCACAGGAAGGTTCCCCAAAAGAACTTATTTTAACCCTTTACCTAACACGAAAAGCAGACGACAATTGCAAACAGAATTCTTGAATAACTAATTTTTTTATTTTTTGTCTCAAAAACATAGGTTATGACCCCTCATTGGAACGAGCTCGACGAGCTCGTTCCAACGAGGGGTCATAATCTATGTTTTTGAGACAAAAAATAAAAAGATAATGAAAATTAATTGGCGATTTTTGAGAATAGCGTTGACCGGTTTTGGCCGTTAACGTTGGGTAAAGGGTTAAAGCAGTGCTATTGGGTCGATAAAACTGAAATTATAGGAGGCATACTCAAGGTGATAATGTCAGAAGAAATGTTTTGTTAGGGACCACTATCAGAATGCTTTGGGTATTTGTTGAATCTGCAACAATTCAGAACTGGATCATCTTAGCACCACCTGACCCACATAAATGTACGCCATGACCACTGTGCATTGTGGCATGTTGATCGCAGTCCATAGTGAAGTGAGCCAGATGTTGGGTGTAAGATCCAGGATCCAATCCCTTACCTCAAGATTGAACAAATTCAACAGAATATAATATGGAAGGTTTAAATTTTGGAGAATATGTCGGATGGGATTTTTTTTATTATAAAGATGGGAGGAATGTGGAAGGATCAAGGGTTTCTCAACCTGACTTCATTTGAAGATCTAAATAGTGGGGTGGTGGCAGTGTGTTTTTTGTTGAAATACACTCACAAACATGTATGTTCAGGGTTCGTACACCCTTCAGAAATTAAAATTCCAGGACTTTCAAGGACCTTTTCCAAGCATATTCCAGGACCTTTCCAGGACCTTCTGATAAAATAATGCCTACCCTATTTCATACTTGCATACCTGTTGATATAATAATAATACCTGATGCATGATTAACCCTTTACCCAACGTAACGGCCAAAACCGGTCAGCGCTATTCACAAAAATCGCCAATTAATTTTCATTTTTTGTCTCAAAAACGTAGGTTATGACCACTCTTTGGAACGAGCTCGTCGAGCTCGTTCCAAAGAGGGGTCATAACCTATGTTTTTGAAACAAAAAATGAAAAGAAATAGTTATTGAAGAATTTTGTTTGCAAGTGTCGATTGCTTTTCGTGTTGATAAAGGGTTAAGGAGGCACGCTCTGTTTTTTTTTAAAAAAAAACACTGACTTTATGCACTGTCAATCCAGCAATTATGCAAGTTATTACAGCAATTTTTTTTCGTAATACGCTATATTATTGACATTACATATTTTTCAAGCACTTATCAGGCCATTATTATTTATTGTTATCTATTTATTGGTGTTTAAGGTCACATATTTCTGCACAATGGCTAACCATGGGCCGTGACAGTTTTACGGGTGGAGGAAGCCGGAGTACCCGGAGAGAACCACCGAGCAACGGCGAGCAACTGTCAGCTCCCCAACATAACAACGCCACACAAGCATGGTTAGCATTGGTTGAAGACAGGTGCACCATCGACGTGCAGTACGCCTTAGTACACAGCGTCACCGTGCCCCCACGTGGGCAATGGGGGTGAAGTGTCTTGCCAAGGACACAACGCGGTTACCGCAGGTGGGATTCAAACCGAGGACCTCTCGGCTTGCAGCCTGCACCTCTACCAACTGAGCCACCGCGCCCCCTTCCAGGGCATTACTACTGGAGATATGATTTTCAAGCACTTCCAGGCCCTGGAATTTCGATATTTTAATTCAAGCACTTTCAAGCACCTCAAGGACCTGTACGAACCCTGTATGTTGATGGTGATTTTTCACTAAATCACCCACAGAATGGTATTTGCAAGCAAACAATAATGTAAATTTTGTACAATATAAATGAAGCATAACTTCGTTACACTCAGAGATTCATTAGATAGGTGTTAGGTTATTGAGCGACTATCCAAATATTATGTACACACAAACACACACATGCACCCACACACATGATGTATGCATGCACTGATGAACACACATATTGTGTTTTCAAGTAACATGCCCAACTATTGCTTTCAAGAAAAGTAGCACCCCCCCCCCCCCCTTCCACCCCTTCCCACACACAGCCACCTACATGTAAATGACATTTGCTTTAGTTTTTTCTGTTCATCACTAAGAGGATTGTTACCTTAAAAGTTTAAAACAAACAAACCACAAACCCAAACAGTCACTCAAATAACCTCTAAACTTCACCTTGACCCTTCATATGAATGTTAAATGAAAGACTCTCTGTCAATAAGATCAAGTCAGAAATAATCTCCAGAGTAAGAATGAGGTCTAATAAAACTAAATAGTTCTGAGATTTGAACGTGTTACTATTAGCTGCACCCCCCCCCCCCCCCCCGATTTAGAGACTCCCTACCCCAGTTCGGTGATCTGAATCTGATGCGGCATGCAGTGGGTAGTCTTATGGTCAGATTGCTGAATTACCCGTCAGGGTGAGCAGAAGCAATTGAATGCAGTGTGGGGGTGGAGGGGGGGGGTGGGGGGGGAGGTTAAGTTTTTTAAAACATAGTGTAGTTTTAAAAAAAAAAAAAAAAAATTGGTTCATGGAGAAAATTTTGGCGAGTTTCGTCTGCCGCTAAGGTTAGGTAAACAATTAACCGTTTACCTAACATGAAAAGCAGACGACACTTGCAAAAAAATTCTTGAATAGTTAATTTTTTTTCATTTTTTGTCTCAAAAACATTGAGCTCGTTCCAACGAGGGGCCATAACCTATGTTTTTGAGACAAAAAAAATGAAAAAATAATGAAAATTAATTGGCGATTTTTTAGAATAGCGCTGGCCGGTTTTTTGTCGTTACGTTGGGTAAAGGGTTAAACAAGGGCATCATAATCAAGCACTTCAACCTTGCTCTAATGTATGGACCAGTAAGTCACCCCTCCCCTGGTCGGGGGCAAGAGGTACTGCCAGACATGTACCCAGTCCCACCCACGGGCAACATTCCAGGCCTGGCATGCCAATGAGAGTGAGAGTATACTCTGTCAAGGGCTTTGAATATTTTGAGTAATATCATCAGTAATTGGAAAACAAATATTCGTCGCTCTGAGCAGTCAAAGAACTTGAATCACTGAAGCATCAGTCGTGTCGGGACTGACCTTTGACCATTCTCGAATACTGTATTGTCACTGATAATTCGTTCAAAACACTTGCAAATACACAAAAATAAAGACAATATTACGATAAGGCCTAAGAAAATTAAAAAATCTGTTTCTCAGACCTCCCGCATGGCCCTTTTAGCTACCGCATCCTCTCTTTTATAACAAATGTAAACTTAAAAAAAAATAGAAATTAACCGTTTATGTCTGATAATTTATTCAAGTTAAAAAATTGATAAATTTGTCCCTTGAGTGCAAGAAGGCTTTGCAATGCTTTGGCATTGCAAAGCCTTCTTGCATTCAACGGACGAATACATCACCATCCACGCTATTCCGTAGAATAATGAGGCCTAAACATAAACCAAGAACATGAACTTTTGATGGCAAAGAAATAATTACAGAAATAAAAAATAAAATAAACAAGAGGCCCCACGGGGTCTGAAGAGCGCACCTTGAACAGAACACGATATAAACAGAGTCCAAGAATGAGTCTACATTAAGCAATCCATCTCCATAGGATACATTGTCAACCCTTTGAGCCTTTCAGGTGTGACAAGAATAGTCCGAGCATCATGCCTTTTCTTCAACTGATGATAATGTAAACTGTGGAGATCCCCTATGAAACCCCTTGATACAAACTATGTGGATTAATCTTAGTTACACACCTCTAGAGGGAACTGAATACAAAAACAAATTTCTAATTCTTCAGCTACATGGCCAATTCCGGCTCCCATAGGGAGCCCAAATATTAACCTAGGCTCTCGATTTGAACAAAGTTGAATCTGACCTCCCGAGAGATGCTGTATACCAAATATGAAAGCATTCTGACTGTTGGATCTGAAGAAGAAAAATTTTAAAGAAATTTCTTCATATTTCACTAAGTTAAAATTTGGGCTACCATAGCGAGCCCAAATATTAACCTACGAACCCGATTTGAACAAACTTGAATCTGACCCCATAGAGATGTTGTATACCAAATATGAAAGCATTCTGTCTAGTGGATCTGAAGAAGATTATTAAAGAAATTTCCTCATATTGCACTAAGTGAAAATTTGGGCTACCATAGGGGGTCCAAATATTAACCCAGGGAAACAATTTGAACAAACTTGAATCTGACTCCCCTGAAGATGTTGTAAACCAAATATGAAAGGATTCTGACAGGTGAATCTGAAGAAGATTTTTGAAGAAATTCCCTCATATTGTACTAAGGTAAATTTTAGGTGCCCATATGGAGCCCAAATATTAACCCAGGCACTCGAATTGAACAAACTGGACTCTGACCCCCCCCCCCCCCCCCCCCCCCCTAGTGATGTTGTATACCAAATATGAAAGCAGTCCGACTGGTGGATCTGAAGAAGATTTTAAAAATATTTTACTCATATTGCACCGAGTTAAAATTTGGGCTACCATAGCGAGCCCAAATATATACCTGGGGACCCGATTTGAACAAACTTGAATCTGATCCCCCAGAGGTGTTGTATACCAAATATGAAAGCATTCTGACTGGTGGATCTGAAAAAGAAGATATTTATAAATTATCCCACATATTGAACTAAGTTAAAATTTGGGCTTCCATGGGACTTGGTTTGATCACTCTTAAATCTGGCCCTCATAACAATGATGTATACCAAACATTAAAAGATTCTGACTGGTGGTTCTGAAGAAGATTTTTAAAGAATATACCCCACATTGCCCTACGTTAAAAATTCGGGCTCCTGTATTCAGCCCAAATATGAACCAATGGGCTTTGTTTTAACAAACTTGTATCTGACCCCCACCCCTATGAATGCCGTATACCAAATATCAAAAGATTCTGACCATTGGCTTTGGAGAAAAGATTTTTTTTAAATTCTGAAAATATGTTGACTCAGCATTTTTTTCGGTGCCCTCTACAAAACACCCTTACATACCCGATGGCAATTCCTTTTTACCATTCAATTATACGGGTCCTAAGGATGCTTCATACCAAATAACAGCTCACTGTTCCGTGTGGTTTGGGAAATATGGGCGTTTGAAAATATTTCTATTTTTAGCTCCTGGGTTCCCATGGAGATGCAAGAATTTTGTTTTTTGCACGAGTCAAGTACTTACGACCCAATAATACAACATACCAAAATTTGGTTCAAATAGGACCATCGGCTCAGAAAATAGAAATTCTGGGCGGTGCCAAAAATCTTACTCCTCCGATTACAAAGCCAAATATTGCTACACGAACTTCGTTTGAACAAACTTCATTCTACACCTCAAAAGGAAGCTCCATAACAAATATCAAATCATTGTACCCTCTGGTTCAAGAGAAGAAGATTTTAAAAATATTTTGGAGCATTTTCTCCCACCCCTCCTTATGGGGGATGGGCATGTTGAGTTGAAGAAAAGTGCAATGCCCCTTCAGGATCATCACTAACACAAACTTTCACTTGAATTGGCCCAGTATTTTTGGAGCAGAGACCAAAACATAGAGTTGATGAACGACGGATGGACGGACGGACGGACGGACGGCGGACGATGGACGGAGAGCGATGAGATTAGCTCAGCTTGACTTTGTCAAGTTGAGCTAAAAACCGCTCGCCCGCATGCAATTTTACAAATAATGGCCAGAGAAACAGAAGATCTACTTTGTGTGGCCTAACCCTCTTCATGATGATATATATAATTATTTTTGTGATTTTGTTTATGACAGACTGTCACAAACCCTGAACACAACGAACCGGCCAATTGTTCCTGCGTCCGACCGAAAGCGTGGGTTTGTTTTTGTTTACGCTTTTCAGGAGGTCCCAGCTATCCCATCATGCATCGGCATGAAGGATCATTGATAAGGTCTATTGGAAAAAAATGGCATTCGCGTAATCTCATAGACTCTAATACGCAATCATTGATACCATGGTCTATGAATTTCCCGGGTATGGTATTTGACTTTGAGCACTGGATGCCTCAGAGCCGTGAAATTCCCGTTCTCGGTATTAAACTTCAGTGGAGAGAGACACCCTCCTTGCAGGCTAAATCTTCCAAAGTAGTATTCGAAAAGATCGAGATCGTGAAGTTGCCCCACTCACCAAACCGTGGTCATCCCACAAAGCTGTACCACAGGGCAAATTAGAGGCGTTGATAAATATCGTACAGAAATTGGTCGCCAGTATACCGAAAAACCGAACCAGTACCGAAACTGTCTGAATTTTCAAATTTTCCTGCATTCATATTTATAAGTCCCCGTTGAGGCTTGATAACAGTTGAAAAGTTTATTTTCATGAAAGAAGTGACGATTTTCTTTTAAATTTTGTTAACCCTCAGTGGTCTTGGCAACTGCCCTGAATTACCACGAGACAACGACCAGTACATGTCCAATTGCTTAGCAGTGATGTCTTGTCAAGTCTTGGTTGCCTGTTAAGGCAGCCAAGACCTGACTAGAAATCACTTCCCAGGTGTTTTGTCTATTGTCAGCAGCCCCTCCTAAAGTTGGCATGATCGGGGCACATGCTCCGAGATCACAAAAGCCTGAAGTTGGTCCTTAAACGTTAAGGTGCGTTTAGAACACGTCGTAAAATTACTGTAGATATGATTTGAGTGGTAAAAGAATGCCACCGTTGAGCTCATTGGCAGTGTCATTTATAGTATTGTGATAGAATGATACTGCAACAACTTTTTCAGTTTTTTTTGATGTGAATTTCTCTTTGGTACTATCAGAAAATCTCAGTCAGGTCAGATACCGAATGCCGAACCGATATCGAGGTATACCCCTAAAATACCAAAATCGATATCGAACTCAAAATTCCAGTACCGCCCATCTTTACCATAATCACCACCAAATAAATTCATAGGAATCTGATCGAGTGGATACCTATCAATGAGAGGCTCATCAAGGCAGGATATAACTCAGCATTCGCCAAGGTCAGAGTGACGGGGCGCTATGCGCCAACATAAGACACAACAGAGGATGGGAAAGATGTCTCCTCCGAACAGCTTCAAGACGAAGTGAACGAGATACCACCCCGAGACGTCCTCCACACCTTGGCTTGGGTGACTTGAACGCCAAAGTAGGAGTTAACAACAAGGAAGAAGAGAATTCAATGGGAAAGAAGGGACCGAGGAGACATCAGTGACAATGGCGAGAGGTTAACACTGACAGGAGAACAGACTAGTTACAGGAAGGACAATCTTTAAACAGATGGTCACTCCCAGAATCAAATTTACCACATCATCATCAACGGGAGAAGGGGCAGTCTACACGACGTAGTGGTAAGACGTGGACTGAAGTAAGTAAGAACCACACACTCACTATGAAAAATGGTAACCATTTGAACCCCGGCGGTCTCTTCCATGAGAGTTGGATCTTTATTTGGGAGTAGATCAATTAATATTTTCAACGTGCAGCCCAAAAGCTACACGTTGAAAATATTGATTGCTGTACTTCGCGCATCCACTTGACAGCCATCCTACTTAATGAATTTAACCCTTTACCTAACCTGAAAAGCAGACAACACTTGCAAAAATAATTCTTGAATAACTAATTTTTTTCATTTTTTGTCTCAAAAACAAAGGTTATGACCCCTCGTTGGAACGAGCTCGACGAGCTCGTTTCAACGAGGGGTCATAACCTATGTTTTTGAGACAAAAAATGAAAAAAATAATGAAAATTAATTGGCGATTTTTGAGAATAGCGCTGGCCGGTTTGGCGGTTACGTTAGGTAAAGGGTTAAGACGTATCGTGTTCTTGGGCCGGAAACGCGGTTTCTCGAGCTGAAGATGCCAAGGGTAACGAGGAAAGACGAAAGAGAGATTGAGTCAGATAACGGGAAACTGTAAGACTTTCAACACAAGAAAGTCCTTCCAGACTGAGATCATGAACAGACTTCCCCTGCTACATGACCACTAAGAATTGGGCTTACATCATTTCAACGAAGCAATGCGGGAGGCTGGAAAAATGTCCATTGAGCGGAGAAGGAAAGAGAAGTGAATAAGCCAGGATACTTGGAAGAAGATAGATTAAAGAAAGGAGTAAAAATGTTGCTTGCTGGTAAGTCTGACAGAATCAAGACCCCCCTCATGAAAACATCATAATAAAACACTGGACAAGGAGGTTGAGAAAAGCGCAATGCTGGACAAGAAGACATACATGGAGAGGATTGCGGAAGAATCAGAGGCAGTATCCCAAAAACAGGATATCGGGACTGTCTATAGAATCACCAAGACACTGCCCAAAGTGTTCCAATCAACAGACATGTCAGTTAAAGGCCAGCCAGAAAATTCAGTCTATAGGGAGGGGACAACCTAAGATGGCAAATGAAACACGTCGAGAAGGTGCTAAATTGAGACGATCCGGAGACAGAAGCGACCATCACACAAGTACAAATTGTACAAGGCTCCAGCACAGACCCACCAAGTATAGTGAAATCAGGAGGGCTATAAAATCACTTAATAACGGAAAAGCATCGGGAATAGATATGGTATATACTGAGATGTTGAAGACTGGAGATTTGCTGACACGGTCACCAGGAGTGCTCATCGAGATTCTTTAAGACATCTGTAAATTAGAGGGCATAGTACAATCTTGGAAGATAGGCCTCATCGCGAAGCTTCTAAAGAAATAAGACCTCACCAAGTGCAACTGGTGAGGAATTATTCTACTGTCGGTAACCTGTAAAGTCCTGAGTCGAGTCATCCTAAACCACCTTACATACCATGCAGATCTCCTACATCGCAAGGAACAAGCTGGACTCAGGATGGGGAGATCGTGTGCCGACCAGATCCTTACACTAAGCCAAATCATGGAGTACACTGCAAAAAATATAGGTTCTCTTTAGAACCAAAACTGGTTCTAATCTTGTCCGAGATGGAACTAGTTCTGTTTAAACAGTATTTTTTTCAAATCAAATAAATTTACCAAAATTAGCATTCAATTTTAACAGAATATTACATGAACTGAAGTAGATTCAGCAGTAAACTTGAAGCTTATTCAACGCAGTCGCCATACATTTTGAAACAAAGGAGATATGAACAGTTGGCATATCGAACCAGTTTTGGTTCTGTACAGAACCAAAACTGGTTCGATATGCCAACTGTTCATATCTCCTTTGCGTAATAATGATTTGAGACAATCTCGTATAAGCTCTAAACTTACGGCTGAAACCCCCTCTATTTATGTTTATTTCTGTTAATATTTAATGTTAATCTTTATAAATTTATTTGATTTGGAATAAATACTGTTTAAACAGAACTGGTTCCATATCAGGGACAAGATTAGAACCAGTTTGGGTTCTAAAGAGAACCTATATTTTTTGCAGTGTAGAGCAAGGAATGTAATACAACAGTATATACAAATTTTATCGACTTTGCAAAGACATTCGACAGCATCAATCGACCTGCACTGTGGAGAATCCTCGAACATAATGGAATCCATCTATATAGATTGGATATTGACAGAAACAATGAGCACTGCAATGAGAGATGTTGTACGTACCTTCACAGGCACAATAAAGGATCTCGACATTCCAAAAAGACATCGCCTTGATTGCACAACCCCATAAGGACATTCACGGAAAGACCCAATACCTAGCAATAGCATGCAAACAGATCAGCTTAAACATAAACGCTGACAAGACAACTCAATGCGCAATCAGGCCACCCTGTCACCACTGACATCAGAAACATCGAAAAAGAACGAAGAATTTATGAATCTAGGAAACAAGATCACTACTGAGGGAGATTCGGAGGTGGATGTTCGCAATCGGATATCCAAGACCGGAGGAGTTTTTTGCAGCACTGAAGAACATCTGGAAGTCAACCAAGATCAATACCAATACCAAACTAATGAGCTTATTGAACAACGGCCTTGGAATTCTTCTACATGAGGCCTAATCTTGGAAAGTGTATTAGTCCATCAGCTACAAACTGAACGTGTTCCAAGTTAAACGTCTCAGGAGAATATTGTGCACCTTTTGGCTAAGGTCCATTACAAATAAAGACCTCCACTAGAAAACAAACACCACTCCACTTTCTACTCAGTTCAAGCAAAGGTGATGCTGTTGGATTGGGCATTATATCAACAGAATGTATCTAAATGCCACCACAAGAGTCGCCATGAGATGCCCTCCAGCAGGGAAAAGTAAGAGATCGACCAAAAAAGACCTGGTGAAGGGCAGTGGAGAAAAATATGAATGAGCTAGGATGGACATGGGTCCAGATTCATAGATGATCGACTGACAGGCATTATTGGCTTTCCTTGGTGATTGCTTTATGTGCTCTCTAGCACGAAGCGGACTAAGATAATGCTATAGATGTATATTATTTTCAGTGCCAGAAGAGATGCAAGGACATGATATAAAACTGGCCTTTGAATGTGCCGTTAACACCCCCACCCCATCCCAAAACACTAAAGAAAAGACCAAAAACGTTATTTATCATATTTCCTTTGCTCGATATTCCATATACAGTGGAGCCCACTTAATTGGATATCTCTTAATTGTACATCCCTGTTAATTGAATATAATTTTTAAACACAAAACCATTTACCATATCTTCAGTAAAAATTTGATCTGTTAATTGCATATGGGTTGTAGAGTAAACTCCTGTTAATTGTATATACATTTTTGTAATATGTCGAAAATATTACCGTGACACGCACCAAATTCACCTTATTTATCAACCTTTTTGGCCCCACTACATCCAATACAGGCATTTATTCTATTATATCTTATTTGACAGAGCTCTATGAGCTCTGTCAAACAAGATATAATAGAATAAATGCTCAGTTTACCTCCAGAACACAGGAAACTGACCAAATCCCTGTTAATTGTATACTCCTGTTGATTGAATAATTTTCACTGGCAAAATGGATATTCAATTAAGAGGATTCTACTGTATATATAGTGTTAGATTTATTCAAGCAGATTGAGAACGAAACAAACAACCCCCTCATCCTCCCCTCCTCCCACCCCCACCCCACAAAAAAAAAACAAAAAAAAACAAACAAAACAAAACCAAACAAACAAATAAAAAAAAGGGAAGAAAACAATTTAAATCCTTTACCTAACATGAAAAGCAGACGACACTTGCAAACAAAATTTTTGAATAACTTACTTTTTTCATTTTTTGTCTCAAAACATAGGTTATGACCCCTCATTGGAAAGAGCTGGACGAGCTCGTTCCAAAGAGGGGTATCATAACCTATGTCTTTTGAGACAAAAAATGACAAAAATAATGAAAATTAATCGGTGATTTTTGTGAATAGCGCTGGTCGGTTTTGGACGTAACGCTGGGTAAGGGGTTAACAATAGAATGAAACATTCAAAGAAAAGGTGTTAAATGCATATAACAAACTCTATAAATATCAATATAAAAGAGAAACAATTATTTTTTTATTTTGTGAGGTCAACTCTCCCGTGTTGAAAGAAGCATCGTATCAGGTGGCAGATGGGATATCATGGCCGGGGTACATTCTTTCTCATTAACAGATTAAATATCTCTCTTGGATCTAGTGTACTGAAAGTTTTCGGTCTCCTTATTTATTCCATTCCTATATTCCCACCTGGAACATACGATGGGGTGGATGGGTGGTCAGAGTGGCCAGAAATCATGTTTTCCCATGGTCTATTTTTTTTTCCTTTTATTCTTTTTAATGATTTTATAGGCTTTTTATGGCAGGTACATTCATTTAAGAATTGAATGCAATTTTTATAATCTTTATTGGAGTATGAACGTGTGGGAATGGGTACAAATTATGTATGAATCCCGAAGGGATCTTCAGCTGCAGATGTTTCCCTGTCTCTGCCACCACCATGCCGTCTTACTGGTGGTACACCAAGGGCTTCTAACATTTGCATTTGCCATATTCAATCATTAAATCACAAGGGTTTGTGTTTAAATGAAGATTGAATACCCTACACATGTCATGTACATGTGGACAGTACACGAAAACATCATGAAAATCAAGGGGTACACGCTTTCCATGACTGTCACGAAAAGTCTGTCTGTCAAGAGAGCTAATGTAAACACTGGGGACCATCTCAATACATTCCTCAATCATATCTACCAAAAATATCGCAAATATGTCACAAGCAAATTTCACAATGATGTGTCAAATATTTGGTGCTAAGCAAACTTTGAGTAGTATATTATTAACCCTTTACCTAACGTAACGACCAAAACCGGCCAGCGCTATTCTCAAAAATCGCCAATTAATTTTCATTATTTTTTTCAATTTTTGTCTCAAAAACATAGGTTATGGCCCCTCGTTGGAACGAGCTCGTCGAGCTCGTTCCAACGAGGGGTCATAACCTATGTTTTGGAGACAACAAATGAAAAAAATTAGTTATTCAAGAATTATGTTTGCAAGTGTCGTCTGCTTTTCAGGTTAGGTAAAGGGTTAAAGCTCGTTCCAACGAGGGGTCACATGATATGGTTTTGTTGAAATTTTAAAAAAAATAATATTTTTTTAACTGCTGAATTTGCATATTACGCGGGCGGATACGGGCGATTCGTTGGGTAAAGGGTTAAAATCGCTGGTTCATATAGGATGATTCAAATTGTTCTTATCTACATCTCTGTAGCTATCACAATCAAATGTGAACTTTAATAGTTAACACAAGAGCACCCGACAGGACACCTGGCATAAATGCTTGTTTTACACGAATATATAAATGATGGGTCATAATCTGTTCTGATTGATAATTATCAATCATGAATTGGTGAGAATTGAACTTTATTACATGCCTGCTCCATGGAATCCCCATCTTCAATAACACTAAACCATGCGGAAAATGAAAATCCATTCCGCACATATGTGCGGAACGGACATCGTTGACGGACTATTTTTAAATAGAAGCGAACTTTCACTGAAATTTTCTACAAATCGTGCACCGCAATTACAGTTTGAATCGAAAGCGATAGCTAAGAATCGTGCCTTGAGTTCCAATGTGTTCTATGTGCCAGTAGGCGCAAAGAACACCTGGAACTCAGGGGACGAAATAGTTACGTTGGTTCCCCTCGCAAATTTGGTTGACCTTAAAATGTGTTCTTTTTGTTGCCAAATGAATTGCTGAGTATTGTTTTTATAGACGCGAAGGCGTGTAATAAACACGCGCGTGTGAATGGGTTAATCGACATGCAATCGCGGAAGGATAAAACTCGAGGCCTGCAGCCTCCCGTTTTATCCTTCCGCGCTGGCACTCGTGCCATATCGATTAACCCATTCACACGCGTATGTCGTTCTGTGTATAAGTTAACAACAAAACGGTTCACAAACTGTCACTGTTCAGCACTAATTGGTTTGAAATTAAAACTAACTGGGCCACCAGTAGGTTACCATTGGGTTCTAGTCGTTTCGTCCCATGGTCGTTTCGTCCCAAGACGTTTCGTCCCATTTTGGGCGTTTCGTCCCATTTATTTTGGTTGTTTCGTCCCATGTATATTTTTCACTATGGTCGTTTCGTCCCATGTGGATTTTTCACTTTGGACATTTCGTACCATCCAAGATTGGCTAGGCAATCTGAAATTTGGTTGATTTTTTATGATTATTTCTCAGTGAGACTATGCAAATATGGATATCATTGGGACCGGCTTGATCAGTTAGTTCCAATAATATATGGATATCATTGGAACCGGCTTGATCAGTTAGTTCCAATAATATACGCATGGTTTTACTGGGGAAAATGTAAGACATTTCAGGCTCATTAATTTTTTGGGCAGTTTTGACCGATTTGTTAAAGGGTTAAGTCACAACGGGACATATAACGACGACGAATCTGGTATTATTATACACTAGAAAATTGCACTTTTTGAGAGAATAATTCCAAAGTAATTCCGATATTTTAGCCTACAATATATATGTGGACTCACAGTATTTTTTGTTTGTTTTCAATAATTTTGATAAGGATTGTAAATATATTTTTGTTATTGCGGTTAAAAAATTACGCTCCACCCCTCCTGTATGTTCCAGGAGATTTTTCCAACTTTTCCTCTGTCAAATCCAGAATAAATGTCATTTTCTTTCACGCGTGTATTGTCTACTAAGCGGGATTCATTTACATATAAAATCTAAGCAATGGAATTCAATAAAAATTGTGGGACATTTTCTATGACACACAGTTGCATCACCATTTTCGTGCTCAAAAGCATACCCGCGGTACAGTAAACTTAACCTTCTCCTTTCGCAAATGTGGAACAGCATGATACCTTAAAATTAAATCCGTCTGTAAAGTAATGCTGAAATGGGTAAAAATTGTGAAACCGTTTATCGTTAACCGTACAGATAAAATCCTTCTATTAACGAAAAACCGTCTGTTCTTTTGAAAAAAATCGATTACGTATGTGCTATAGGGTGCTGAGCCGCAGGAATATATTGAGGACGAAGATACAAGCTTGGAAATAAAGAGGTTATATGGTAACCCGTTGGCAGGTTACACTATATTGCACAGTGATAACCCACTGGACAAAGGCTGTTATGATTCTCTCCGCATTCTCTGTTTATTATGCCAGTCATGTTTTTTTCCGCCTTAACCCCTTAAATGACGATGGTATATTCCATGCCAGTTCAGCGTCATCAGCTGGTAGAGTCTATATTCATAAATTGGGGGTAGAGCCGTATGTTAACCGAAACCGAACCGAGGTTTTTTTTTTTTTTTTTTTTTAAACCGAAACCGAAACCGTCGACATCCCGTAATCTAAAGTTTTTCGTTTTTTATTAAAATACTCTCTTGCTGCAGAAATTCACAGAATGGAGCCACCCCAGAGTAGTGAGAGTACCCAGACACTGCCAATGGCAGTGTCTTGGTACTCTCGCTACTCTGGGATGGCTCCATTCTGTGAATTTCCGACATTTCAGCTTAGTTGTGTTTGCAGCTTTCCTCAAGTTGTGCGTAGGTGTAAGACCTCGAAAAATGTCCAAGGACAATAAAAGTTCTGTATATTTAGGTAATTATTATATTGGCCTTCCTGATTCTTCATGTATTATAGCTAATTTCAGGCATTCATTGAGTTTCATTCAATTTCACTGCCATTTAGTTATGATTCCGGACATATAGAATGAGTTTTATTGAATTTTATTTGGCCTCATGAACAAACCGAAAACCGAACCGAACCGAGGTTTTACTCAACCTGAAAAACCGAAACCGAAACCGAACAAGAAATTTAAAAACCTACAGCTCTACTTGGGGGAGTACCAATCAATATTTTCAACGTGCAGGAACGATGAAAATGTTCATTGCCCAAACACACAATTTCACTGAGCAACTATCTACTTTATGAATTCAACGTCGTTTCACGATCCTGGCCCAGAAAAGCGGCCGATTGGGTTCAAAGGATTCAAGGGATTTCCGTCCATATAAATAATATCAACAACTAATGCGCGATCTCGCCTCAGCGAGATCGCACATGAGTTGTTGCTATTTATTTTGGCGGAAATTCCTTTTAAGATGGAAACGGCATGCCATTCTATTTTAGAGCTGAAACGGTTAACCGATTAATAGATTAATCAATGATCAACATCTTGATCGATCCAAAAAGTAATTGATCGGTTAACCGTTTCGTTTGAAACTACTGTATTAAATGGGTAACATAGGAACAAACTTGCTCCAAAATTGTCACACTGACTCACATCAATTATACGAGACAGAGTAAAACAAGCAAGTCACTTGCTGACATACTTGTTTACTTGCATGGTCATCATACTGTATCAGTAGCTGGAAATGGTAATTCTTAACCCTTTACCCATTGCGGGTAGCAGACGATACTTGCAAAATAAATTCATGAATTACTAAAAAATTTCAATTTTGGTCTCAAAACATGGCTTATGGCCCCTCATTGGAACGAGCTCGTTGAGCTCGTTCCAATGAGGGGTCATAAGCTATGTTTTTGAGACAAAAATTGAAAACATAATAAATTTGAATGGAGATTTTTGTATGTAGGCCTAGTCGATTTTGTTTGTTACGTTGGGTAAAGTTTCATGCTGTAAATCATCGGTATGGCAATTATGACAAGTGATTAATCGATTAACTAAAGTTAATCCACGTGATTAATCGATCAAGAAAACCCCTTAACCGTTTCAGAACTATCCTATTCATATGTGGATGCAATACATTTCAGTCGAGATAGTTCCCAAAGATTGCCAAGACCTTTCTGGTAAAACATGGAGGATTAGCGATTTTATAAAGTTATTTTGTATTACTTTGTCGTAACTTGTAGTTCGTTCGCGTCATTTTCAACACGTAACGTAAACGATCATTCGTGGGTTATTTTCAGGCCTGAAAATGGAAACAGTTTGTATCTGTCGTATCTGTCGATTCCGATAATAAAAAAATACTCGTAGCAAACCTCGCAGAAAATTACCCCTGACTTATATCGTCAATCCAGGATTCCTGCAGCTAATGGGTAAGTGGATTTCAGGTTTTTCAAGGCCATTTCTTGCCATATTCAATGTTTTTCAAGGTTTCATAGAAGTAAAATTCAAGGTTTTTCAAAGTTATCGACTAAAAATCGAGAATACAGTACCAGCAGAAAAAAGTTGTATGATAATCACAAGAAAGTTTTGATAACGCATGGGAATGAAGTGCAGAAAGTCCCATGTTCCAAAGTGAAAATGTCTTCATACATAGCCGAATTATCATCACTAAGAACTGGTTTTATCCAATGTCTGTACGATTCACGTTTCAACCATAATGACTGGAATTTACATTTCCCAATGACTTCAACGTCAATATAATTTTCAATCACAAAAGAAAGACATGTTTGTTTTCCATTTCACGGACTGAATCTCCCCAGTCAAAACATTATTGAGCTGCCAGTTTTCATTGGGTAATAAGCACAGACCACAATACATCAGCCGTTTTCATTGGAGAATAAGGATAAACAGCAGAGCAGAAAGAATTGCATCACTCTTCATTCGGCACACTTCAGCCAGATCTGCCAGGCTCCATCAACTGCTATCATAATTGTAATAATTCGAGTCGTTCTGGCTCTTAGCCAGTTCGGCCTCAGGCCGTTTCGGCCGTAGTATGTTTCAGCATCGGGGCGTTTCTGTTTGTGATTCCTGAACGTTTTGGCCTCCACATTTTGCAAAGCCCATCACAAAAAGCTGTCTATATTTTGAAAGATTGTTTTCAAGGATATTTCAGGCCACGTTTGGAGTTGTGGGGAAATTCAAGGACTTTCCAGTCCTTGAAAGCGGAAAATTGATTTTCAAATTCAAGGCTTTTCAAGACCCGCAAGAATCCTGCAATCGCCATGAAAATCGACTTTCTATAAAGTTATCGCCCTTAAAGGAAGGTCCAATTAAGGAAACCAGTAATTTTTTGAGAACACCCCAATGTCATCAGTAGAAAATAAAGCAAAGTTACCTTTTGTTACTTTCAATAAACTAAACAACTGGCAGCTCTCGGAACTGTCTGCTTTCGTTTATTGAAAGTTACAAAAGGAAACCTAGCTTTTTATGGCAAGTTAATTAGAAGTAACTACTTCATAGATAATCCGTCATTATGAATAGCTATCAGTATCACACCTATCAACATTAAGGAAGCATTCACTTCAGCCCTTTGTTCAGCGAAAATTAATTTTCATTATTTTTTCATTTTTTGTCTTAAAAACATAGGTTATGACCCCTTTTTGGAACGAGCTCGTCGAGCTCGTTCCAAAGAGGGGTCATAACCTATGTTTTTGAGACAAAAAATTAAAAAAAAATAGTTATTCAAGAATATTGTTTGCAAGTGTCGTCTGCTTTTCAAGTTAGGTAAAAGGTTAAGAAGCAAGTAATTGTTGAGAAAACACCCATGACATCAGTAAAAAATAAAGCCAAGTTTCCCTTTGTTACTTCTAATAAACGAAAACAACAGGCAGCTCTCGGTGCAGTCTGTTGTTTTCGTTTATTAAAAGTAACAAAAGGAAACTTGGTTTTTTATGCAAGTTAATTAGAAGTAACTACTTCATAGATAATCCGTCATTAGGAATATCTATAAGTATTACACCTACCAACATTAAGTAAGCGTCCACTTTGACTCTTTGTTTAGCGTGTTTTTACAGTAATTTGCAAGTTTGTATTCTTCCCCGGAAAAAAATTAGCAAACCCCCTCCACCACCATCCCCAGATCTTTATATTAATGGAAAGGACAGTGTCCGTGTTATATGTCACGGTGTGCACACTGTTGATATAGTGAATTACAGAATATCAAAAGACGGTGGAAACGCCGTTTTCTTATTTTTAACCCTTTACTAACGTAACGGCCAAAACCGGCGAGCGCTATTCTCAAAAATCGCCAATTAATTTTCATTATTTTTTTCATTTTTTGTCTCAAAAACAAAGGTTATGACCCCTCGTTGGAACGAGCTCGTTCCAACGAGGGGTCATAACCTATGTTTTTGAGACAAAAAATGAAAAAAATTAGTTATTCAAGAATTTTTTTTGCAAGTGTCGTCTGCTTTTCATGCTAGGTAATGGGTTAAATGGGTTTCGCCAGAGAATAATAGTCAAACGTTCTGACTGATAGGGGAACGAGTTGTAAAAAGCCAGCTTCTGTATTTTTATACTACTCTACGGAAAAAATGCCTGAAGTTTGTAAAATGATGCGCACATCAATGATATACGTTCGCTAATATTTCGAAATTTTAACTTCCAATATGCAATTCCAATACCACGAGTGTTCAATTCATTGATAGGTTCAGTAAAATTAAGGGGAGCTAACTTTCCCGAAAAGCTTCCAATGACGAAGATTGTCATCCATGTTTTCTGAAAAACTGAAAAAAGATAATTAATAACCCTTTACCTAACATGAGAAGCAGACGACACTTGCAAACAAAATTCTTGAATAACTATTTTTTTTCATTTGTTGTCTCAAAAACATAGGTTATGACTCACCTTTGGAACGAGCTCGTCGAGCTCGTTTCAAAGAGGGGTCATAACCTATGTTTTTTTAGATAAAAAATGAAAAAAATAATGAAAATTAATTGGCACTGTTTGTGAATAGCGCTGGACAGTTTTAACAGCTCCTCTATTTTTATACTACTCTGCATGAAAATGCCTGAAGTTTCAGTTTGTGAAATGATGTGCACATCTGTGATATAAATTCGCTAAATTCTCAAAATTTCAATTTTAAATGAAATTCCAATACCCGTATATGGTTAAATTTCCTAACAGCTGCTCTCGGAAATTAAGGGGAGTTAACTTTTCTGTAAATCTCTTCCAATGACGAAATAGCCAGCCATGACTCCGGTCTTGTAGAATGTAAATTATGCTAGTCTAGCTGCTCTTGCATAAAATACACGGACCTGATCATCGGGTTAGTGCGTAGCAAAAAAAAACGCAAACGGAAGAAGCTTATAACCGTTCTTTTAAGGTTAATTGATTATTCGTTCCGACATACTGACATACTGAAAAAACACAAACAAACAACGGCTACGCAAAGCTGGGCCACAGCCCCCGACCCGTAGGCATGTACGAAGGAGCCTTAAAGGTACTGTGGGACAGAAATATTTTCTAAGTCGAAAGAGTGAGAAGGGCCATAACTCTTGGAAAATTAATGGACGGAACCCATTCCTTGTGCTTATCCGTTCCCCCATGTGGGTCTATCAGAATACCAAAGGAGATCCAAAATCCGACCGATGGCTTTGAAATTACAATCCAAATCGTTTGTACGGACAGACGGACGTTCATACGGACAGAGGGACAGACGGATGGATGGACGGGCGGATGGACGGACGGACGGACGGACGGACGGATGTCTTCACTAGATACCACCCGAATCCTCCTTTGGAGGTCGGGGGCATAATAATTACTACATTGAGGCCATTCACCAACGTGAAAATTAAAATCCAATGAAAGTGTTAATGACACTGTAGCTCAACTTGTGTAAGACATGTACATGTATAGTATGTGACACAGCAATGGCACACATCTAGATAATGACCTGATAACAAAGGTACATATAAAGTATCGAAACGGTCTGTACATAAATGCTGACTGTAGCCTTTAACAAATGTATAGGTAAAGTATTGTAATACTTTACCAAAACATTTGTGTAGGTAAAGTATTACAATACTTTACCTATACAACTGTACGACTGTCCGACACGAGGTGACCCTGGCTGTCGAAAGTGTCGTTAGAACCCCCAATAAATAAATAAATAAATAATATCATTGGGTATCAAGACACGTTAAGTGATGCATAATCATTCTTAACCCTTTGAACTCCAGAGACCATTTTTCCGGCGGGTCACAAGCTACGTCATAATGTCATTAAGGGGGATGACTGCAAGGTAAATGTGTGGTGTTGACCAATGAATATTTTCAACGTGCAGCCCGCTGTAAAAGTTTTCTCTGTACAGACTCTGTATGTCCTGGTTTTCGTTATCTGGGACAAAGGAACACAAAGGATACATCCCGGGGAGGGGCTGTAACCTATAAACAATATTGATTACACTTGGTATTTAAATCAGCATGTCACTAATTTACATTTTTTCTGTTTAGACTTTGTCTTTGATTTTGATGTCTATTGTACTATCATAAACAAGTGAAACAAAGTTGCTGCGCACCTAACGTGAAGCTGGAACCTGCCCTATTGTCAATTACTTGATGTAGTTTTATTACGCAAGACGGATAGATTTACCAACGTCAAACGGATACATTAAGCAACGCCAGACGGATCGATTAACCAACGCCAGGCTGATAGACTAACCAACGCCAGATGGATAGTTTAACCAACGCCAGATGGATAGATTAACCAACGCCAGATGGATAGTTTAACCAACGCCAGACGGATAGACCAACTAACGCCAGAAGGACAGTTTAACCAACGTCAGACGGATAGACTAACCAACGCCAGATGGATAATTTAACAAACGCCAGATGGATAGATTAACCAACGCCAGACGGATAGACCAACTAACGCCAGAAGGACAGTTTAACCAACGTCAGACGGATAGACTAACCAACGCCAGATGGATAGTTTAACAAACGCCAGATGGATAGATTAACCAACGTCAGACGAAGAGATTAACCAACGCCGAACGGATAGGTTAACCAACGTCAAACGTATAGATTAACCAACGCCAGATGGACTGATTAACCAACGCCAGATGGATAGATTAACAAACGCCAGATGGATAGATTAACAAACGCCAGTCGGACAGATTAACCAACGCCAGCGAAATAGATTAACCAACGCCAGGCGGATAGATTAACCAACGCCAGACGGATACATTAACCAATGCCTGACGGATAGATTAGCCAACGCCAGACGGATAGGTTAACCAACGTCAGACGGATAGATTAACCAACGTCAGATGGATTGATTAACCAACGCCAGATGGATAGATTAACCAACGCCAGGCGGATATATTAACCAAGGCCAGATGGATAGATTAACCAACGCCAAACGGATAGATTAACCAACGCCAGACGGATAGATTAGCCAACACCAGGCGGATAGATTAACCAATGCCAGACGGATAGATTAACCAACGCCAGCGAAATAGATTAACCAACGCCAGGCGGATAGATTAACCAACGCCAGACGGATATATTAACCAATGCCTGACGGATAGATTAGCCAACGCCAGACGGATAGGTTAACCAACGTCAGACGGATAGATTAACCAACGTCAGATGGATTGATTAACCAACGCCAGATGGATAGATTAACCAACGCCAGATGGATAGATTAACCAACGCCAGGCGGATATATTAATCAAGGCCAGATGGATAGATTAACCAACGCCAGACGGATAGATTAACCAACGTCAGACGGATAGATTAGCCAACACCAGGCGGATAGATTAACCAATGCCAGACGGATAGATTAACCATTGCCAGACTGATAGATTAACCAACGTCAGACGGATATATTAACCAACGCCAGGTGGATAGATTAAGCAACACCAGACAGGTAGATTAACCAACTTAAGAACGTCAGAACGATAGATAAACCACCGCCACATGACATGGATAGATTAACCAGCGCCACACGAGTAGATTAACCAACGCCACATGGATAGATTAACCAACGCCAGATGGATCGATTAACCAACGCCATAGATAGATAGATAGATAGATTAGCCAACGTCAGACGGATAGATTAAGCAACGCCAGATGGATAGATTAACCAACGCCAGACTGATAGATTAACCAACGTCAGATCAATTGATTAACCAACTCCAGGCGGACAGATTAACCAATGAACATGTAACTAGTGGTCGAGGGTAGAGGAATACACCGTCTATAATGGTCAACAATGACCCCGTATTAATTCAACATACCGACGCTGGCGGTATATTAATTGCCACTGTCCGCCATTTTGTTTTTATCGCAAAAATCGCAGTCTGAATTCAGCTACCTGGCACTTCAGAAAGTTTGTTTTCAGTTCAAAGCGTCGTAAAGCAGGCAGAATTGTAAATGCGCCCAAAATGTCGGAAGTAATAAATCAATACTTTTCTTGGCGATCAATGAGATGGTGAATTACTCCCCCTGCACTGCGTCACTACTCATCTACTTATGTGAACAAATGGATGCCGATTGGAATATTTAACGAAAACATGAAAAGTTAGCGTTTACATTTCCAATCAAAGCAAACCATTCCTTCTTCAATGATCAGTGGGCGGAGCAATCCATAATGAATTGTGCCGTTTTAAAAACAACGAAATTCTTCTAAAATTGTAGAATGTAAGACACCCCCACCACAACAATTTTCCAGGCGGCACATTTTCATCAGAATTGGAGAAAAAGCTATCAATTCACTCCTACTAGTAATCATGTACTTTCTTAACCCTTTACCTAACATGAACTGCAAACAAAATTATTGAATAACTGATTTTTTTCATTTTTTTGTCTCCAAAAAATAGGTTATGATCCCTCTTTGGAACGAGCTCGTCGAGCTCGTTCCAATGAGGGAGGGATCATAACCTATGTTATTGAGACAGAAAATGAACAAATAATGAAAATTAATTGGCGATGTTTTTTTTCATTTCTTGCATCAGAAACATAACGTATGGCCCTCACAGGAACGAACTCGTTGAGCTCGTTCCAATGAGGGGTCATGAGCTATGTTTTGAGGCAAAAAAATGAAAACAATGGAAACTGAATGGCAATTTTTGTGAATAGCGCTGGACGGTTTTGGCCGTTAGTTTGGGTAAAGGGTTAAAATACTACATTTGATATTTGGACTTGCATCACATTCTCAGTCAGTCATAGAAATGGAGGTCTGAAGTACCCGATTCGAGCCGTTGGAGGCCTAGCCATAGATGGACTGGCCATATGGTCCACTGGGAAAAAATCCAGTACCCCCCCCCCCCCCCCCCATTGGGTGCCCCAAGGCCCCCAAAATTGATTCACCCCAACACCTGTTGGTACATGGAATTTCGTGAAATGGATCTGACTGCAGAGATTGCCGGTATATCGAAATGTTCTCTGGACTGCCATTCGATATACCAGCAGTCATCACCACGATATAGCCTTCGATGTTGATGTGGCGTTAAGCACCAATAAATAAATACCAGTAGCCTAGTCTGCCATTGATCGCTCAGATCCAAGAGAACGGCGTTCTTTTAGTTTTTAAAATCAAAATTTTCTCCCATTGGGCCGAACTATGGTCCTACCGATGGGTCCTCCGATACAACCATTTTTGCCAAATGAGCGATAAAGATGAAGCAAAAATGCCATTGGAATGTCCTCTATGTGGACTGCCACTGATCGGGGAGATGCAAGGAAACAGCCAGTCCTGGAAATGAGACGGGTGTGAGTGCAATTGCTCCCGTCAGCACCCGTGTTTGCTATTTTACGAGAGCTAAAAATGCACGCGTTCAAAAATATTGTGGAGCACTAATATACTGTGAGGGCATATAAATGTGTGTTGTTTTGAGAGAGCAGCACCCTGTGGCCAGTGGCAAGTTACGGTCATAATTCAGCAATTCCTTATACATATAACCCTTTGAACACTAGTGGTGTCCGTCATGCCAGTTCAATGGCAGCAATTGGAAGAGTCCATATTCATAATTTACAGCAGACCAATCAATATTTTCAATGTGCAGCCTAGAGACGTATCATGTTCCTGGCTGGAGAAGCAGCCGCTTGTGTTCAAAGGGTTAAGGTTTCTGGTGTTTGGTGACAGTATTCCATCGAAACTTCATATACTAACATTTACTGGTACAATTTACTCTCGTCTCCAATTTCGCGGGAGCTAAAAACTGCACCCGTCAATTTTGTTCATTTCCAGCACTGGAAACAGCGTTCGTTCAGTTTGAAAAAATCTAAATTTTCTCCGGGCCCCCCTTGATGCATTTCCATGTAACTTTTCTTAGTCCAATCTGCCCCTGGGCCTAGCTAGCATGAACAATTGGAGGTACCGGTAAGGTATGTGCTAACTGAACAAGTAGTTGCGTCACTCACAAGTACTACATAAGCATTTTGTTTATTCACTAATACATTTCCAAGAAGTCTGTAGTTTTTAAACTTTAATCCGACAGACTAATATTCCATCTACATTACCAAAAAGCCTAAAAATAAGCAGACTCTCATCCGGAGAATGCAGAGCAGGGTAGCATCACTAAATTTACCCTCTGTGAACCTCAACCCAAATCGAGGTCTGAAGCCTAAACAGGTACCCAGAGGATAAATTATCCCACTGTGTGAGGTAGTGTCAGCAAATTCCCCCTCTGGGGAACTCATTCTGCAAATAAGATTGCTTTTTTCCTGGCTTGAAATCAAGGCATGTCTTAGACGAAAGAATGCCCATGTGATATAGTTGGAATAATATTAGTCAGTCAGGACTTGAGCCATCACAGTCAGGACAAATGAAATTTACATCATCCAATCTGTCATCTTCGCGACTCGCCTAAGCATATCTATTCATTTATATACTCCACGTGTTTTAGTCTTGACTATGGGGCATAATATGAAGGGTAACGACGTTAATGATAGGGCCCTACGAATCACATATTTTCGATTCGAATCGAATCGAGTCTATTATTCGAAATCGAATCCAATCTCGAATCGAATCCGGGCGTCTTGAAGTCCCGACTA
Organism: Pictodentalium vernedei; assembly: GCA_031216915.1. NCBI lineage: Eukaryota > Metazoa > Mollusca > Scaphopoda > Dentaliida > Dentaliidae > Pictodentalium > Pictodentalium vernedei. The sequence continues at coordinate 207,403,304 of CM062288.1, read as the reverse complement.
ATAAAACATTCCAACTACACCATCAAGGCATGCCTTCGCCGAAGGCATGCCTTTATGATGTAGTTGGAATATTACCCAGGGTAAGGGTAACGACGTTAATGATAGGGCCCTACGAATGACATATTTTCGATTCGAATCGAATCGAGTATATTATTCGAAATCGAATCCAATCTCGAATCGAATCCGGGCGTCTTGAAGTCCCGACTAATAAAACATTCCAACTACACCATCAAGGCATGCCTTCGCCGAAGGCATGCCTTTATGATGTAGTTGGAATATTACCTAGTAAGGATTTTTGTTCAAAAATAGAAACAGGTGCGTGAATTTTGTACTGGGCACCACTGCACGGTGCTAACCGCTAGTCAGTCGTGAGCTCGTCGTCGATATTGCTTGGGGACTTTAAATTTGCTTTCAGCAGTAGTATTGACTAGTGAAACTGGAATTAGCATGGATAGAGGCATGGGTACAGATGCTTTTTTATGTTAATATTGCGGAAATTACACTCGGTCTTTATTTTCAACATCATTTATGTACAATTCCAGTGAAATGATTCGAAGGAAAACGAATCGGGCACCCGATTTCGAATCGAACCGAATACCAACTTAAGATCCGAAATCGAATCGAATCTCGAAACTTCGCAGGGCCCTATCGCTTATAAACCATAAGCAATGTAATGAGCATGGTACTAAGGTTACAATAATTTCCGCTATATTAACAAAAAATGCATCTGTACCCATGCCACCATACAGTTCTCAACCAAAATTAACGATGAGCTAACGGTTGCTAGCGGCGAAACGCCCTGCAGTGCCCAATACAGAATTCTCGCATCCGTTTCTGTTTTTGAACAGAAATCCTTAATGGGTAATATTTCAACTACATCATAAAGGCATGCCTTTCACGAAGGCATGCCTTAATGACGTAGTTGGAATATTTTATCAATCGGGACTTCAATTCGAGGTTCGATTCGATTTTGAATAATAGACTCGATTTGATTTGAATCGAAAATATGTGATTCGCAGGGTCCCAATGCGAATGAGGTTCAATTCGTTCCTACTAGATAGTATTGTCCGCACCAGCAATACTTTGATCATAAATATGGACATAATGTGGGAATTATTTTTAACAAAAATGATAAAAACATATCTTCTAAACTGAATAAGTATTTAAATCTATGTTTTTTAACCCTTCACCTAACCCGAAAAGCAGACGACACTTGCAAAAATAATTCTTGAATAACTAATTTTTTTCATTTTTTGTCTCAAAAACATAGGTTATGACCCCTCGGTGGAACGAGCTCGACGAGCTCGTTCCAACGAGGGGTCATAACCTACGTTTTTGAGACAAAAAATGAAAAAAATAACGAAAATTAACTGGCGATTTTTGAGAACAGTGCTGGCCGGTTTTGGCCGCTACGTTAGGTAAAGGGTTAAAATTATTGTTATTTTTGGCGGGGGGGGGGGGGGGGGGGTCTTAGGGTGACTGGGGTCTAGAAAAGAGTAAAATCACTCGGTTGTAATGTAAATAAAAGTATTTGGGACCAGAACATATCCTTTGTTGGAGAGAGTGCTGCGAAAGAAAATTTCAAGCATTATAAATGGCAAGTTGTATCAAAATAATGTTCTGACGATTTCTTTGTCTATTCATCTGAAAGCAGGCCGCATTTTCTGAGTAAACGATTACCCTGTGCGCTGAACTTCAGAAGAGCGATAAAGATAGGGTGGCTCGACCAGGTGAGGGAGTTAATAGGGAACTATTCATTGGAGATCTCGGATTTAGAAATGGGCACAAACCAGCTAGGGCAAAAACAGTCGTCAGAGAAAGAGTCGTGGCGGATTGTAATCTGAATTGGCGAGAGGAGGTCAAAGCAAACAGGTTCTTGGGTGACCTGCGTGATACCGAAAAGCCAGGTTGTAAAAAGTAACTTGATGGCAACTTTGGTTAGTCACTGTCGTTCAAGATGAGGTCGCGGTCGCTGGAGCTAAGGGGAAAAACTGGGAAACACATGATGAAAAGGTGTGCCAGATGTGTAATTTAGGCGTGGTGGAGACCCTGGAACATTTTCTATAAGAACGTCTAAAATACCAGTCAAACAGATTCACCGGTAATATGATGGGGAAGTGGTATGGGAGAATGAAGGCCGTTTGGTTAGTAGGTGGCACAAAGGAGAGGATTAGTATGCTTATCAAGTTATCGGAGAGATTGGGAAGAATGGGATACGGGATGTTATCAAGCAGTTCGTCTCAAAGGTGATGGGAGGGGAGAAGAGGCGTGGGGGATAAGGAGGCATTAGGGAGAGCAGGGCTAATCAAGGCTTTCTCATCTGAGAACCACGACACATCAGCGGTCGGCTAAAGTGCTGTTATTATTATTCTTTTGCTCACCGACATTATGGTTTGTTTGATACACAGTCTGCTATTGTTTAACAACACGTGAGTCGTTGACACTCGGAAGCCTAAATGTAAGCACGTGTCTTTAATATTGAACAGCAGGTGCTCTGTCACTGACAAATCAGATAGTAACAGAAATGTAATCTCACCTTTTGGAGCGCGATGGTTTGGTGGTTGGAACATTGACGTAATCGAGTTCAGTCCCGATCAGTGGCAGCTGCATTGTGTCCTTGGGCAAGACACTTAATCCCGATTGCCCCGCGGAGTACGATGGCGCAGTGTACTTAGGCGTACTGAACGTCGATAGTGCATTCGCCTTCAGCCAATGCTAACCCTGCGTGTGCGAAATTAGTACGTTGGGAAGTTTGGCAGTTGCTCGTCGCTGGTCCGTGGTTCTCTCCGGGTACTCCGGCTTCCTACACTCGTAGAACAATCCAACAAGAGGTGAGTCTGGCTGTCGAAGTTTGTTTGTTTGTTGGTGGTTAACGTCACATATTTATGCACTATGGCTAATCGTGACACAACATGGAGATGAAGTCAAGTTTAGTCAATCGTTGATCAACATGTTACCCATTTTAGAGGACTTTCACCCCAAGCGTTGGTGACTGGGTCCTATTTTACTAGTAAAGAGGAACTGGTTTACCACAGTAAACAAGTGCTGCTTACTTCCCGGGGTTCCCACGGGGAGTCTGGCTGTCGAAAGTGCCATCAAACCTCAGTAATAATAAAAAAAAATCTCACCTGTTGTTTCTAGTCAGGCAGTGTCGTCTGCCTGAAAGAGCAGACGACACATGAATAGAACAACTGCTAAACAATACGCTTTGATAAGTTTTTTATGCTAAATATACTCACACACAACTCACCCTGTTCACATAATAAGCAACTTGAGACTTCTCCTCAAAATAGAATGGCGAAACTTAGAGGCCAATTTTGGTTCTCCTGTATTGTTTAGAAAAGCTAGCATGTGAAATGTAGGGTAGGCTGAATAAAAATACTTTCAGTTTAGTTCAATTTTGGATGAATATAAAAATATAGCTGGATTATATGGTTGAAAAGTGGTCTGTCGAAATTAGTGGAGGTGTTCGGTCACTGATGCCCACCTGCTACAGGGACATTGCTAAAAGGTCTCGGTTTGGAGGGGGGGGGTGGGGGTGGCCGCCTCTAGATTTCCAATTGCACCCCACACTTGGTTGGCAAAATTCCGACTACTACTACGTAATTTCCAACAAGTGGGAAACTCCGTTGCGCTCCCCCACCCCCGATGGTCGAACATCCTCGAGTTTAAATTTTCCAATTGCAGGTTTTAAGGTGCAGAATTACATTTGTACAACCCCCTTCTCGACTGTAAATTACCCAATTTAGGGTCTCTGTAGTCACAAATTCCAACTACAAACAATAGTTGGAGGTATTGTTTTACTATTTATCATGTTTTTAATCAATATTTGGAGGACATTTACTACTTTTCAGTCTAAAAACTCCCTATTTTAGGCAAATTCTAGAATTTTTTGGAAGAAGTCCACTAGCGCCCAGTCTGAAATTTCCAACTTTTTTCAATTTAGGGTTTTGAATTTCCAACTATTGTAAACTTGACGAATGATGGGGAGGGAGGGGGGGGGACGACCCCACTCCACTCCACTCATTCGTGGCAACATCCCTGACCTGTCCCGCGTATGCTATTCAGTGCTATACTGTCGACAGAAAATCTATCCTTGGGTGGACAGACAGACAGACAGACAGACAGACAGACAGACAGACAGACAAACAGACAATTTCGATAAATAAAAGGGTGAGCTAGGCTATTTTTGTTTGTTTTTCGTCATCCAGGCTTGAATTTGAAATATTTCGATATTCATGAAATCTCGACCACTGATGTTAGTGAGTGGCGACCGGGTCGCGATCTGATAGACTCTTATTCGAAAGACAGTACTTTTGCTATAACAGTACTGTATCTCCCAACTTAGCTGGCACGTGGTGCAGAAAAAAAAATAACTGTTTGAAACTGTTTCACACAAATTTTGATATTTCTCGATCCATCGTGCCTCGTGCTTTCGTTGTTTTTCCGTACGTGTATTCAACCAAGCGTTTCCACGTATTCCAAAGAAAATATTTATTTTCATGCGTTTTTTCTCGTGTCTTGCAACATTAGAAAAGGCATATACTATTTCAAACAAAAATGTCACTAATATATCAAAATAAAGTCTTCTTTTCAATATTTAGGCCGCGATGCAGTGATGTATTTCAGTCATATGTCAAGGTCACGATTAGCCATTGTGCAGAAATATGTGACCTTAAACACAATAAATAAATAAATAAATAAATAAATAAATAAATAAATAAATAAATAAATAAATAAATAAATAAATAAATTTCAGGTGAATTTTAAGAAATACATAATTCAAAAGTGAATGCACGTGCAAGCTGACAGAACGCCATTCAGTGTATTTTTTTATTTAGTTCATGGGAAGTGAATAACCAGTAAAACACTCATCGGATAGAGTTTCCACCCGAAACATGAGTCCTAAATTAAGAAAAACTGAAACTGTTCTTATTGTTCGGTGCGTTACCACAGAGGATGAGGTATTGTCTCTATGAAACTTCACTACGGGACAGGGAGGGGGATTGGAGTTAATCCACTCACCGTTTCTACAGAATCAAAATTTATTGTTAAAATCGTTGAGAAAAAATAAGTTGATAAAAATACTGGGTCAGCTCAAACTCTCATCTCTTCAATATTCAAGTCTGATTATTGGAATCTTTATCATTCCCTGACTACAGTACCACCACCGTGGACTGGTAACTTTCCGCGGGTGGGCAATATTTCCACGAACGCAATAATATTAGTTTCCAAGCACTACTTATACGAATACTCATCAAAAATTTAATTAATGAAGCACCGGGTACAACCCGGTGCTTCATTAATTAAAATTTTGCTGCCGTGAAGATTTTTATTACCTGGTAAACAAACGCATGCGTGGACATCACTGCCCACGCGTGGATTACGATCATTCCACGGCGACTGTACTGTACTATCGTTGGATACTAAAAGGACACCTTGAAAAGTTATTTCAACAAGAAACTGTCATTGTTGCTGACGTTAAATACTGACCTTCTGTTGCTACAGGTTACTCTGCAAAATCCGGATCTCGAACAGTAAAAAAAGTCGAGAATCATGAGCCAACTTCGGAATAAAACGTTAAATCCGAACGACAGGAATTGCATTGGCGATCAGAGTGGCAACAGGGAGCCGGAGGTCGTTTCAACAAATTTAAACCCCGTTCATAATTCATTCTGAATGAGTGAAACAAAAGGTGTCGTTCAGATGATCTGTTCTGTTACAATGTTTTGGAGATCACCAAAAGAGGCTCACCCATGAAGGTGCATCAAAACGAGTTTCTCGAAAACAATTAATCAGACAAACGCCAAAGTTGATCGAATTCCCCAGTCTCAAAACGGAAACTATCCGCGATTTAAATAACTCTTCAAAATCAATTTAGAGCGGTAACAGCTAACCGGTATCAATTGATATACAGACTGCCGGGAGTCGTTAAATTTTTCTGTCAAGAACAATAAAGAAGATGACACTAAACTTCTTTTTACTCGATATTCCAAAAATTAAAGTACATACCAAAAGCTTTAAACTCTATTGCCAGTCAATTCCTGTTCAAACAGACATGGCCAAAAAGGAAACGGTTTCTTTATCTTCCAAACTACCTTATACCTAAGTTCTAAACGAGCGAACAGGAATAGTAGTTTAAAAGGGAACAGAATAAACAGTTTTCCGAGCATTTGAATTTGGTATCAAATCAAACCATGGCTGCTTTAAAGCAGCCATGGTTTGATTTTATACCAAATTCAAGATTCGGTGGGGTAAGGGTCAACTGTCGTCTCGAGGAAATGCATAAAACTATAAATAAACTTAAATATTTACATATGGTCTGCAAAACATCCTCTCGAAACAATTCACTCTTCACACAATGGGCTGGGAAGAATGTTAGGGTTTCAGGGTGTCAATAATTGAATTGTCCGGATAATAAAAATGAAGGTAATTTTTTTAAATTATCTTAAGAATGTTTTTTGTCTTTTTACTCCATTACAGACGAGCTTAGCACACTGTATATGCTAGTTGGAAATGTAGTGTGGATATATCAACTATCAATCATCAATGAAAATGTCCGTCACGATTTGTTTCGCCAATGCTCTTATTACAGTCGAGGCTGATACGTTTTTCATCAACTATTTGGAGTTGGAAATGGACACAATGACCACTCAACACAAGCTTGAAAACATAACATACACTCAAAAGACAATGAATCGTCATATTTAACGGATTCACTGCTAGTTATTTAAATAAAAAGAAATCCCTCATTTTACACGTTCGCGAAACCTATTCTACCCATATATCAAGCTCATTTTGTCAAGAAGTCAATCAAACCAATTTAAGCACCCAATTCAATCTTCAAGCTTGCGGAGAATGGCCCATGCCTTTATAATACCCCAAATTCAAACCGGTAAAGGGTGTCCCCAAATTACGAGATATTTGTTACGAAATACTTTTGCACCATGCAAAATAGGTCTTAGACCTGTATTGTTGTATTCTATTTGTATGTAAATTGACTAATCATGTAGTTTTTCATATTTTGGGGACATTTTTTACTTGAATCCGGTGTCCCCAAATTAGACCAATCTAAAGCCCTGGAATTAGAGCTGTAGGTTAACCGAAACCGAACCGAGGTTTTTAGTTTTTTTTAAAAACCGAAACCGAAACCGTCGACATCCCGTAATCTAAGGTTTTTCGTTTTTTATTAAATACTCTCTTGCTGAGGAAATTCACAGAATGTAGCCATCCCAGAGTAGTGAGAGTACCCAGACACTGCCAATGGCAGTGTCTGGGTACTCTCACTACTCTGGGAAGGCTACATTCTGTGAATTTCCGACATTTCAGTTCAGTTGTGTGCAGCTTTCCTCAAGTTGCGTGTAGGTGTCAGACCTCGAAAAATGGCCAAGCACAATAAACGTTCGGTATATTTAGGTAATTATTATATTGGCCTTCCTGATTCTTCATGTATTATAGCTTATTTCGGGCATTCATTGAGTTTCACTCAATTTCACTACCATTCAGTTATGACTCCGGACATAACAATGAGTTTTATTGAATTTTACTTGGCCTCATGAACAAACCGAAAACCGAACCGAACCGAGGTTTTTCTCCACCTGAAAAACCAAAACCGAACAAGAAATTTAAAAACCTACAGCTCTACCTGGAATGGCCAAATCGTATATGTTTTATGTTTTGTCTTTCAGCAAACGTTCCTTTTTTTAACAAATGAATTTATATCTTCATTTTTTATCTTCTCAACGACGTGCCTGTGAGATTCATAGTTGTTCTGTGTGGGTGTTTGAAAGTTGGAAAATAAACGTGAGAGTAGTCGTATGACCTTTAGCGTGGGTGTATTTGTAATTGTATGGGCTGTGTATGTGGATGGGTCGGGAGAGGGCTGTTAGTGTTGGTGAGATATGCAGAGACATGCTACGAGTATGTGGCTTTTATTTCCATTGTTCACAAGTGTATCAAATTTTATGCAAATCTCTTTGTCGTGAGACAATGTTTGTTATGTAAATAAATAAATAAATAAATAAATAAATAAATAAATAAATAAATAAATAAATAAGCATGATGGAAACTGAAAATTTAAATTTCAGGTTTCTGGCGAGGTTTCCCTAAAATTAATTATTTTCCTTACGCCACTAGCAGACGACTCTTCCCAAAATTTTCTTGAATGACTAATATTTAAAGATTTCTGTGCCTAAAACATAGCTTATGACCCCTCATTGGAACGAGCCCAATGGGCTCGTTCCAATGAGGGCTCATAAGCTATGCTTTGGAGGAAAAAGTTGTACAAATAATAAAATTGAATGGTGTTTTTTGTAAATAACGTTGGTTAGAGATTATTGTTACTTTGGGTAAAGAGCTTAAAGCACGCCAATCATGTAACCATTTATTTATAAAATCTAAAATTACACCCAAACTTCTGTAATCGACCATCGCCGTTTTATGTTTTACACCAAAACCGAAGCTTTTAGCTCTTCACACACATTGTCAGCGATGTCTAAAATCGCGTAAGGTTAGGGTTAAGAACAGGTAGGTTTGAAAATTACAAAACGGGAAGTAGAATTACAGAAAACCTTGGTACAATGGAAGCTGAAAAATAAACTGTCATCAAGAAAGAAATTTGCATTTCCACATACCTTAATATATCTCTCTACACATACAGCAAATATTCGAGGAACTTGCCGGCGCATTATTAGAAGGTAAATCAATATAAAATCTATTTCATTTCCCACTTTCCATCTAGGCACAAATGCGCTGAGTTCGCAAGTGTACCTCTGCGTCTCACGACAAACAGTTTTCGAAGAAATCATTACCCACTAAAATGGCGGTGGGTAGTGTTCGCGCCATAAGTCACAACTCAACCTCGTCTGCTGTCTGGAAAGTTTGTCTGCGAAGAGTTGGCCGACAGCCAAGTCATTGTTTTTCATTTTGACAAAGCAATGCGTAATATGCACATAAATTAGACGACGCTGCCTTGTTGGATTCACTCTCAGTGATGCGCAATCAAAGTTAAATTTTAAAACTTCAAAAAATCGTGCTTGGAAAATGTTACTGAACTGCGATTAGAAAACTGAAGATTACGTTCACAACTCGAATACTATATTTAGCAGATGTGCTTTACTGAATGCACTTTGCATGTTACGATCAATATGCACCTGACCTCCTTTTACACGAGACGACTTATAAGATTAACAATAGTATACACTTTGCATGTGCACATTGTGATTGAAAAACAAATAGTGACATTTTAACATCATTGTGTATTCTTACTGAAATAAAAGACGCTATCCTCAGCCAAGTCGCGAAATACACTTACATTTTCTCTTTTTAGTGTAATCACAAACTAAGTGTACATTGATGATGTAAACACAAATTTGGATTTATCAGGACAAACAAGGAAAAAGAATTAATCTCGCGCGGCAGTCTGGAAAGGATGGCGCGGTGTTCGGCGTTTCTGTACACGTTTAAAATCACTTCCTTTTTAAATTTAGGAGATGCAGTATGAAAATTCCAACTGGCTACTAATTTCTTCATGGTTCGCCCTCATAAGCCAGAAGAACAGAACGAATATTGAATCAACTAGCTCTTTCAAGAGAACCAGATTTTTTTTTCAAGTAGAAAATGATTTGTCTTAACATTCTATCATCCAAGAAGACAGGCAGATTTGACGACCGGTCAAACTGGTCACTTATCGTATTCACAAACCTTTTAAATTCTGTATTCACCAAATAAAGTCTTCCAGTAATCATGAATCATTAATTCCACTTGTTGCAGTGGAACCCTGTTAACCAAATAGCTACTTTGCCAGTGATAATTATTCAATTCACAGGGATTTGGTTATTTTCCTACGTTCTAGAGATAAACTGAGCATTTAATCTATTTATTTATTATTGGGCTTTAACGACACTTTCGACAGCCAGGGTCACCTCGTGTCGAACAGTTTTATTGGTGGAGGAAGCCGGAGTACCCGGAG